>JARFIW010001780.1:335020-420374 GCA_036346225.1 Platerodrilus igneus | reverse complement strand
AATACGATAATTAATTTCTCTATAGTTTTCTCTCAGTTATTGATGTTACAGTTATTAGTTCACCAATTCTCTTCCCCTCGAGATTTTAAGTTTCATGCAGCCTACGCAACCACGACGGTCGATGCTAGCTGTGCCAGAGCATAATTTTTTATGCTCTGTCGTGCACCTATCCTTTAATAACGCCTGAAAAAGGGTAGGGTGCAATATTACAAGCAGAGATAGGAAAGAGGAGGTAGAGGTAGACCTAGATCAAACTATTGCACACAGATAGTGAAAGTTGCAGACTGTAAAAGTTTCAAGGAAATGTGTAGGTTAGCACATAATAGGAAACAATGAGGGTAGCGTCTAACCAGTTCCAAGACTGAAGACCTAATGATAATGAATACCTTTTAACAGCAACGATCCGTTGTCCATTATTAGCGAAAACATTTTTAAGAACACGGTTAAAGAAAATCCAGCATTTGATGAATTTTAGTATCGGGAGAGATATATACTAATGCAGTAACTTGCTCTACATATGCTGATAGTCCATTACCTAGTTTTGGATTTCCGTATTGAATTGCAGCCAGATATTGTTACGTTTTTTTTGGCTTCAAACTTTATTTCCAATCCTAAATTGGTAGTAAGTATACTTTCCATCGTAATTTAACTAGTATAAGTAGGTTGCGAATTAAAAATCTGATTTTTGAGCTCTCTGCATTCTCATGAATTTTTAGGAATATTTTATTATATTTATTATATATTTCGTGTGAATAGAATGTAAAATTAGTAGTTTTTCACGCTTCGAAGGTTGTGCGTCATTGCTTGAACCAACGAGAAACACGCGATGTAGAGGACTTTTACTGAACAGACGAAGTGACTAGTCAGTGCGTGTAATGCAGTAAAGCTACCTGTGTCATAATTTGCCTTCCTTATCGCTTAATATCTATCAATGTTCGCGGTTTTAAATGTAGGCTAGCAACAAATTTCGCTGCTATCTGCTGAATAGAACCACAGTACCCATACGACCGAACGTACGTGTCAGAGGACTATGGCATACTAATTCGTGCGGCGATTGCCGTAATACAAGGATTGAGTAATTTGCTCTAAAGGTAAGAGATTTCATGGTGTTTTTTGTGCAGTAAAATCTGTACAATATTATTATGTCCTCTGTACAACCAAGTTACAAATTATGTACCTATTACCTGTCAAATTGACGAATAATAATTTAAACGTCTAAATACATGGTTTTATTTATAACGTACTGATTGTTTATCTAGAATAATTTTTATCCGAGTTTGCTCTTTTCAAATTTTAAAAACAATATATTAAAAAAAAGATTTTTTCATTTTTGTATTCTAAATTATTGACATTACAGTTTACTTATACGTCAACTTAAAATGGCGACCGCTATATTTATTTCAATCACATACTCTAAAAATTTTACCTATATTCAGGTGTATTAAATTATTTGGTGTGTTTACAAAATAATCACCAGTTTTGGAATTAATTATTCATAGTTTTTGACTGTTTTGTAAAATTCTACGTATTAAACTGCAAATTTAGTGTTTTACAAAATTAAATTTTGGATAGTTCCTTATATACTATTGGTAAGTTTTTTTTATCAATTTTACTAAAGTGCATATCTTGAGCTATAAATATATTAAAACATATTGCTTTACTCAAAACATTTTTAATTAAGAACAAAACTTATCTGGCATTAGCATCGTAACCTAAATTTAAATTTTCGTATTTTTAATTGAAAAAACTTTATTTAATAAACTTTTAGGTTGATATAAGCCTATACAAAAATTTTGTATCATCATTTATTTTTAAATAAAATCCTGTTAGTGTTTTTATAATAAAAAAATAGTAGTTACGTTCATTTATAAACATATTTACTTATTGAGAGGTGATGTGATTGAGGTGACTGAACCTTCTGTTTATATGGAAAAAAATGTTTTAATTTCGTCCTAAAAAGTAAATAAATATAGCACAGTATCTCTAGTAACTACTACCTGTATATTTTGGCGACTGATTTTATCTCTATATTAAATAAAACTAACATGAATTTTGTACATGTAAACTTGGATAAAATTACCTTTGACATTTTAAAGTTAAAATTCAACTAAATAATTCCTTATCTAATACAATTAAGAATTTCCCCTTAAAACTAATTTTCAATTATACCTTGTATAAAGCATATCATATAGTCCCTGCATTAATTTAGAAATTACAAGATTTTCATAATAAATTTCAAGAACGATGGCATATTAAAGATGTCTGTACCTTTAAATAAATTTAGTCTTGTGATCTTTACCATTACTTGAATTAAATTTCTGTCTTTTAACATTATTTTGTCGTATATAAATGTATTTTTCCCTTGAATCCTAATTCTTCCCAAACCTTTTCATTTCCCAGACACCCCACTTATCTCAAAATCCATACTTCACTCGTTCATAATTTAAAAAAATTATTTGTCATTACACTTAAATAACCCCATTTCTCTTAAATTTTCATCTTTTATTTCGCTATTATTCATATTATTACATAAGCCACTGCATTTTTTTATCATGGTTGATATATCTTCCGCTTCAACAACTCAGCAAATCTTTAGGACTTGTACTAGCTAATGTCAGATTGATGCTTTTCTCTTTGAATACCCATAGGATCAAAACCTATGTCTCTATAGTAAAATGTCGAATTCCACAATAGCGACTATAAAGAATTTCTATTGGATGTGTTTTCTATTTTATTTTGCGCAAGTACCTCAATAAATTTTGTTTACAATTTCCATTATCAATTGTTTCTCTACACCATAGGGAAGTTTGTAGATTTTTTCCGTTTTTCCTGAACGTATTGTTTTCAGTGTTAATTCCTCATTGTTTTTGGTATATTGGAAAATTTTTTACTTCTATCCTCCATTAACAGTCTATCATATATTATTTATGTGTGACTGTAGTAGCTACTGTTTTTGAAATTACTGTGCCAGTATATTTCATTATCGCAGTGATGCGCTGGGTAGGAAGATAATTTGTCTAGATCTCATTTGGAGCCTAATTATTTTTAATTATCGACATGTTGGTATAGTGTTTATTGTATCGCTAATGTTGCATGTGATCTCTCAGATCGACCTGTTTTAATAAGAATATTCTCTACCCTCTACCCTTTCTCTATGATGCTTATTCTAAAAGTCTATTTTTCTTCTCCTTCCTCCATTTCAACCTTATTTTCTTCTTTTGTTAGACCTGTCTTATTTCCGAGACAACCGTCCATCACATGAAAATGACTCTCCACCACTCCGGCCTGTTGATTACATTATGGCTGGTCGAGTAGTGGTTTGCTATTCACAGTTTTCTCTATCGATTTTGCTTAATGCGAGCCCTTCTTCTTCTCCTTCTACCTGGTTGCCATAAAATTCTGAGCAGCCTATCTCCCTCTTTAATCTTTTCTATTTTTTCTTTGCTTCTTAAGTTGCTGCATAGTTAGAAGATTGTTACCTCACGACCTCTGTCTGGCTTTGTAGAGCAACTATCTTTACCTGGGTCTATGTTAAACCCGTCGGCTGTGCAATTTGTTACCGATTTGGCTTACGGGCTGATCCTCTCTTAATCGACGCAGGGTACAGGGTCTGCATCCACATTCCTACCCAGTCCCTCATGCTGTTCTTATGAACTGGTACCGATTAATAAAACTTCTCCTTTCGGAGAGCATGAAAAAAATCCCCTTTATGATATCTATATTTATAGGAAGGACAGTGTGCCTTGCCAACAGTAGGACCTCCGAAGCAAAACAGTTATCTGTTATAGTTTTCTTTAAAAATTTGCGTAAGACTTTATCTTATCCTATCACTAGGTTAAACCACTAATGGTTTGTTATATATCGTTCTTTTTGAAAATACCTTGGCGATCTTTCCTTATCTGATTAATATATGGAACCATTAATGATTAGTTAGTTATCGGTCTCCTGGAAAATATCTTGAAAATTTTACCCTGATCTAATTAACACCTTTAAATCATAAATGGTTATGTATCTATCTTTATCTTTGAAATCGTCTTTGAGATGTTACCTAATCTTACCGTTGCTGTAAAGCAAAAATTATCTATGTATCTTTTTCTCTAAAAATATCTTTGAGAATTTATCTGTTTGATATTCCAAAGCTTTGGCATTTATGATCAAAGGTAGGATTTATATTATAAATAAAACGAGCTAATCCAGTTACAGATAAACGTACTTTAGTTCAAAACGTGGTTACTCAGAGGACCTAACATTGCACAGGTTTTCTATACAAGAATGGTTAACTCAATTAAATAAATCAAGCTTACCTTGACTAATTTATGTAGTTAAGGTAGAATTAATTACTTCAATCCTTGCATTACGGCTATTGTTTTCTAAACGTACGTCAGGGTCCTATTGGAGTCGATGGCCTATTTAAGAACAGACTGGCAGCGATGTTTGTTCCTGATACCTACATCATTAAAAACAAGGAACATATATAAGGTATTAAGATAGAATGAACATGTACGAATTTCACAGATAACTTCACTGCATTCTCGCACTAACTGTCACTTGTTTCTCTGGTAAAGTAGCGCAAGATAATCTGTCGATCATGACGCTTGTATTACACCGACTTGTAAAAACCACTCTATTATCGCATGTTCTCATTGGTTGAAGCAATGACGTACAATACTTTGAGTGTGAGAAAAAATCTAGTTTAATATTCCATTCACACGAAATATATAATAAACAAAATAAACTATTTCTAATAGTTCCTGACAGTGCATAGGAATTCAAAACCTATTTATACTAGTTAAACTATAATGAAAAATATACATCCGAATTAGGATTAGAAATCCCTCTATGTTTAATTATTACAATAAGGCATGTCGCACCAAAAACGCGTAACAAGTCTATACTCGTAACAAGTCTATACTTGTAACATTGCATGATGGTGGATTATTTTCGTTTGAGACGATTAGCGATTTTTCTAAACGACGAACCATCTTCACGTAAGTTAACAATTCGACCTGTTTCAAATTCCCTTAACTAGAAGCAATTTGCAAGTTGTCGTTATTTTTAGGAATAGTCACACTCATAAAACAGGTGCAACAGAAGAATGTCAAGCAAAAGAGTAAGGAAATTAATAATGTCAGCTCGCCATTATCTTAATCAATTATTACTCTGGAGTAGTTAAACGTTTCTAACAAATTTGATAAAAAAAGTTCCTAGTCCTTCACAGTGTTGCGATTTTCATTTCATTGAGTATAATTAATAAAAAATTTAAAGTAAGATATAATATATTGTTACGGGTAAAATATGCGTTAAATGAATTAAATTTTGATTTGTCCTGACGAAGTGGGGACCCCATAACAATACCAGGATGCGTTAGCCAACTGCAGCAGTGCAGGAGTAGGTTTCTATGGATAATTGAGAAAAGCAAATAAAGAAAAATAAGGAAATACAAAAATAAATAATAATATAACTTAAAACTTAAATACCAAAAATTCTGCATTACATTAACACTAACCCTGAAAGATTTTTCTACTTTTGTCAAAATCCAGGGAGGCCAAATCGTCTGTCACAGCAATTTCATATGTTGTTATTTTTATACGGAAACGAATTTTCCACTCCATTGCTTCGGTCATAATAAAATAAAATTGTAAACTAATATACTTCTTCCAAATAAGATAACATTACTGGGGTAGCTGAATATCCTTAATTAGTCCAAAGACAATAAAAAACTCAAAACTACCCCATTTTGAGAAATAGACGAATTCCATTTTTAATTCATGGATATTCTTTACAAGTAGCTGATTTTACTTATTTCCTAAATAAATTGAAATAAAGATCAACTTAAACTTAACCTTCATATTTAATTATAAAACATTCATAAATCCCCAATTATTGGAAATGTTAATAATAAACAACAAAAAAGAAACCAGTTAAATCCCAACTTTTGCTGTATTGTTTCATTGTCCATTCCAAAATACTTTAATACCAACACCTACATATCGCTTACTATTTTAAACTACTAACAATATACTTATCTTTAACCTTCACTCGTTCTGTCAGTAAATCATTAATTAATAAAAAAAAATTACCACTGTGATGTTCAGTTAATGTCCTACGTCATAAAATATCAACCATATTTACGTCCACACTCACATATAATTTATACCGAATCCTAAACAAGCCTATAATATTACTCGCACTTTGCTTCAACTATTCTAAAAGTCCAGAATGTTCAGACCACATCAGCCTTCCATTCTATTAATAATATAATTCCAGTTTTTTTTCATTTTTCAAACGACAGTTATCATTGACATAACACAACCCAAAATCCAACTTAATGACAGGATGACCTAGACCTACTCAAATCTCCACCACTTTCAGACGGTCATGACGATAATAATTCCACCCTCAGGAGCATGGAAAATATCTTTTTGTTGTCTCTGCGAGACATCCATCTTTAATGTTTCTTGCAGCTGCGTTACATTCAAAGTTACATCTAACTGTACCTCATATCAACTCTTCACTAAGCGGCCACGTCCGCTCTCGTCTATTCATGCGTCTCTCTACAACTTGATGTTAATTTATATTACCGGTTCCGAAATAACTAACTTTGAATTTCAGTAGGCTGTAATTATTGTCCTTTTATTCTTCTTCTACTTCGTATCTTGTCGGTGTTTCCATGCCATTACCCGATCTTGTTATTGAGTTAATGACAAATGACACGCGGGAAGTGTATGTTATCATGTAATTTACCTAAGTTTATATTTTATTTCTTTATCTGAAGCCATATAAAACAAATACATTGTAATCTATTGAATGAAAAGATTAAGGCATCTCTGTATCCTTATACTTATGTATTTTTCTTGCACAGCGTCTAGTTTGTTACACTGTATTAAGGTATTCCTGTGGTTTCTTTTTGAATTTGCAACTATGAAGTATTAAATTTAATTTATTCAACTAAAATTTGTTGAGTTGAGTTCCAATATGTATTTAACAGAGATAAGAGATTATATTTGTGATTTTAAGTTTATGATTTGAATAAAAATACTGATTTGATAGCATGTCTTGTTTTTGAACAACATTATACATGAAATTAAAATTATACAAGGTGCTTCAATAACAAGTTTGTTCATTCAAGATTAATTTCTTCTCTTTCATCTAATGTTTTTATTTTCCATAACGCCCTACGTTACAATACTTATCTTAAATTCAAAGAAGGTCTGAATCAACCTTTCTGTTGCCTTATTGTAATAAATAGAATAAGTGGGAATAGAACTTAACTAATAAATTCAAAAAGTATTACACTTGGTTTCAGAGCACTTGATTAGGCAATAAATTTGGAGTGTACCCACTAAATCGCGTAAGTTGCAAAAACCGTTACATATGTCAAGCCGAAAGAGCCCTTAAACAGTCAAACTACGAAACATAAAACAAACTAATACAAGTAAAAAATTTGAATATATTAGAAATACCGTGTTTTTAAATACATCATATACGGAATCCAAATAATAATAATTTAACTGTATTAGAATCCGTACAAATAAATAAATACAAGAATCATGATTGTTTTGTAAACGACCAATTAGATTACAATAACTTACTGTTATTTAACCTATTCGTTAATAATTAAGCTGTTAGTTTAAATCCTACCACCATTAGAATTGTTGACAGCTTAATTTTGAGCAATTTAATTCAATATCACAATCTCAAGAAGTCACAGTGTAGGGAAACAAAATGCCAGTAATGAAAAATCTTTAAAAATGTCTGTGATTAATTGTTATTTATCATCATCATTAGGTCTTCGATCCAGCAACTGGTAAAACGCGTATCTCCATTATTTCCTATTCTGCTACCTATACATTTTCCTGAAATTCCCACAACCTACATCCTTCACTCTGTGTGCAATAGTCTAATCTAGATCTGCCTCTACCTCTCTGCTTCTAATGTATCCAGCACTATTCCCTCGTGTCTTGGAACGTGTTCTATCATCCCATCTCTCCTATTTTTTTTTTACTGTTTTCCACAAATATCTATCTTCCATTACTATTTCTAGCAACTCTTTGTTCTTAACTTTGTCTGTCCATGTTATCTTCAACATGCGTTTGTAGCACCACATTTCAAAGGCTTGTAGCTTTTTCCTGCATGCATCTACTACGTTTGACAGCCGTATAGTGCTATACTCCACACCTATGCTTTCAGCAATATTTCCTTGTTTCTATATTTGTTGTCTTCGAACATGGCAATTGATTTTTCTTGTTAGATACAGCACAGCCTGGTACTAATTGGCACTAAGATTAGCACAAATATTAGTTATTTCAATTTGTAATTGAATCAATATTTAAATGCCTTGGTATGGCTTGTTTGACTAACTGCGATCATAACCTCCACGACTGCTTTAATCTTACGATACACCAATAACGCCATGGTGTCTACTCTTAGTGTCTGCTTGAAGTAGTTCTAGCTGTAACCTTTGTTTACTTATGATATAATGCGAACCAAAAATAGATGATTATTTCATAGTGAAACGTTTTGAAATATTAAATATGAATGTTCGTTCTGACTTGTCACGGAAATCTTAAATCCTTGATTAAGGAGACAGATTAATACTGTCAATAAATTTTATAATCATAAATTAGATCTACTAAGTATTTAAAAGCGAAAATTAATGTAGGCACGAAGGAGCGACAATACGGACTCTGTACACTATAAGACATTGCAAATATGGAAATGCAATGTGAGAGTGACAAGTATGCAAACAGGTACATAGCATTACCATTTTGATAATTATTACTTTAATATAATTTATGATATTACTAATATTTCAAGTTCGACATTAATGTTACTACATTAGCACATTTTACATATTAACCAGTTAATGTTATACCTTACATGTGATTTTCCAATGCTCCACCCGAAGGTACTACATTGGCCAGGAAGCGAGTATTTTTTACCTGGAAAATTTGGAATTTTGCCGAACCCTTGCTGTTCCAGGCAAGGTAGGGATCTTTAACGTGCGTGACAACACTCACACACGGGACCTCCATTTTACCTCTCATCCGAACGAGGGTGTATTTTTGTGAAAAATGCTCGCCTAACATTTTTCAAGTGGACAATGTTGGGATTCGAACCCGGGACCTTGGCCGTAGTAGTCACACACATACCACTACGCCACGGAGCCGCCTCGTAATGTTATACCACATGATGCAGACCGGCATTTTGCTTACGAGTGTTGTAATACGCTAAACTTAAATGTTTTTCTAAAATCGCAAATCAAAATGATAATGCGAGCATGGAATTCCATTGGAACTGCTTCTGTAGAAGAACGAACAAGCAAACAAAATTAGAAGTGTGCTGTCATTACAACCCTGCAAACAAATCTTCTTTTTTGCGTAATTCAACCGTTGAAACTGCCTGAGAGGTGACAGCATAAACTGAGACATTGCACTCCATGAACTACGCCAAAAAAATAATTTTTAGGGAGAAAAATTATCACAAACGCTAATTTTTGAAATTCTTGCCATTGCAACGAATACAAAGTCGTTGAACAATAAACCAATATCCAAAACTTAAGCAATATTTATTCGTATCTATTGTCTTTTAAGAAACATAATAACCATCCACTTCGGTGTTCAATAACCTAGCCACAGTGTTTGCTTGTAGTTCGAATATACACAATAGAAGGCATTGTCTTAACGTTATGCAATTTATTTAACTAGCTCAACACTTGACCTCTTGTAGTCAATTACCGCACACTAGTCCAATCAGTTTATACACTATATTATATAAAAATAATTTATACAAAATAAATAAGAATTGTTTTATTATGTGAACTCTTGTTCTTTTAACACGTTGAATTTATATACTTAAAGTAAATTGTAGTACGCCAATGGTAATTTTTTTTAAATATAATTCAATTAGCTCTAAATTTTTTAAGTTTCAACAAACAACATTTGTTTGCATATGTAACTATTTTAGATTAACATGATGCTGATATTAAATTTATGGAAAACTTGAATGATTGGGGGAAAGTTTTATCGATCTGTGAAATTTGACCGCTTTCCAAATATTGCACACACACATGCACACGTACACGCACACGCGCACACGCACGCGCACGCGCCCGCGCACGAACATGCACACACGCACACGCACGCGCATATACCAGTGAATTTTTATAGGAATCTCGTACTTCGAACTGTTACAAGTCATTAGATAGATCTAAAATAAAGGGTCGACAACGAACCCTCGAATGTCCCACATTACAAGACTCAGGTCAACAACTATTGATAAAGAGAAACCCATATAATAATTTCTATTCCATTGCAATGTATGTTATTTTTCAAGAAACGTCCATATATAGATAAAGAAACTGGCAAATTCAAATTGAATCCCACTCGCTAAGCATATATGTAGAAAATCTGTTTTACAAAACACGTAGCTAAATGACGGTGCGCACGCGCACGCGTAAAAATACCATTTTTCATGGACTTCCAAATGTCAATCTGCGTTCCCTTCCCTTAAACACCACTTAGTTTCCGTCCCCATCATTTCCTGCTCTGACTTTACTTTGCCTTTCACTATCTAGACTGATGCGTCCCACTTCGGTTTGATGTGCTGTCCTATTTCAGAACACCCCGGAAGGTAAAAAGATGGGTAGCTATAACAATCATTCCTTCTCCAAACTGGAGCGTAGTTATTCTGTGATCGAGAGTGTTTAGCTGTTTTGTGAGCAATTGAGAAGTTTCACCCATATGTTGAGGATACTCACTTTACTGTCGTTACCGTCCACTACTCACTCCTCGGGTTACATAAACTTCAAAGTCCATCGGGACTTTTGGCTCGCTGGTCTCTTCGTCTTCAACAGTATGACTTTACTATTTTTCACCGTAAAGACCACGAGTATGTCGTCCCTGATACACTTTATTAAGCGCCATCCCTGTAAATAAATATTTTCGTTCTTGTGTAATTAAATTTCATATTCCTTACTGTATTCACGGTCATTTACGAATTTGTTAAGCGTTTTCGACAGCGTTCTAAATTGAAATGATTACTTATTCAACACAGCTTTTATTAGTACATGCAATTATCATTTAAATGCAGCAAATTTACTCATTCAATATAGTATTACATCTGGTGTTTTCCTTAAAGATTATAATACGTTTAAAATGTGGTTTTCGATTGTTAAAACATGTGTTTTCAGAAATATTACAATCATTTAGCTGCGTGTTTTGAAAACAGATTTTCTACATATATGCTTAGCGAGTGGGATTCAATTTGAATTTGCCGGTTTTTTTTTATCTATATATGGATGTTTCTTGAAAAATAACATAAAATGCAATGGAATAGAAATTATCAAATGGGTTTCCTTTATCAGTAGTTGTTGGCCTGAGTTTTCTAATGTGGGACATTCAAGGGTTCGTTGTCGAACTTTTATTTTAGATCTATCTAATGACTTGTAACTGTTCGAAGTACGAGATTCCTATGGAAATTCACTGGTATATTTAACATGGATTTCGTGATAAGAAAGAAGTAGTACGTTCTAGTCGTTAAGAAAACAAGTGAACAAATTCCCGTATTCTTATTAAACTATACCCAGCTGTGGCCCATAAATCAACGGCTTGAAAACCTAACAGGGTATGTGCTAGTAATAACCTAGTCAGAAATCGAACTTAGGTAAATATTTTAATCATTATTTCCACAAGAAGTGGAAATTGGCAAATGGTATACACTGGAAAAGGATTGTATTCAATGATGTAAGGTGGATATGAAACACAGACTTTGGCAAAATAAATATACGTTTGTTTGAAAGATGTATTTATGCTCAAATCTCACGTAAAAATCAGTTTGAAATTTATACCCTAGAAATTTGATAGGTCAAATTCTTTTTGTTCAGAACTAAATTTTTTATAAGAGAAATTTTTGAACCTTTAGATAATTTAAAAGTTGTTATTCAAAGTACGTATATAATGCACATGTTTATTGATAAGAATATGTATAAAATCCACCTTTGAAAGAAAGATGTTTTCTTGCAATATGTTGTGATTAGTAGAATACCTAAGCTGTTTCTAACATATGTTGAACTGACTTTTTTTATTTCATGCTTAAGCCATATGAACTGTTTGTGTAACAAGTCCTTTAGATAAATTTTGTAAGCCAGAACAGATCTGTTTTATGGATGTTTAAGAACCAAGACTGTAGTAAATAATTTACAAATGCTAAGACCTCTCTATGTAGAGAAACAAATTCAGAGATTTTTTTTGAAACGTATTATATGTTGATTATATTGATTATAGAAACACGTTAAGAAATTTTTGAAACTTATTATATATTGATTATTAATTTTTTATAAACAATTTTTGCAACAAAAGAGAATTACACTTAAATTAAATTTTGAATTAATACCTTCGTCTTTTTATTTCACTAATTGAATTTAACATTGTCTAAATTAGATCAGCAAAATTTTGAATGTAGAAAAGTTGATACAGTATCAGGTAATAGAAACGGAATAAGTAATGTCCCGTAGAGTATTTTTTTATATAGGTAAGGTGTTATTGAGATTTTGAATTCAAGCCAATCGATCTATAAAGATCGAAATACTTTGTTGTTGTAAGGCACAAATAGTGTCTTATATATTATTTTTTTGTGTGACATTTTCTTGCAGGTCCGACATCGTGGAAGCTGGGGCAGAGGTCCAAGAGGTTTCCAGAGGTATTGTTTATTGTAAATTGTATGTTTTTTGGTAATCATTATATCCTATAGGTTTCTGCGTCTTCCTGTAGGATTCTTTAGTTTTGTTTATTGTCCATATAGATGCAGTGGCGTCCATTTACGTTTTTGTTCTTGTTTGTAGTTGAGCCCACCCTTTATCCACGCCCAAACTCATTGCTCACCCTTGGGGTAATTCCCAGACTAAGCCGCGAATATAATAAAGCTCGTGGGTCCACCGAGGTTTTGTTCACTAATTGACTCACTCCATTAGAGAAAAGCTTTAATAATTACACTTCACAGGCGCCCATGCATGAGGCTAGCCTTGTAACTATAAAGAAGAACTAATTACATTTCACTGGCGCACAACGTGTGAGGCTCGATTTTGTTGGTGCTCGATTTGTAAAAATAAGTTATTTCAATATCCCTTAATGTGTTGGTTTAGTTGGTAAACCCAAAATTAATTTGGTTATAAATTTTCATAGTATTTATATCGTGTCTGGAACCTCAAGTCTTTTAAGCATTAGTTATTTGAATGTCCCAACAGGTTTGATTCGCATTAAAGAAATTTTTTTGTTATATTGAGTTGGTCAAGAAATAAAATAATTTTAGGTTGTCATAATAAATTTTTTAAAATGGCTGAAACATTTCAAATTGTTCATTTACTCAAAGAAGAGCTGGAATATGAATTAAAAATCCGAGGAATAGAAAGTGCTAGGCCGGTTATGGAAAAGAGAAAATTCTAGGTAGATTGTTAGCGAAAGAAGTAGGAAACCTGATTGTTTAGTAGATCTGTCAGTATACAGGGTAGAATTTGAGGAAGAATGTAGAGAGATAAATGCTACCATCGATTCAATAAAATATTTGGTGTTAGAATTTGAAGGTGATTCGGGAGATTCAATCTTTAAAAGAGTACTTTCTAGGCTTGTCCATGTATCATGTCGAGTTAAACGTATGAGACTCCCGTCTGACAAAGTGAAAGAAGCAGAACTATCTAAAAAGGAATTATTAGCAACCATCCTTACTGTCGAAGCTGAATTGTACGAGAAGGTGAAGCCGAGCCCAGGGTCAAGCAGTGCAAGTGATGCAAGTCACACAACTTCGTTAGCAGTAGCTGCACCTATGCATACGTTCCCATATTTTACACCACCGATCCCTGTTGGCTCTTGGTCAGTTAAATTTTCAGGAGACCCCAAGCAGCTGTATTTCTTTTTGGATAGGATAAAGGAGTTGGCACTTTCACGTAAGGTATCATACAAAGACTTGTTTCAGTCATCCGTCGAACTGTTCGTTGGTAATGCTTTGGTGTGGTTTAGAAGTATTAGAGATTCCGTAAATGATTGGGAAGCCCTTGAGAGTAGGTTGAAAGAAGATTTTTTACCCGCTCATTCAGAGGAAGAGATCTGGGAGACAATAAAAAATCGTCGTCAAAAGAGGGATGAACCAATTGTTCTATTCGTTGCTCATGTAGAAAGTTTATTTAGTAGACTACCCCATACCCCAGCGGAGATTACAAAAGTGAGGATACTCAGGAAAAATTTATTACCAGAATTCATATCGCAACTTGCTCTTTCTGATATTGAGGATATAGCTACGTTAATAAAATTGTGCAAAAAATTAGAGGAAGCCATGATATTGAAACAAAAATCAGTTTTCAGTCAGTCGACTAGCTCAGCTAAATTTCATAATAGTGCTAATTCGTCAGTAAAGAGTAAATACCCTATTTATTTGAAAGATTCTTCTACATCAGAAGCTCGTGTTGATAATCAAAAAACGTGTGCTCCACTAGTTCAGACTATAAGTAATAGTAAAACTTTTCCAGTACCTACTCATGCTAGTTCTTCAGGTCCAACAAAAATTATTTCAGGGTGTTGGAATTGTTCGCGACATGGTCATTCATTTCGGTATTGTAGATTCCCAAAAAGAATTTTTTGCTACGGTTGCGGTCATAAAGGAGTTACGCGTGATAAGTGTCCAGCATGTTCAAAAAACGAGTGAAGAGATGGATGTTGCGCGGCCGACATTCCATTCCTTCTCAAAAGGCGGCAGTTATGATTTGTGAACAGAAGAATTATTTTTGTAGAAAAGAGTGGTCTGGATGGTTAAAAGTAGTAAAAAATTTTTGTCGTGCTAACCCTCAGCCCAAAACTGATTCGTTATTTGTTGAAAAATCTGGTGATAATCGGCCATATGTGATGGTTAAATTATTTGATATAGATGTCACTGGTCTTTTGGATTCAGGATGTACTACATCGGTAGTTGGGTCTCTTGCTATTTCTTTAATCGATAGGTTAGAGTTAAAAATTTTCAGGTCACAGAAACAAGGTATTTTTACAGCAGATGGAGCTTTGAAACCAGTTGAAGGAATCGTAGATTTGCCCATTTCGGTAGGAAAACAATGTCGTGTTCTTAATGCTCTTGTAGTACCATCTTTACCACACGCATTTATATTCGGTAGTGATTTTGCTAAGCTATTTGGATTGATAGCAAATTTTAAGGATAATTCGTGGCATGTGCAAGGAGATGCGGAAAGTAGTGTTCCGTATGTGGGTCCATCATCAGTTCCCCTAAAATATAGTGATTGTTTACTCAATTTGGATGATTTGTCGATTAATCAGAGGTCACAGGCGCAAGCTGCCATAGATTCATTTCAGGAAATTTCTAGTGCTGATAAATTAGGGCGTACTAATATGATTGAGATGGATATCGATACAGGAGATACAAAACCCTTCAGGAAAAGACCCTATGTTATGTCTCCCTATATTAGTAAAGAGTTGGATAAGGAGTTAGATGAAATGATTCGATTAAAAGTAGTAGAACCTTGTCAGAGTCCATGGAATTCGCCTGTGTTGTTAGTTAAGAAAAAAGATAGTAAAGAATATAGATTTTGCTTCGACGGAAGAGCATTAAACGATGTTACGGTCCATGACAGCTACCCTCTTCCTAATATAGACAGAATCCTTGGGATGTTACGTAATGCGAATTATATTTCCAGTTTTGATTTGCGAAAGTCATTTTGGCAGGTCCCTCTTAGTGAATCGTCCAAGGATAAAACAGCGTTTAGCGTTATTTCGCGGGGACAGTATAGATTTGTGACGATGCCGTTTGGTTTAAAAAATGCTGTACAGACTCAACAACGTTTAGTTGATGCAATTTTCGGTCCGAAATTCGAACCATACGTTTTCTGCTATTTGGATGATATAATTCTGTGCTCATCGACGTTTGAAGAACACCTAAAGTTATTGTACGAAGTCAAGGAACGCATTCGAGAGGCAAATTTAACGTTGAATTTAGAAAAGTGCGAGTTCTTTAAGAAGTCACTCAAATTTCTCGGTTATATAGTAGGGTCAAATTCTTTAAGGACGGATCCGGATAAGGTGTCAGCTATGGTTAATTTTCCACGTCCAAGGACCACCACTGAAGTTAAAAGATTTCTTGGTATGTGTAGTTGGTACCGTCGTTTCATTAAGGACTTTTCATCTTTAGTTTCACCAATCAATGATCTAGTCAAGAAAAGAAAAAAAGGTCAAGTCGTTACGTGGACTTCAGAAGCAGAGGCTTCCTTTGTGTCGATTAAAGAGGCTTTAGTGTCTGCACCACTTCTGGCGCAGCCGGATTATTCCGTTCCCTTTACTATTGAGTGTGATGCAAGTAATACGGGCCTGGGTGCCGTCTTAATTCAGAATGTCAGTGGGGAAGAACGTGTTATATCGTATGCCAGCAAAACCCTTAATCGTGCTGAGCGAAATTATTCAACGACAGAGAAGGAGTGCCTTGCGGTAATTTTTGCCATTGAAAAGTTCCGTCCATGGGTCGAAGGAGTTCGTTTCACGGTCGTAACCGATCATTTTTCGTTGCTTTGGCTGAGTAATTTGCAGAACCCTACAGGAAAGTTAGCTAGATGGGCTGTAAGGTTAAGACAACATTCGTTTGATTTGGTACACAGGAAGGGAAAGTTTAACGTAGTCCCTGACTGTCTTAGTCGTGCAACTCCGGAAGAAAAACATGTCGTAAATTTAATAGAAGTCAAGCTTGATAAATTAGAAAATTGGTATGTGTCGTTACGTGAGAAAATTTTGGCGTCGCCTGAGAATTACCCTCAATGGAAAGTTGAGAACGAGTTTGTTTTTAAGTTTATTCCGTCAAACCTGCCTATGTCGTCAAATGTAGTAGAGTGGAAATATTTAGTGCCGAAAGTTCAAAGAGAAGAAGTCATCAGATCGTGTCATGACCCCTCAGTTGCAGGACATTTTGGGTTCTCGAAGACAATTGCTAGAGTACAGGAACATTATTATTGGCCCAAGATGAATTTAGATGTGTTGAAATTTTGTCGTGCATGTTTAGTGTGTGGTGCGCAAAAATCTTCTAATGCAGGTCCTTTAGGTTTAATGGGAAAGGAAAAAGAGGCCAAGTTTCCATTTCAAATTATCGCGTTAGATCTTATGGGTCCATTCCCTTGCTCAAAATTAGGATTTAAATGGTTGTTGGTAGTAGGAGATTGGTTCTCAAAATATACAATTCTACATCCTCTACGCAGTGCAAAGTCACATGTCATTGAACAGTTTATAGAACAGAAAGTGTTTTTAATGTTTGGTGTGCCCCAATTTATTATTTGCGATAATGGTTCAAATTTAGCTGGTCGAATTTTTAAGTCATTATGTAATAGGTTTGAAATTCAAAAGATATGGTATAATGCTGTTTATGCGCCACAATGTAATTTTGTTGAGAGGATTAATAGGACGGTAGGGACAGCTATTCGATCCTATCTCGAAGAACATGATACCTGGGATACTGAGTTAGCGCAGATTCAATTTGCTATTAATTCTGCTAAGCATGAGTCGACGGGTTATACTCCGAATTTTTTGGTTTTTGGCCGACACGTCCCCATGTCCGGTAAATTTTACGGTAGTGGATTTATTCCTGAAGCTGATGTTGAAATCGTTCCTGGTAGTCGCCCATTTTATGCGTCAGACCATCAAGGTATTTTTAAGGTATTTGAAGACGTTCGTGCGAAGTTGCATGTAGCTTATCAAAGGTCGAGTAATCGATATAATCTAAGGAGAAGGAACATCTCTTTTGAGGTTGGCAATAAAGTATGGAGGGCCAATAAGGTGTTGTCGAGCGCGGCTAATAAATTTACTGCTAAACTGGCTCCAAGATTTATTTTGAGTGTAGTCAAGAAGAAGTGCTCGAATGTGGTGTACGACCTAATTAATTTAGATGGATCAAAGGCAGGCAGGTGGCATGTCAAGGATCTAAAACCCTATTCTGTCGTAGATCCAGAATATGTACCAGAGGACTAATTGGTTGTCTTTAGTATTTGTGCCGCAAAGGATATATTATAAATTTGGTTATGGGATAGAGTGGTGATGACTAATTGAAGACTTTTACCGGTATTTCGTTGCTGGTAGAGATTGAAAAATTTCTCAAATAGTGTTGTTTTAAATGTGCATTAATGGAATATTTAGTAGTAGTAGATGAGAAAGACAAAAATGTCATTTCGCCCGTGTTGTTGTTATACTTAGAGTAAGTGAGGAAGATCGGTGCTGTTTGTTTTGTTGAAGTAAGTTGAAGTAAGCTAGTTGGTGAGGCCATTATAGTATTAAGTAGCTTTTAGTTCGAGATGTTTGGTGTGGCCACAGTAGAGTTGAGGATTTTTTTTGAGACTGGAGAGTCCCAAAGAAGAGAGTAGCGATAGCGCTATGAATAGCTATGAGCTGAAGAAGCCAAGTATTCATTAGTAAGCTACAATGAGTATGCGATATTGGCTTGATGAGTGGTTTATTTTTAATATAAACAATAATCAAATTTCGCTGAACGTGTTGAGCTGGAATTTTTGAGACCAGCGAATACATAATCATTGTTGGAACAGTATTGATATTTATGTATATAGATGTGAGTTTTGATTTACTATTAATATTAGTAAGGTTATCGTGTCAAGGGTAATAGTAAGAAAGTAAATCTTTTTGTTGTTATTTTGTGATAGTTCGTGTCAGGCTTTTTGTTTGAATTTCAGTTTATATTTTGAAAAGTAGGTTAGTTTTTTTAGTTCCCCCGTTTGGTTGCAACTCGAGTGTTAGACTACAATATTTTGACTTATACCGATTATGACTTTTTACCGATTATGACTTACCGATATTAACTCCTGACGGATGTGTGGTACGCAGAGTTACCTACACACTCATTTGGTTGCACCCCATTTTCCTCTTCTTAATTCAAGAGGTCACTCATGATTTTTTTGGCTCAGATATCAAAGTTCGAACTTACTTTGTTCTTACTTAGATTAGATATAATGTTTCTTTTTTGTATTTATCTTTTGGTTAAGGCGATAGTTTTCGTCTATAAAAAAAATCTTCTCGGTTATGTATTAATTAAGATATAATTAACCTCAAAGTTTTTTTCTTTTTGGTCGGAGGCAGTGTAACAAAATTTTTTTGTTACGTTAAAATTCTCTAAAGGAAAATATTACTAGCTGTTGTTATTTTACGAAATTGTCATTTAGCGTGAAATCGTTAAATAATTTAATGTACTATAAGGAAGAACACCTCTTTCCGTTTGCATTGTTTTCACCTATAAGGAGTATTTAAAGGGGACTCCTATACTTTCGATATCCGTGGATACCTTGAACGTAACTTGAATTACATAAGCTACAGGCGTTCTCACGTCCACTAGTGCAATTGTTAAACACAACGCCTGCGCGAAAAGTGATGCGACAGCTAGGGTGTTGGCAAAGAAGGAACACAGCCATCTTGCAAGCAACTACGGGTACGTAGACTTCATTTTTGAAGATGGGAAGCTTTGCTTGTAAGTGGGAGCTAAGAATAGCCCTAGAATAGTGGAAGGGCTTTTGGTTGCCGCGTGGAGGCTTCGCGAAGGAGCTCTCGTGAAAGCTGCCCAGACAACTGAGAGCAACAGTTACGACACGTGGTGAGGAGGTCCATTTTTGGTGAGCATTGTATAATTAACCAGCCTAGTATAAAACTAATACATGGTTCAATTTCTCTAGCACATTTAAAAAAGCACGCTTAACAATGGAATTAGAATTTAGTGGTGTATTGTGGAATTGTTTGTTTTAAAGCTGTCCGACAAATTGTAACTAAAACAGGCATGTTTTGTATCATTCTGAAATTCAAGGGGATGGAGTGCCATGTGTCTTAGTTCATCTTTTAAGTTCGTCAGCATCGCAGTGGTATAATTAAAACGAAATGATTCAGGTACTTGTAAAACTATTTACTGAAAATTAATTTTACGTACTAATTACGGTTAAAGCTTTGATTTAACATTTACTAAATCATGAGGAACTTTTGTTAAAGAATGTAAATTCCAAGTTTGTTTGAAAGATGTATTTATGCTCAAATCTCACGTAAAAATCAGTTTGAAATTTATACCCTAGAAATTTGATAGGTCAAATTCTTTTTGTTCAGAACTAAATTTTTTATAAGAGAAATTTTTGAACCTTTAGATAATTTAAAAGTTGTTATTCAAAGTACGTATATAATGCACATGTTTATTGATAAGAATATGTATAAAATCCACCTTTGAAAGAAAGATGTTTTCTTGCAATATGTTGTGATTAGTAGAATACCTAAGCTGTTTCTAACATATGTTGAACTGACTTTTTTTATTTCATGCTTAAGCCATATGAACTGTTTGTGTAACAAGTCCTTTAGATAAATTTTGTAAGCCAGAACAGATCTGTTTTATGGATGTTTAAGAACCAAGACTGTAGTAAATAATTTACAAATGCTAAGACCTCTCTATGTAGAGAAACAAATTCAGAGATTTTTTTTGAAACGTATTATATGTTGATTATATTGATTATAGAGAAACACGTTAAGAAATTTTTGAAACTTATTATATATTGATTATTAATTTTTTATAAACAATTTTTGCAACAAAAGAGAATTACACTTAAATTAAATTTTGAATTAATACCTTCGTCTTTTTATTTCACTAATTGAATTTAACATTGTCTAAATTAGATCAGCAAAATTTTGAATGTAGAAAAGTTGATACAGTATCAGGTAATAGAAACGGAATAAGTAATGTCCCGTAGAGTATTTTTTTATATAGGTAAGGTGTTATTGAGATTTTGAATTCAAGCCAATCGATCTATAAAGATCGAAATACTTTGTTGTTGTAAGGCACAAATAGTGTCTTATATATTATTTTTTTGTGTGACATTTTCTTGCAGGTCCGACATCGTGGAAGCTGGGGCAGAGGTCCAAGAGGTTTCCAGAGGTATTGTTTATTGTAAATTGTATGTTTTTTGGTAATCATTATATCCTATAGGTTTCTGCGTCTTCCTGTAGGATACTTTAGTTTTGTTTATTGTCCATATAGATGCAGTGGCGTCCATTTACGTTTTGTTCTTGTTTGTAGTTGAGCCCACCCTTTATCCACGCCCAAACTCATTGCTCACCCTTGGGGTAATTCCCAGACTAAGCCGCGAATATAATAAAGCTCGTGGGTCCACCGAGGTTTTGTTCACTAATTGACTCACTCCATTAGAGAAAAGCTTTAATAATTACACTTCACAGGCGCCCATGCATGAGGCTAGCCTTGTAACTATAAAGAAGAACTAATTACATTTCACTGGCGCACAACGTGTGAGGCTCGATTTTGTTGGTGCTCGATTTGTAAAAATAAGTTATTTCAATATCCCTTAATGTGTTGGTTTAGTTGGTAAACCCAAAATTAATTTGGTTATAAATTTTCATAGTATTTATATCGTGTCTGGAACCTCAAGTCTTTTAAGCATTAGTTATTTGAATGTCCCAACAGGTTTGATTCGCATTAAAGAAATTTTTTTGTCATATTGAGTTGGTCAAGAAATAAAATAATTTTAGGTTGTCATAATAAATTTTTTAAAATGGCTGAAACATTTCAAATTGTTCATTTACTCAAAGAAGAGCTGGAATATGAATTAAAAATCCGAGGAATAGAAAGTGCTAGGCCGGTTATGGAAAAGAGAAAAATTCTAGGTAGATTGTTAGCGAAAGAAGTAGGGAAACCTGATTGTTTAGTAGATCTGTCAGTATACAGGGTAGAATTTGAGGAAGAATGTAGAGAGATAAATGCTACCATCGATTCAATAAAATATTTGGTGTTAGAATTTGAAGGTGATTCGGGAGATTCAATCTTTAAAAGAGTACTTTCTAGGCTTGTCCATGTATCATGTCGAGTTAAACGTATGAGACTCCCGTCTGACAAAGTGAAAGAAGCAGAACTATCTAAAAAGGAATTATTAGCAACCATCCTTACTGTCGAAGCTGAATTGTACGAGAAGGTGAAGCCGAGCCCAGGGTCAAGCAGTGCAAGTGATGCAAGTCACACAACTTCGTTAGCAGTAGCTGCACCTATGCATACGTTCCCATATTTTACACCACCGATCCCTGTTGGCTCTTGGTCAGTTAAATTTTCAGGAGACCCCAAGCAGCTGTATTTCTTTTTGGATAGGATAAAGGAGTTGGCACTTTCACGTAAGGTATCATACATCATATCAACATAGTTGCGGATCCCCTCATGCTTTTCCACAGGTTGTGCATAGCAAAAGCAGTCAGATGATGATTTAAAAACATTTTTCACATTCGAACGGTTACCATTTCCTATGTCTTTATTCACAGAAGAAGGTATTTGTTAGGAGACAAAATCTTCGTTATACACATCATTCACACTCATTACAGAGGATGAAATGCCCGTGGGACCCCAGTATGTCGTGGTTGATGGTGGCCATTTAGTACACAAAGTTGTGTGGCGACAACAGACCTCTTTTGGAGATATTGCTAACGGCTATGTTCAATACTTGGACAATCATTACGGCCAAGATATAGCTGTCATTTTTTATGGTTACCCTGATGCTCATCAAAGGAGCACCAAAAATTGTGAACGACTTCGAAGAACGGTTCATTCTTCTCCTGAAGTAATGTTTCTTCAAGAAACAGTGTTACAAAGTACACCAGAAAAATTTCTTGCAAATAAGAAGAATAAAAACGATTTATTGATTTACTCAAGAATACCTTACAAAAAGTCAACATCTACGTACAGCAAGCAACTGAAGATGCTGAACTTATTATTGTGAACACTGGCATTTCTGTTGCTGCTAAATATGACTCTGTGCGTGTGGTTGGTGAGGCCATTGATCTTCTCGTCCTCCTCACTGCATTGGCACCAACACACAGTAATCTTTTTTTTCCAAAAGCGTGAAAGAGGAAATACGCCAGATAGCTATTACTCAACCACATCATTCAATCATAAATTCACTGATGTACTTTTATTTATCCGTGCTATTAGTGGGTGCGAAACTACATCGGCGCCTTATGGCCAGGGAAAAACACATCTTACTTTAGTTTTGAAACATCCAGAACTTTTGAATAAAGGTTCATCATTCCTAAATCCTCAATCAACAACAAAAGTAGTTGCACAAGTAGGGGAAAATGTTCTTGTTACTTTGGGGGTGATGCAACTACTCAAAAACTGGATGAACTACGGTACCACACATTTGCTAAAGCTGCAGCTAATACTATATTTAACCTCGCTAGATTGCCAACAACTACAGATGCTGCTCTACTACATGCCATGCGATGTTACCACCAGGTGCAAACATGGCTGAGAAATGAAAATGACCCTTTAAAATGGGGCTGAATGCGCTCTCAATCAGGTCTCTTCCCTAAGAAAACAGAGAAAGATCAAGCACCAGAGTCCCTCCTTCAATGGATTTCATGTACTTGCAAAAAAGGTACAAAATAAATAAATTCTTTATTACACTGTTTATATTGCCATTGAATGTGTTTTGTCCTTTTTTAGAGTGTCTGACTGGATGTGGATGTAGGAAAACTGGATTGCACTGTTCTTTACTGTGTAAACATTGCAATGGACAGTCTTGCGAAAATGTAATGCCAGTCATATTGGACGACGAGCCTGAAGAGGAAGATGCTCAAGAAGCAATTAATATGGTTGAAGAACAATTTGACTGCATTTAAACATTATTGTTTTTAATAAACACTATTCACTTACTACGTCTTTTCTTTAAAACATATCAAAACTATTTAAAACCTTGTAGCCTTTTGCACATCCAAATTTATGAATATGCAAATGGCGCCAAAAAATGTGTTTTTCACGTTAAATACTTCAAATGGCGGCCATTTTGAAATGGTAATAGATAGAAAGGTCTGGTTTTCACAATAAATAGTCTTTTTCCATTATCTATCTAACGAATGTCGCATAATGAGAGTTTACGATTTCGACATTTTATCTCAAACACAGGATGGCGTTTTCCAAAATGGTGGATGCCAAAATCTCAAAAAAATAAATACTTTTTGTAATTTGTTGACTCGACTATTTATATAACAAACTATCACTATTTACTTGATCTATCAAGTAAAAACCGACTGAAAATCTGTACTTTCACATTTTTGAGAAAAATTATCAAAATTCAAATTGCTCTATCTCGGGAAGTATTACAGGTCTAAACTTTTTCATGGTTTCAAATTGTAGATAATTATTTTAGTTTAAAAAGCTATGTATATATTTTTTGTACTAAGATTATATTTGGAGTGTTTTTAAAAAACCGGGACACGTCCAAAAATTTGGCAGTTTTTTTAAGATGAGAAAACTTGAATTTTTCAACAGGGTACCAACCCATACAACATATCAAAAAATTGAAACTACGCTAATTAATGGAACCATTCGGGCATTTTTGTGACAATTTGACTGGACTACTATTTTTCTTAATAGAAACAGAAATCCAAGCTTACGTTAGAGTGTGTGTCGGTGATAGAAAGATTCCGATTTACTTCAGTATAACTCTTATCCAACAGACAAGTTATTAGTTTTTTATGGTATTAAAATAAGGTTTAATTATTAATAAGTGAGTAATTATTAAGCAGATAAACATATTAGTTTCCGAGAGTGATTATCTTCAATATGGGTTTAGTCTCGTATTATGTTAATTCTTGAAGAAATATAATTTATTTGGGCCGTCTTATATCATCGCCGCGGTGCCGTATCAGAAAGCATCTTCAAGTATATACCAAAATCATTGACGTGGAGGTGTAGTTCATTAGGTTTCATGCATATAGTCGCCATTTACTTTTGTCGCCGTCCTGGTTTCCACATACCTCTACAACCTTAAAGAAAATAGTGGACTGAATTCCTGAATTGAATACAACACCTGTACTGTAAGTAATATTTGTTGACATACACGTTATTTGTGTACCATTCGATATACTTTGTTTGCAACAATTTTTTGATTTATAAAAAGAAACCGTATTATGGAAAAGTGACTTATATTTTAAATAGAGGTGGTTCCAAAATAGGAAGGATAGTGTGTTGACCTACGTGGTTGCATTGAAATTGATTAAGAGAGTAAAATGTTAGGTAAGAGCTCTAATCGAATTTGATACGTTTATGTTTCAACATAAATTAAATACCCTTTTTTCCATGATTAAGTCATTACCCGTTCAAATAAATTCCATTTCTATTCTTAAATTCTCCAACAATACCCTATATAGTGTACCTGTTCAGAATAAGCCCGCTTTAACATAATTTTAACTCAAATCCGTTTTGATTTTAAAACGAAAATTTGTTCAATAAATTAAATAGTTAATCCCTTGTTTTAGGTATCCGTTAATTTGTTGAACATTTCGATAACGTATAATTGCTTTCTCATGTGTTGTAACGTTCCGTTTAATTTTAGCGTAATTTAGTAGTTTAGTATATATAAAATTTTCTAAATCAGTCCCTGTATTTATTTAGTATTTAATATTAGCGAGTAGATATTTAGATTGTAATAGAAAGAACGCGACGCGCACCCCTTCTTTAATTTTGTTAGGTCGTTACAGATACTGGAAAATACGCAAGGTATTTGGGATTCGCGATGTAGTTTCTGGTCAGAAAGGTCGTACATTTCGTTTCCTGAGTTTTAACGCTTTTATAGCGGATTAACAAGTTTTACAAATTTTATGATGGTAGTAAATAATTAAATATTTCGTGGAAAAGTAAACTTAGTGCAAAGTGCCAAACTTTTGAATGTTTGTTGTAATATCGTCCGGATGTGGTTATCTAATCTGTTTTAGGTCCAAAATCATTCAATGTCGTTTGTCTGTTATTGAAGAATATTTATGCCAATCATATTTGGGAAATAGTAGTTTGAATGGTTAGAAGATACCTTAATTACGTGTGCCGTTAGCCGTAATAATCCAGTTTGTTTGGGAATATAAAAGCATAGTTATCACACATCTTGAAGCAGTTTTGAAGTTGGTAAAGTCCGACACCCCTTTGCATTATTTAGTAGCCTGATCCATCTAAGGTAAGCGAAATTATTGTATTAAAATAACTGAGCGACAAAACCAGTTCTGTACGTTGTTATTGAATACACGTGCACCCCAGAACGATAAGATACTCCTCGCACCTGTGTCAGTGTTATAAAAAAAAATTAAATCAGTGCGTTCTGTTTCACATTCATTTACTTGTGCCGCAACCAGCTGCGCGAACTCCACTGTTATCTCTAAGTATTAACGTAGCAATAATTTTCCAAATTACTATTACATTTCAGACAGGTTGTTCTGATTAAAAATTGTACCAAGGCATTTGTAGCGATGATTTTGTTTACATAAAATTCACAGTTGCTGTTCAAACTATCAAAGTAGGTGCTGTATGTACAAGGGTATCACGCGGGGTATTAAAATTTAATTTTGCGTTTATAGTTCATGCATTTTGCCTTCAGGTTAGTGAGTCAGGACCGGCGTGGGTCCCATGTGCACTCAACCCTACCCCTTCAATATATAGATTTTACATTTATGAAATTACATTAACACTGGCCAGTGCGAAAACATTATTATTCAAAGTAGAATAAGTATTTTTCCTGTTTATTATTTCGAATTATTATGCTGATTGATTTGTGGCGTACTAAAGTATGCCTTGTTTAATTTCATATTTCCATTAATGTACATATGTATTTCTTTCAGCTACACAGTTGTGAATAGAGTTAAGTTAAACATTTTTGACGTGCCTTATTGGTAAATTTAAAATGTTAGGGTGGATCAGTCTGCTTTGCATTTTGAGTATAGAACTTTTGGAGAGGATTCGACCAGTGACGAAATCCTTTCTTTTGATCTAGCGTTTGATGTTACTGGTGGTGCCCACCCGAATTTGATTTAATACCGATTTTTCGTCCCACCATAATTTACACCCTAGGGCAATTGGCAACCCCAATTTACGACTTTTGCTGTACCCACCCCTCGCCGGCTAGAGCTAGTTTGCTGGAGAGTCCGTGGTGTCGTAGTGCCGAATTGGCCCGTAACAGTGTTTCCCATCAAAGACTTGTCGAAATAATGGATCCTACTATTATTTGATAGCGTGTTTTCCAGTATACTAATCGCGCTTTGATAACGAGAGGATTGCAGTTCGAACTCGTGTTATTGAAACCAATTTTTAATTTGATTCAGCAACTTGTGCGTTGAACTATTTTCTACATTACTCGTCCTAGTACTTCAAGAGCGATGCACGTTTTTTGTTCGACAAGTAGGAGGTATCTTGTGTGTATCGGTGAGTTTTTCCGCGCTTACCCATCCTAATCAGATTCTCTTTTTAGCTCTTAGCTGGAGGTCAAATTGGTTCTTTTTTATGTAGGCCCAACTGTTCTTTGCCACACATCAACTGCCGTTGCCTGTAGATCGCTAGTGCCGTTATGGTACTGGGTAAATAGATCTCGATGACCGTGGCGATGCGGTGCTGATTCACTCCCAATGGAGTGTAAGCTAAGTATCCCGACACATGCAGGTATACAACTTGTTTTCTTTTGTATATATCAAGGGAATATTCCTTATCAGCGTTTGGTGTAGTTACGTGATAAGAACCGTGACAATGTAGGATTATTGTTTGTTGCTGTGAATCGATGTAATCGCTCTACAGGTGTGATGTACCATTGTTAAAAATGTTTGACAAAAGTTCCCTCACGCTTATTCTTTTCTACTGATTAGTTTATTTTACAAAACGTATTATGTACAACTTTAAAGAATGTTTGACAAAAGCTCTCACACGTTAATTCTTTTCTACTGATTAGTTTATTTTACAAAAGGTATTATGTGCAATTTTAAAAACGCTGGACAAAAGCTCTCACATGTTTATTTTCTACTGATTAGTTTTATTTTGTGTAAAATACGAGATGCGCACTTTGTATCTAAAGTACTAAATTGTTCATATCACATAATTGTTTGCTTTGAAATAATAACGCTTAATTTATTTCTTTTGCTTGTTTGTACAGAATCCTTTATTTAATCTTAATCTTAACAGATAATATCGGGCCATGTGCTTTTGTTTGGTATTTAGGTGAATCCACGCACTCTCCACGTTTGGTAGTTAGCCTGGTATTTACGTTTCTTCCGGCCACGTCTAGATACGTAGCAAAATTCTTCGAATATTGTTTACTTATTTCAATTTAGTGCTATAGTACAATTACGAATTGGTTTATTTAAGCATTAAGTACGTGCTAACATATTTTAGGTGCTTGTACGTTATTTCCGACGACCAGGTAGTGCATATAAGTTTGGCTTGGTTTTTTGTAGCATTAGATATAGTTTAATTATTACTACGTTTCGTTGTCCGGGTATTTTTGTTCATATTTTGTAAATCTCCGGTAAAGACAAGGAATCCGTACCCTATTAGGCAGAACCGATCAAGATAGAGGTGGTGACCGAATTATTTTCTCCAATTTAAGACACTCGTGACTATTTATCACCTCTCCCCCCGACCCACTCCCGTTGCTTCCGTAACGCTGAGCCACGGTTAAAGTTTGTTCTCACGATCCAGCTTACCGTGTTTGTCTATGCCCCCGCCCCCTTATCGGAACGATAAATTGGCACGTAACAAGGTGCAGATGATGAAGCTGAAAGTGAAGGTGCATATGAAACTGAAAGTAAATGTGAAGATGAAAACGACACTGTCGTGATGCCGCCTGCTCTATTTCCCATCTTAATTTCATGCACGTTTCTGATCATCAGCCTGCTTACTAGTTCAATCCATATGAAGTTAAACCAAAACAATTTTATCATAGTGAGATTTGCAACAAATAGACGTGAGGTTTATTGCATTCGTTCAAAATGTTACTCACGATGAAATCAATATCAAATGTTTGCGAAAACGCATCGAGGAAAAGAATGTATTTTTTGTACTTCTTGACATTGAGGATCATTCTGCGATAAGTCAGCAATAGGTTGAAAGACTAGTTGTGCCAGCCAAAATCCATAGAGGACAGCATCGATTCATTGTTGATGCGACCTATCTTGAATAGTTCTATTCCTTTTGGGCATTTAAATTTTTGTTCAAAGGCTATAAAGTTAATATTAAAAACTATATACTTATGTATACTTAAGGAGCCTATATTTTATATAGTATTTAGAATTAGTACATTTTAAAATTTAGAATTAGTACACTTAGGAAACTGATTATGTACACTTATAAATTTATGTTTCATTATACTATTTTAAATAAACCTTGTTTCATGTGTAACATCACAGTATCTTTTGAAGTTTTTTTTTTAAATGTAAAAAAGGAACCTAGTGTTCCAACTGTCGGACCAATAGGATCACACCACTTAAAAAAATAACTAATTAATGGTCATGAAGAAAAATATACCTGTTAACGGCTTCATTCCCATTTCAGTTATTATTTGCTGTGTAGAAAACATCACCACTGACCTACGACTAGCAGTACAATTGTAGACTTCGACTTCAAGGCACTCGGCACGACATTCTGTTGGAGTAAAAGTGCTCATTTTTCTTCAGGAATCATGTCCTTTTTCCTTATATTTATTTAGATTGCCAACTACATTCTTCCAGCTACTGAATATTATCTTTGGTGAGAGCACTTTTACTTATATTTTGCACGTATTTTATTTACTTTAACAACCTAGAAAATTACATATATCTGAACTACCAGCGCCATTTGCTCTTTGTCAAAGTTCTATACAACACCAATATGATGGTTTTAAAAATAGAAGTTTAGACTCGAAAGGTAACATTTTATAATAATTGTAGATCTTAAACCATCTGATCGAAAATCATTGTTAAAATTAAAAAGTGATCCCCTTCACCGCATTTTATGGTATAAATAATTATTTTATTACTTGTTTTAAGCAGTTCGGTCAATTGAAACTGTTTAAAACCCTGTAACCAAATGCTGGCACATTAAAAATGTTGTTTTGAATAATCGTAAAAAGTTACAATAAAAAATTTTTAACATTTTTGTTCCATTCTGAACTGACCTGCGCCTTGAAGAAGTTCTAAAATACTAGAACGGGTAGAATGGCTTGAGTATTTCAGTGAGCTAAACAGCCGAACTATAGGTTTAACCAAATTAGTAGGGTCTTTAGTGAGGAACCAGGCAAAGACAGGAACCCGAAAGAGGACAGCAGCCTTTTCGGTACTTAGAGTGACAGAGACCATAGGGGTCGATATGGCATTCTGAGATACACTACTGCTATATGGAAAGCAACGCGAAACCAGCACATTACCTGCCAAGTACACAGCGTACTTAAATTGTTATCAATGATGGTGGCATCCTCTGGGGTAAAAAATTCCGGGGTTATAATATTCGGATCTCCGGGAGGGGACTACTTCGGGGGATGTGCTCCAAAAATATAAAAAAAGGGTCCTGAATATTCTGCAAGTCGGAGTGTGGAATGTCAGAAGTATGAAGCAAGTAGGTACGCTAGAGAACTTGAAAACTGAAATGGGGAGGTTAGCACTAGACATAGTAGGAATCAGCGAAGTTCGCTGGCCAGAGGCCGGGAATTTTTGGAGTGGAGACTTTATACAGGATCAGAGGAAGGAAATTCGGGTTCGGGTGTGGGGATAGTTATGCAAAAAAAGATAGGTCAACGTGTAGAAAATTACTCACAAAAGAACAAAAAAGTACTCATGGTTAGATTAGAATCTAAACCGATAAATACAGTAATAATACAAGTATACATGCCTACCTCTAGCTGCAATGAGGAAGAGGTAGAGGCGATCTACAAAGATATTGAAGACATACTAAGATACGTAACAGGACATGAAAATTTAATAATTACGGGGGATTTTAATGCAGTACTAGGTGAGGGTAGGGAATGAGCGGTAGTAGGTTTATTTGGTTTAAGCACGAGAAACGATAGTGGAAATAGGCTGGTAGAATTTTGCGACAAGAACAATTTAGCCATCACAAACACATTATTTCAACATCATGCTAGAAGACGATACACGGGGAAGATGCCAGGAGAGATATAGGAAGATATCAAATAGATTACATTCTTGTTAGACAACGGTTTAGGAATCAAGTAAAAGACTGTAGATGCTACCCAGAAACAGATGTGGATACTGACCAAAACATCGTAATTATGAGGTCGCTCTTAAATTTAAAAATTTCAAAAAGGAGCGAAAAAAAGCACTTTGCCTTAGAGTAATTAAAACATAAATTTAGCCACGAAAGATTTTAAAAAAAGTCAAATAAATCACTGAAAGATATCGGGAAAATTGTTGTACTAAGGAAGTAGAAACAGAATGGAATAACGTTAAATTCAGCTTAGACATGGCAGCCAGAGATATTCTGGGGTACATACAAACCATAATATGGAAAATAATTCGCAAATGCAAGAAAGCTAAAGAACAATGGATTGATGATAAGTGCAAAGAAATACAAACTAAGATGGAAATAGGAAAGACAGACGAAGCACACAAACTAATTAGAATAAATTTTAGGGATATAAAACCGTATAGCAAAGCTATAAGGGACGTGAAAGGAAGCGTCATTATAGAAAATGTACAGAAAGTGGATAGATGGCATGAATATATAGAGAATGCAGGAGAGGAATTAACAGCCTTAGAACAATAATCAGACATTGATAAGAATGACTTGGGATATGCTATACTTAGAGATGAGTTTGAATTAGCATTAAAGAGTCTGAAAAATGGTACGACACCTGGTACAGATAAGGTGCAAGAAAAACTCTAAAAGCCGCTAGACAAGCAGTAACAGAACGTCTCTTCCAACTGTTAAGCTATATGTATGAGACAGGCGAGATACCCAAAGATTTCAAATGTAACATCATAGTCACTATACCAAAAAGAGGGGCGCGGATAATGTGAAAATTTTTGAATCATAAGTTTGACAGCACACGTATCAAAAATATTAACTAGAATTGTACAAAGGCGAATGGAAAAACGAACTGAAGAAATATTAGGAGAAGATCAATTTGGGTTTAGACGAAATAGGGGAACACGGGTGGCTATTTTAGTTCTTTCTGAGGGTAATAATGGAGAAAACAATAGAAAAATGGAAACGCGTGTATATAGGGTCTGAAAAAAACATTCGACAATGTTAAAAAAATATTAGAAATACTCAAAAAGATTGGAATGAGTTTTAGGTATAGACGGATAGTACGTAGCTTATACAAAGAGCAAACAGCGGTAATAGAATTAGAGAAGGAACATAGAGAAATAAATATTAGGAAAGGGGTGAGATAGGGATGTGTCCTATTTCCCATTAATTTTAGCCTGTACATCGAAAAGGCAATGAATACTGTCAAATGCAAGAAGACATTTGGAATTATTATGCAGGGACAAAAGATTGATATGCTTAGATTTGCAGATGATATAGCGGTATTAACATCTAGCAAGGAAGAGTTAGAAGCTGCTCTTACTGAAATCGAAACAGTTCTAACAGAGATATACGGTATGAAAATTAACAAAAATAAAACTAAAATACTAGTATGCAAAGGAAAGGTAGTAAATTAAAAACTATAATACAATTAGGTAACGAGAACTTACAAGAGGTTAAGGATTTCTGATACCTAGGAAACCAAATAACGCAAGATGGGAAGAGCGCAAAATATATAAAACAAAGATTATCACAAGGTCGTGCCACATTTATCAAGAAAAAGCACTTACTGTGTTCAAAAACAACAAACAGAAACAAGGAAAAGATTGCTGAAAGCATATGTGTGGAACACAGCACTGTACGGCTGTGAAACCTGGACAGTAAGAGAAATGGACAGGAAAAAGATAGAAGCCTTTGAAATGTGATGCTACAGACGTATGATGAAGAGACATGGATAAACAAAGTTAAGAACAAAGACGTACTAGAAATGGTAAGAGAAGAAAGAAGTATGTGGAAAACAGTAGGAAATATGAAAGATAAGATGATAGGGCACATACGAAGGTATGAGGGAATAGTGTGGAATATTTGAAAAGCAGAGACATAAAAATAGAGGTAGAGGTAGAGGTAGACCTAGGTTAGATTACTGCACACAGGTAGTGAAAGATGTAGGCTGTTGGAATTTCAGGGAAATGTGCAGGCTTGCTCAGAATAGAAATGAATGGAGATACGCATCCAACCAATTCGAAGATGGAAAACCTAATGACGAAAAAAATAACTGTACTTAAACCTGGTGATTATTATAAGCAACTACAGGTATTGGTTTTGCTTCAACTAATGTTAATTGTGCGAAAGTATTTACTGGAAAACTATTAATTCAGCAAATGTCTAAGTGTTGGGGGATCTTTGGCAGCCACAGGCTGCTTAACACCCTTCACGTACCACTGAATCTTGGTGAAATAGGGCACATAATTAGGAAACAACAGAAGGGGAACCGAGCTAGTATCTAGGCTGTGGGAATTTCAAAGAACGGTGTAGGCTAGCTAAGAATAGAAGTAAATCAAGATACGCGTCCAACCAGTTTCAAGACGGAAAAGCTAATGACGAAAAAAACATTGCACTTAAATCTGATAATTATTGTATACTACAGGTGTTGGTTGGCTTAAAAATATTTTCAACTAATGTTGATTGTGCGAAAGGATATATTGGAACACTATTAATTCGGCAAGTATTCAAGTGTCGGGAGATCTTGGTAGCCGCAGGCTGCTTAATCGCCTTCACATGCTACTGAATATCGAGGGAATAGGGTGTATATTTATAAACAATAGAAGGGGAACCGAACTGCATTAACAAGAAAGAGCAGTGGCTATGTTCGAAGACCACATACATAGAAAGAAGGAAAAACTTGTTGAAAGCACATGTGTGGAGCACAGCACCGTATGTCTATGAAATAGGGGTAGTAAAAGAAGCAGACAGAAAAACGGTAGAAGCCTTTTGGAATGTTGTGCTTCAGATGTATGAGGATGATAGCATGGACAGACAAAGTTAATAACAAATAGGTTATAGAAATAGTAGAGGAATAAAGATATCTGTGGAAAAAAATAGGAGAAATAGAAGGGTAGGATACGTTCTAAGGCATCTTTGGGGATTAGTGCGGGATATATTACACGCAGAAATAGGAAAAAGGAGGTAGAGGTAGACCTAAATCAAACTATTACATACAGATAGTGAAATATGTAGACTGTGGAAATTTCAAGGACATGTGTAGGTTAGTACAGAGTAGGAAACATCGAGGCTACGCGTCTAACCAGTTTCAGGACTGAAAACCTAATGATGATGAACATTTTTGTTCTTCAAATTTGAAGTTTGCATCTTCTTGCAACAATAGGTTCAATTGTTTGCGAGCGCATATTGAAATGTATGTAAATTCTTATGCTTTTGCACAATATAAGTGAAGAAGTAACCAAATATATGCACCATTTCAATTGTACGACGGATTACACTGAGTATCCAGAATATTTTAAAAAGTTCTTAACGACTTCCAGAAAACTACAATTATTTGCAAGAGTCACATAGAACATGCTCTGTTATCTACAAGAGTTTACAAAAGGTTCAGTTTAATGTGACTTGTTAATTCAGAATTGTAATGGGCGTGTTTGAAATTTTTTGGCATCTGCTAAACAAATTTAACGGAAGATTAATGCACTAATCACAAGGAGATGGTATCAATAATTCGTACAGTAGACAGTTATGGATTACTGCAAACATTGTAGGTTTTGCTTTTTAAATTTTTGATATTCATTCAATATTTTTGTGCCTTCATATGTTTAGGTATTTAATATATCCAATATTATATCATATAACCTTCTCTAATTAACAAGTAATTACGCAAAATGGCGTCACATTTTGCGGTTTACAGAACCACTCCCTGTATATTATTATTACGTTAAATATTAAAATAAAAAATTTAACATTGTTGTAATAAGACCTTACCTAGTAATATTCCTTGTAAATTCTTCACAAACCTTCTCACCACCGAAACCTGCCATAAACCAACGCAACAACACAACTAATTTAGGTTTCAGAGATTTCAATAAACGAACAGAGCACAACAAAACAACACTTATGACCATCAACCGAGGACACCCGCATTAATGTTTGGCATTGATATTTAATAATTTCTGTTAACTGTTACGGTTCTTTAATTAAATCAGATACAACTATCTTACAGTTGATCAGCAATTTCGCTAAAGGGAACGCTTTTTCTACTTAATCGACATTAGTCATGTTTTGCACTACACCATGAATACGTATATAGGTGATTGTTTATTATTCTTACTAAAAATTCTTGAATAATTTAACTGAACCTTTTAAATAATACAATTATTAGAATTAATGAGATACCTGTGGTATATTTTGGTAGATGAAGTCATCGCTTTTTAAAGGTTTATCATACTTAATTGTACGAAAGAAAATTAATGATACCGTACATTCCTTATACATTTTGCCACGGGTAATGATCTGAAAGCAGAAGTAGCTTATTGGCATTTACAAATAAGGTGTATACACACAATATCTATTTTTATTATTCGACAGCTTTATATCAAATTACTTCTACTGTTGAAAGTATACCTTATTAATATTTTGTAATGAGGCACTAACCTCTAACAACATTAACATTTTAATACATAGGACAAAACCTTCACTATGCTAATAAAGAAATTATATAGAAAAAAAAACAATAATACAGTATTCAAATTTTGCTGTGTAAAGTCCAAGAACATTTTAAAAGAGACGTTGCATGTTTATTGTAATTTATAAAGGATTTTTAATGACCATGCCTACAAATTATTGACTAAAATGTCGCTGTCATTTAGTCACAACCTCATAGTTGGTGTGTCGCAGGTTTCCATTGTTTTCTATCATGAGAAAACCTATTCCGTGTCCTGTAACTATCTTTAAAGGTGACTACATTATTCAATTTTGATGCAATGCAATTCAAATACAACATACCTCGTATGCCTACGAACAAGTTTTCAGTCAACCGCTGCATTTCTAGTAATTTATTTTAGCGATAAATGAGGTACTAATTTAGAAATAAAATTATCATAAGCGTAAGATAACCTATATTTTATTAGTTGATTGTTGAACAACATAATAAGCAAATTGCAACAATGTGAAAACCTTATATTGATCTCAGTAATAAATTCAATTTTTCTTTTGATGGAATGTTATTTTCATTCATTGGTGCTCCTGCCCCTCAAACTAAAATTGCCATACAAATTGCACGAATGTAAAAAGGAAACGCCATGCAAGTCACACGCAGTGTATCAAAACTGCATAATGTAAAGCCACCTTAACAACGTTTTTCTAAATCTTTCAGTCTATGTTTGGGTCCTTGCCTTCTTCTACATACCATACCTTCTGCTCGGTTAACCATTACTGTCCTACCTAGTCCTTCATACCCCAAAATATGACCTAAATCCTGTCACGCGTTCTTTTAAATACACCTGTAATACTTCTCTGTACCTGAACAATTCCTAGAACTCTAGCGTTGCTATAGCATTCTCGTATAGCACAACATCTTGAATGTACATGGTTCACAGTCGTATATAGATAAACACAAAATACATCGAAAAGAATCTGTAATGTATATCTTAGAAGTTGACAACTAAGAGAACGATAATTTATTCGTTCACTACATTTAATTTTCCAATGCTCCACCCGAAGGTACTACATTGGCTAGGAAGCACGTATTTTTACCTGAAAATTTTGAATTTTACCGAACCCTTGCTATTCCAAGCAACACACATACGGGACCTTCGTTTTACCTCTCATCCGAGGGAGGGTGTATTTTTATGAAAAATGCCCGTCTAACATTTTTCAAGCGGGCTGTCAGGATTCGAACCCGGGACCTTGGGCATAGTAGCCACACGCATACCAATTACGCCATGGAACCGCCAATTTATTCGTTCAGCTGCTCTTAAGGATTCTGTTATCTAGAGAGCTTCTCACCTTATAACTTCTTCTTCGCCGAATGTTCATATTTTGCAGTGATGTATAGTGCTGCACTCCAGGCATAAAATTTCAGTAATTTATTTCTAACAGCTGGAGCTAACATAGATTTGGGTATCACGTTTTACACCTCAAAGGCATTTTTTCCTAGGGTTGTAACAGTTTTTTTGACCACTGCAAAGCACCAATAAATTATCAGTTAAATACATCTTTTTGTCTAGTCCATTAAACCAGTAAACATCGTCAATTAAATAAATATCCGTATTGGGATCATGTGGTCTAACCACAATACAGAGATGCTAGTTTGGTTGCTAACATCAGGCGTTAATTATTAGTATAAATATTTCAAGGACAAACAGCTTTCCTATTTCGTGCACAATGTGTCAACGGTCACTTTAGCTAAAACACTTGGTACGAAGATACCATGGAGAACCTGAAGGTTCTAGCAAGTAATTTATTTGCGTGTGGCTTTACGCCGTAGTGGAACTTAAGTGTAATAAACACTTGACCTAGTGCTTTTTAATAATGGTAAGCAATTAAATATAATCTCCCAGACAAACTAAATAATTTTGTTGTAGCGCTCTTTTACATATTCTTATGCATATTCTTTTACAAATTCTTTTACATACTCTTTTAAATAATCTTTTGTATATTCATTTGAAGACTCCTTCGTATATTCCTTTGTTAGTATGATTCCGTTTTATCTGGTTTTATAAAAATTAGCCCGTTTAAATGTTGTGTTTCAAGATTATTTGGATACTTTCTTTGCATTTACGATTATCGAGTTTACAGTTCAATTACTTCAACGCAGCGATAAGAAAATATTGGTCTAGCATGAACGTCCTTCTACTTTAATATAATAGTTGGATTTAATGAAATGTTCTGCGATGAAACTGTATGTTTTAAATTTTAAAGAAATGTTCTGAAATGTAGATAGCAACTTTTTGGTTTGAATCTAACGTCCAATAATTAACAATAATGGTGTTTTTTGAAATTGCTAGTATGGATTTACAAGTAACTATGTGGATAAATACACGAAGATAATTATTTTGGAAACGATCTACATATAGTAGTACATCGAAGTTTTGAATATTTGTGATAACCGTTGTAATGGATTTTGGTTTGTCCCGTTGTTGCGTATAGGAAATACGCTTTAAGCTCATATGGTCAGGTACAAGAATCACGCAGCTGGTTATAAGCAGTACAACACGTGATGGCAACATCACTTGTTTGTCCAAGGACCGTATGTATAGACATCTGTTCTAATATGATGTAGCGCTGTCACACAAACAACACCTGCTGAAACGAGGTAAGAGATTTATATTATTCCTACATCACGTCTGCACTTGGCAAACTTTGATACAAGGCTACACCAGAAAATAACCTTGTGATGACCTATAAATTTTTAAATTTCCAGATTTTAGTTAGTTTTTTGATATTGATTTTAGAAGAGTATAAAAATGGCTGATACTTTTCAGGTTGTGTACTTACTCAAAGAAGAAGTTAAAAATACTTCTGCATTTCGTAATAGGGTTTATAGAAACAAATCTTCATCTCCTCAAGTCCAGGTAGTAAGTCAAGAAAAACCTTTAGATGTGAAGTCACCAGGCGTGGAGAGAGTCAAGAAATTCGTGTGTTGAAATTGTACACGTCCAGGTCATACGTTTAATTATTGTAGAGCCCCTCTGAAAAATTTTGTTTTAAATGTAGAAATAAAGGTGTAACATCAACTTCGTTCGTCTCAGTCATGTTCAAAAATAAGCGACTCACATGAACAAAAATTAACATATCATTTCGTATTATTCAGTTACTAATCTAGAGAGTACTAAAAATAATGTTTTGGTAAATTAGGTACATGGGTTTGTGCTGTCATCGTGTCGTTTAAGAGTTGTCTTTGTGCGTAGGCACGTTTTTGGTTTAATGACAATTTTTATGATTTATATCGGCGTTGCAACGCAATGGAATTAGTTTTGTGTAGAGTAGGCGATACTTGTCGTTGTAGTTGGTCGCACAGCAGCACGTGAGTCTAGACGAGACTCGTGAGGAGTTGGTCGCTCAGCAGTGCGTAAGTCTAGACGAGACTCGAGGTGAGTTGTTGTTCCTAGTAATTTTTGGCATCACTAGTTTAGAGTTTGGTGATAAGGAATTTTTTTTGTAGAGTAGTCTAGGTGAGGCTCGTGGAGAGTCTGTCATCCTAGCAAGTTTATGCGTTGAGAAGCAATTTTTTGTTGTATGGACAGCTTGATTATAACTTATTTCATCAGTTTGATTAGAAATTAAAGAGAGTGTACCTGTACATTAATTTTTGTTAGCTATCGTCGAGATTAATTTTTTGAAAGTCTAAGTTATTTCGTACTCGAAAGCCGGAAAGTGGCATATAAAGGACCTGAAACCTTTTTCGATAGTAGACCAAGACGATGCTATTTCAATATAGTTAATTGTTGCTCCCCAAGTTAAGTTTGAAGCCAAGTATATCTTTTATCGTTTCGTTTAGTTTTGTTTTTGTATAGAAGGATAAGAGGAAGAACCTCGTCTAAAATTTTTTTGTATACGATTTCAATGTATATCAAATAATAGAATAAGAATGATGGAGAACATAAAAAACCTTGTTAGTAAAAGAGCGTATTATTAGAAATCATTTCCCTGTGCGTACGTCTTGTGTTGTCAGAAACATATTCCCTGTGTACACAATCTAATCTAAGAAGCACCTTGCCCATGCGTACGTACCGTGTTCTCAAGAATACCTTTCCCTGTATATGTGTGTGTGTGTGTGTGTGTGTGTGTGTGTTTAGACCGTTAACACTAAGAATTTTTATGTTTTTCTTCGTAGTTGACAGACGAAATTTTGTTTGCCTCGTAAAATGTCGACGGACGAAATCTTCTAGGTCTATAACGTGTTAACTGGATGAAATTTTTTTGTTGAGTTTGTAAGGAAGACGGTTTTGTCCATTAAGGACGGGTTTTCTATTATGTATGCAAAAGGACCATGGTATGTTCTTTACGCATTTAGTGCATTCCATCAAGAAATGCGTAAGTCTAGACGAGACTCATGATGAGTTGGTCGCTCTGCACTATGTGCTTGGTTGAGAGGAGTGTAATATTTTTTTGGGTATTTAGTTTAGTGACGCTCGAGAGCAGTCGATCACTAAATAGTTAGAGAATAGTAGGTGAGCTAGTAGCTCACTCGTTGTTTAGTTTGGTTGCGTTTGTGCCGAAAGCACAATTAGTAGTAGAGTTAGCTACTCACTACTGAGTTGGAGTCTGTGAGTGAATCAGATGCTCACACCTTTGTTGATGAATTTGAGTTAGTGCAGATTGCACAAGTGGAGTTAAAGTGTATTAAGTGAGTCAGTTGCTGAATGTTTATTTGGTTATAGTAAGTATGTGCTGATAGCACAATTGTTAGTGGAGTTGATAATGTGATGAATTCACATTTGTGTTGAGACTTAGAGTATTTTAGTAGGTCGCTAAAACAGTTGTTGCGGTAAGCAATTAATGCTTACGTGTAGTGTAGTGATAGCGTTGTGATGACACTCGATACTTTGGCTGGTAAGATACACACACACACACACACACACACACACACACACACACACACACACACACAATATATATATATACAGTGTGTCCAAATTTCGAGTCTCTACATTGTGATTTCAGTTATTATAAGAGATAGAAATTGGTTTAAATGAGGAAAGATTTGGAGGAATCCAGGCCAGTTTTGTATCCGTTTACAAAATTGGTGTAAGTTGTCTGGTTTTGGAGATATTCGAAGAAAACTAAAATGGCGGATTTTGTTTTTTGATAATAAAACATGAATCATAAGTCGCACCATCACAAGACTTGCACATTATTAAGACACTTTTCTAAAAGGAGTATTTTAGCATAAACAGAATCATTCGACTGTCTTTTGTTTTCGAGGAAACGCCCACAACTTTTGTTTTTCTTATGGCCGCCATTTTGAATATTAAGTGAATATTATGCGCCTTAAAATTACCTTTTCAAAAATATGTCACATGTCTATAAAAAAATGCAAAACTATCCTAAATTTTAAAAATAACTAAATTTGTATGTTCTTTAACGTTTGGTAATCCCAACAGGGCAAAAATTTGATTTCTACTTTATGAAAAGTACAATACACATTTTATAATGTACACAAACAGCATTTGTCAGAAATTATTAATTATGGTGGTACTAGAGTTAAAATGATATCATTTTATAATAGTAGGCGGTGGTATGTGACAAAACCAAACAATTGAATTACAGTTATATGTCAAACAAATTCTAAAATTTAGATAAACTTGTGTGTGTTGTAAGTTTTGGTGCCGGTGGTGCTGCATTTTTAATTTAAAAAATGGCACATGTCTACAAGTTTTCGAATGAGGAAAAGTTTGATATGCTAAATACTTATTTACAATCGTTTCGGAACGCTGATACGGCATCCGCCAGATATTTGGAATTGTATCCAGAAAGACGACAACCGCATAAAACATACTTCAGAAAAATTGTAATGAATTTACTGAATTATGGTGCTTTTGAACAGACTAGGGAACAATACGACTTAAACAATAGGGAACGTGTTCTAAGCATTACTGAGGCGGTAACACGAAATCCATCCACATCGTAAGATCTGTAAGCCATGAACTTAATATTCCAAAATCAACTGTTCATAATATTTTAACAAAGGAAAAGTTTCATCCTTATAAACCTACTATTGTCCAAGGCCTCAAAAGAGAAGATTTCGCCAGACGAATGCGTTTTGTAATTGGTACATCCAAAATGCGAGGAAGAACCGCACTTTCCAGAATTGATAATATGGACAGACGAAACGCGGTTTACCAATTGCGGGGTGTTCAATAAACATAACACGCATCACTGGAGCACTGAAAATCATCATCTGACGGCGCAACGCAAATTTCAAACGAGATATGGATTTAACGTTTGGTGTGGTATCTTAGGTAGTTAATTATGATATAAATATTTTAGTAAATTAACCAATGTAATTAATACTTTTATAGGTAATAATTTGATTGGACCCTTTTATTTTGTCAATAACCTCAATGGCGCCAGATATACGGAATTGTTAAGAGACCAAATAATTCCGGCTATTAGAGGACTTGTACCAAATGATGATGATTTTCGAAAACTATGGTTTCAGCAAGATGGTTGTCCAGCTCACAATTCCCGAGAAGTTAGCGCCCTTTTAGCTGAACATTTTGGCCAAAATATTATATGCAATAGTGGACCAATTATGTGGCCGGCAAGATCACCAGATCTTACACCACTTGATTTTTATTTATGGGGTTTTGCTAAAAATGAGGTATATGAGTTTGAACCGCCTCATAATATAAACGAACTGCAGGAAAGAGTCCGTGACATTCTTAACTCTATAAATAGGCGCACGTTAAGCAGAGTTGTACGGAAAGTTTTAATTAATTGTCGAATGTGCCGTGATGCAAACGGACAGCATTTTCAGCATCTACGGGAAGGAATTTAGATGATAGTTTGCTGTTTCGGTCACATTTAATTTTGTTCCCTAAATTAGATAAGATAGGCTACAGTTTTATGTTTAAGTTAATTTTAAGATTTATATTCAATACTTTACGAGTTCTACTTAACAAAATGTATGTGGTACTACTACTACTACTACTGTTTGGAAAGTAGAAATCAAATTTTTGCCCTGTTGGGATTACCAAACGTTAAAGAACATACAAATTTAGTTATTTTTAAAATTTAGGATAGTTTTGCATTTTTTTATAGACATGTGACATATTTTTGAAAAGGTAATTTTAAGGCGCATAATATTCACTTAATATTCAAAATGGCGGCCATAAGAAAAACAAAAGTTGTGGGCGTTTCCTCGAAAACAAAAGACAGTCGAATGATTCTGTTTATGCTAAAATACTCCTTTTAGAAAAGTGTCTTAATAATGTGCAAGTCTTGTGATGGTGCGACTTATGATTCATGTTTTATTATCAAAAAACAAAATCCGCCATTTTTAGTTTTCTTCGAATATCTCCAAAACCAGACAACTTACACCAATTTTGTAAACGGATACAAAACTGGCCTGGATTCCTCCAAATCTTTCCTCATTTAACCCAATTTCTATCTCTTATAATAACTGAAATCACAATGTAGAGACTCGAAATTTGGACACACTGTATATAATATTAATGTGACTAAAGGTCATAGCAAGGTCATATTAAGCATATGTAAACATTTTACTTCATAAATTCGAGAAAATGCCAGAAAGAACCAAATTGTTTAGACATTTATTTGTATAAAAACATATTTTTAAAATGTAAGGTATTAATTGCGTTTGATGCATAAATCGTGGTTATTAAAAGGGTTTCATCCAAATTTTATAATTAAATAGTTGAAGGATAGTGTTTTATATAAACCTACGTTCAACGCATGAATAAATATTCTAAAAAAATTTCATTTGTAATTTAATAACAACTGTTTGTAATTCAAAACTTATTATTAATTTAAAGTTAAATCATTAAATCATGAACATATCAGAAAATATAACGTATAAAAAGCGTAGTTAAATGGCGTAGTTCTAGAAACGCTGGAATGTTGAAATATAAATAGATGAAAACGACGTGTTTAATGGTGAAGGTTTGCAAAACAACTGGCGCCGTATAGAATAAATTATGTAAGAGAGGTTTATTTTAGTTTCGAGGCCCTACAGTTTGGCAACGCACACCGCCTCTTCTATAACTACTGAAGAAGTAGAGTGATCCCGTAGGATCCTGAAAAGGGATTTTTCTCATGCCCTCCAAAAGGAGAAGTTCCGTGAAGCGGTAGCCGTTCATAAAAACAGCATGAGGGACCAGATAGGAATGTGGATGCAGACCCTGCAACACTGCGTCGATTAAGAGAGGATCAATCAGTCGTCTACATTTGATTCTCCATTGCTTCATCCGAAGGTAACATATTGGCCAGAAAGCGAGCTCCAGGCGGACATCTGGAGGGTAGCACATATGGCGCTCCGGTTTCGACATTTAAAGTTCTGTTGGGTTAGATTGCACGATGGTACCGTAGGAAATGATAGGGCTGATGAATTAGTCAAAGAGTCTCTGATTTAAAAAAAGCTACGCGAAAAGTCAATCCGACAATGGGAAGAGAGGTGGAACAATGCTCCCACAGGCAGGTTGACGCACAAATTCATACCGAGTATAATACCTAGAGATAAGATCGAGGTGAAACTCGACCATAAAATGGTGCGGCTGATAATAGGGCTCAGAGCCCTTAAAGCGTATTTGCAAAGATTTGGTTTAACCGACAACGATCGCTACGAAAGCGGCGAGAGTGCAGAAGGCGGAGAGCACTTTTCTTCGACTGCCCGCTTGAGATGGCAAATCGAGGATTAGCTGATAGAAAATTAGCAATCGTAGGGCTAGCATGGCCAAGGAGTCTAGAGGAAGTCGGTAAAGAGACTAACCGGAAGGTGTTCTGGACAGCCTTTAAATAATATGCGGGAAGGGTCGCGAGATTAGATGGCGATAACCGCGCGTAAATCGGGGGCGGGGAGGATCGGAAAATTTTAGATTATGGCTTGGCATGAAAATAATATACGAGCAGGATACTCCCACAACATAAAAAACCCAAAAAGAAATAACCATATGTCTTAATATACACGACGACCCCAACACCACAACAATCACTGTCTCGCCTAATGGGCGTGGAATATCGGGTATAAATAAAAACTTAATCAGGGCCAATAAATAATAACAAGATAAATCAAAAATCCTAATTAAATTAAATCAGTAAAATAAATAAATAAAATAAAATAGAGTGAAACCGCGCATCCCCCCAGGACTTAAAAGTGATAGTGATTGTGCTCCCCCAGGAAGTTTAGTGCATGCCGGCCAGAACTTTAGCAGTGCATATTCTTTTCCCTTTAGAAGTAAGATACAAATAGATGTAGGCAGACGACCAGATCTTCGGATGCTGGAGACATTTATATACGAGGTACGAAATTGATATGTCTGTACTCGCATAAGCACTGATTTGTATTAATAAGCAGATTTTGCAATAATCTGAAACAAGCACGTTTTTAGTGTGATAGCGCTAGCCGACATAATGCTTATGCGAGTGCATCTGATAATTTGGATGATGCTTTTTGCTATTTAATGCACTGCTATATGCTTAATGCTTATTTAGATATCTATTTATATATTTATATTTATTTTATAATTATATTTTAAATATATTTTATATTTCTATTTTATATTTATTTTATATTTCTATTTTACATTTATTTTATATTTCTATTTTACATTTATTTTATATTTATTTTAGCATGTACTTTATTATTTTGTGGCTTGATTTGTTTTGTTTGACGTTCTGCTGCCTATTTTTGGTTGCAGCATTTATATAGGAAGGAAGATTGTAATTGTGAAGATTGTAATTATGATATAAATTAGTTAGAGAATGATAGGGAAAGCTAGGGACAGATTTAGGCCAAAGTAGAATAAATTACTTAGACCAGGGAGGACGACTTTGTAAATTTATAGAGCAGTAACAAATAGCTGGATTCACTATTATTATATTTGGCGTATGCTTTGAAATTTGAATCCATTTTTAAATTAGTTAGCTAGATTTGGATAGTTTTAAAACTACCCTTTAGTTCGCACCGGTAAGCAGAGCTGGCAGCTGCTATCCGGTATTACGGATCCCTCCCCTTTAATTTTTTGTTTGAGTCTTATTGATTGGACACACTCCAAAATCAACGCTAGGGATACCATTATTTAAACTCCAATTTTAGTTTTAGTTTCAGTTTGTTTTTTATTTAGGACTGATTAATTTTGAAGTTAGATTAAAATCAAAGCACGTTCAACTTAGCGTTTAAACCCAATGTAGTACTTTCGGGTGGAGCATTGGGGACGTGGTCGCAAGCATAGCGGATCTTATTCACATTATAAGGCCTTACAAGGTAACCATTTTGGAAGGGGAAGTTTTAGCTTGTATTGAAAGTCGTTAGGCACACCTGGAGGACTGCGACTCGTGGCAACGTCTGTGGCAGAGAGGCTAAACATACCAATACTGAACGGTAAGAGATCGTTACCGTTCGTAAGGAAAGCTACAACGGCACGGTTGCGATCTAGGTTGGTAACATGGTTCAACCTAATTAAAAATTACTAACAAGACCCTTTCGAAAGCCTCTGACCGTTAAAGTCATGGTGGGTGACTGAGACAGAAAATATCTGGCCAATCAGGCAACGACACGTAAATCAGGAATGGACATTTGGTACATGGAATGTCAAAAGAGTGTACGGTAAAGAGTATGCACTCATGAAGGAATGAAAGAAATACGCACGGATGTGCTGTGTGTGAGTGAAATGAAGTGGAAAGGGAAAGATGTTGTTCAATTAGATGATAGTATATTGGGTTTGTGGTCTGGAGTAGAGAGCAATGAGTTCGGGGCAAAAGGTTGTAACAATTTTATTTTTGCAGTAGGAGAATCCATTCATTAAACGTACAATGAATAGTAAAATACCTTTATTAATTAAAATAAATATTCAAGTAACAATCAAACTTTTATAGTATTATAATATCAAGGATTATTAGTCGAGTTGTTTCCGAGTTCGGTGTAATTTCACAGCCACTGGCGCGCGCGTGAGAGGTTCGAGAACTAAAATCCGGAACCTCCCACCATACAAGAAAGCAGCGAGCGCACTCGTCGATAGTTAAAAGTAGCGTCAAGATGCATTCTAAGAGAATGGCGAGTGACCTCCGAGTCGCTCTATGTTTGTGAAACACTTCCTGAGTAACGGTTAGTACCTAATCCACATTTTGTATATTCGTTGTCATATTAGCTAATTTACAAAATTTATTTAGCGCAACGACCCATTTGAACTCGCAACGACAAATTTGAAATCCCAACGAGAAATTAGAAAACTGCATGGATAACGTATATATCGCACACCACGTCGAAAATCGCAACCCTTTGAAGTTACAATTTAGAAAGCTTAATTTGTTGGCTACGCAATGAAAAATTATTTTAGTAAATAAATTTAGACAACGGAAGATTACGTTACAAAGTAATGCTGCCGTGATCCAAGTAAGGAACCCGCTTTGCTCCTACACCTGTGTTAAAGCATGGAAAGCAAGTATAATTAGTTGCTGTTCCGCGCTGCGAGGTAATTTCCATTACATCAAGGGACAACTGCTGCTCTTGGGTTCGTAATAGAATTAAGGATTTCCTGAGTACTTTCCTTCTGAAAGTACATTATTTCATTTTGTTTGTTAGACGTACAAAAATTGTTATTCAGTTTACCTGTAAATAAGCTGGTTTTCCCCAGTATTAAATTTGCTTTCACTTAGCTTCGTAAATACGTGATCACACGTGGCTTCAACGTAATTTAACAGCTGCTATTACATCACCTGTTTGTTTGTTCACTATTGTCAACAATTGCCCAATGGCTAACACATGTTTAGCATTTTAGTACAACCACTATTGATAACATTAGAGAATATCTTGGTGATTATTTTGACTTCAAACTAAATTTAAGTTTGTTAACCTAAAGAGAAAATTTCGTATATTCATTTGTAAATGACTCACACAGATCTGATTGGGTTATGAAGAAACTCTAGCATTTTTAGTTACATAGAATTATAAAATATTTGAGTAAGGATTAGTTGATAACCTTTACTACCAGTTTTGCAAGTACTTCAAATTTTTATTTTTATTTAATTACAATGATACTTTATTTACTGAAACCAAGAAAATTCTTATTAGTAAATTAATATTCTTCATTTAAAGTTTTTTATTCTGATCTAGTCTGATCAGACTTGGTAAACAAAAAGCAATAAGAACTAAAATTTTATGATCCCATTATGCAGAAAATATTCTCTATACTTTTAGGTATACTTGAGGGACGCAAATAGTGTTCCCATTTTTATGTGACTTAATTATTATTCTTTCTTACAGGAACAGCGTCTTATTCTGTTAAGACAAGTTTGTGTATCAACGAAGGCGATCTTTTTTTGGGTCTCCAAGTCCGCCCTTAAAAATAGCTATGCCCCGAAAATAAATCAATTTGGACTTGGTGGCGCCTGTTTGTTTTTTGTTAAGTGTAACCCTCCATAGATTTCGACTTACCCCCCCATTGCTCATAGCTCTACCCAAGGAATAGACCCCTAGTTACGTCGGAAGACTTTGTTTTGCTGACCCCCAACTTCTAGAGTCAGATGTATGTATTAAGAAGAGAGCATTAGTTAAGCTCAATTTAGGAAAGAATGTGACCGTTTGGGGTTAGCGATCAAGAAAATATAATACGTTTCACTAGCGCCCAACGCTTGGGGCTTCGAAATTTGTTTGATCAAAATTTATTTGGGGGCTTCGAAATTTGTTTGATCAAAATTTATTTGGGGGCTCGAAATTTGTTTGTTCAACGAGTAATTTGTTGAAATTCGTTCGTTCATAATTTAATTTAGCTCGAAATTTGTTTGTTCATAATTTGATTTACCTCGAAATTTGTTTATTCAAAATTAATTTTACTTCGAGATTCGTTCGTTTAAAAATTATTTTACTCTGAAACTTGTTTGTTCAAAAATAATTTTACTTTGAAATAGTCTGTTCAAAATTTATTTTGCTTCGAAATTTGTTTATTCAAAATTTAATTTGCTTTAAAATTTGTTAGCTTAAAATTTATTTTGCTTTGAAATCTATTTGTCTAAAAATTATTTTGCGTCGAAATTTGTTTGCTTAAAGTCTATTTGACATTTAGATTTGTTTGTTCGCTTTTGATAAAAGATTGGTTGTAACGTTAAACCACAGTCAATCAATTAATTAACATAGTTAAATTTATTTTAACTTTCATTCTATTTTGACCCAATATAATTTTTTGATATTGTTTTGGCAAAATTATTTTACCAAAACACCTCTTGATTTTTACCTTTAGTAGTACGAATTTGTTTTGATCATTTTGTAAGGTTCAGATCATTTAGATCTTTCAGTTTGATTCCATTAGGCTTTTGTAATCATGTCGGATATTCCGAATTGTTTGTCTGCTTAAAGAAGAACGGGAGTAGTGAGTGAGAAACCAGTTTTGAGGAAAATTTTAGGAAGACTGTCAGCTAAAGAAGCTGATAAGCCTGTTGTTTGATTTGTTTGAGTCAATAAAGAACATCTTTGTCGAAATTTGATGATAAGGCTAGAGATTCTATTTTGAAGGTACATTGGAGTGAGCTGTCGTCGTGTCGTTTGAGAATTGCTCTTTGTGCATAAGCACGTTTTTGATTTTGTTAGCAGATTTTGTTTAGATCGGCATTGCAACGCAATTTAGTCTAGGCGGAACTTGTCGTCGTGGTTGGTCGCTCAGCAGTATGTCAGTCCAGACGAGACTCAGGAAGAGTTGGTCGCTCGGCTTTACATAAGTCTAGACGAGACTCGAGGTGAGTTAGGCGCTCTAGAATTTTTGCATCTTTTTTTTGATTTGATGTAAAATTTTGGTATTGTTAGTCTAGGTGAGACTCTTAGAGGGTTTGTCACTCTAGCATATTTAGGCGTTGTGAAGCATTGTATTTGTTTCGACAGTTCGATTTGTAGTAGGATGAGAGTGTACCTGAACACTGATTTTTTTTGTTAGCTATTGTCATGATTAGTTTTTTTATTGATGACTCATAAGCAGATAAAAGACTTTTAGTTGTTGGTAACTGGTTTTCGAGGTGCTTGAGTTTGCAACCTTTGCGTAGTGCCACGGCACATTTGATTGAGAAGTTTTTGGAGGAAAAAGTATTTTTTTTGCATACGGAATACCACCATTTGTTATTCGTGATAATGGTCCACAGTTGATTGGACATGTTTTGAAGTTTTGTGTGCAAGGTACGAGATCCAAGAGATGTGGTACAATGCTGTGTATGCTCCTCAAGGCAGTTAAGTGGAAAAGCATATAATGATAATTTTATACCGGGTGAGGATATTGATGTCGTCTCCAGTAGTAGACCTTCTTATGTTTCGGATCGTCAACTTTTGTTTGATATTTTTGGAAATGTCCGTGAAAATTTGCATGTAGCTTATCAACGTTCGTGTAAACGCTACAATCTTCGGAGAAGAGACATTTCATTCCGAGTCGGAGAGTATGTTTGGAGAACTAATAAGGTCCTCTCGAGTGCTAGTGATAAATTTTCCGCTAAGTTAGCTCCTAAGTTCGTTATGAGTAAAATTCGGAAAAAACATTCCAGTTTAGTATATGAGTTAGAAAACGAAGATGGAACAAGAGCAGGAAATGGCACATAAAGGACTTGAAACCAATTGGAGTATCAGATCCAAATGAAAATGATGATTTTGACGATTAATTCCGGTCCGGTCATCTCTTTGATATTAAGTAATGACGTAGTGGTCTGTTTTGTTTTGTTCCAATTCTTGATCTAGTGTCGGTCCACTAATATTGAGTATTTTGTTTGAGGAGTGAAATAAGTGGTTTGAGATTTTGTAAGTTTTGTAAGTTGAGGTGTGCCTTGGTGCACGCTGGTCGTTTTGCTCGCGCGTTGCTCGGAGATGTGTTTGGAGGATGTCTTTGACAGATATCCTTACAATGTAGAAGTAGGTGGGCTATTTAACTATTGGTCCTGATTTCTACATGTCAAGGTGGAGAGAATGAATTGTTCTTTCCTTGTTCCTTTTGACCGTTAGAAGTTCTTAGATTTGATAAGGTCAAAGTTGACTTGGTGATTTTCACCGTTTGGTCCATCACTAATGAGATCAGTTGTTCGTTAGCAATTAGTGATAGGATGATCAGTAGGGTGTAGGATTCTACAACCCTAACTGGGTTATTTTGGGTTTGAAATTTGATGAGTAACCTGATGGTTAGGTTACCTTTGTTTTGATTATCTCTTTGTAATAAAGTGATAATATTTTGTATTTGAATTTGTTAAGTAACCGCATGGTCAGGTTACCTTTGTTTTGATTATCTCTTTGTAATAAAGTGATAATATTTTGTATTTGAATTTGTTAAGTAACCGTATGGTCAGGTTACCTTTGTTTTGATTATCTCTTTGTAATAAAGTGATAATATTTTGTATTTGAATTTGTTAAGTAACCGTATGGTCAGGCTACCTTTGTTTTGATTATCTCTTTGTAATAAAGTGATAATATTTTGTATTTGAATTTGTTAAGTAACCGTATGGTCAGGTTACCTTCGTTTTGATTATCTCTTTGTAATAAAGTGATAATACTTTGTATTTGAATTTGATAAGTAACCTTTTGATTAGGTCACTTTTGTTTTGGTTGTCACCTTGTGATGATGCTTAAATTTAGACCTATTAGTAGGGTATTTCTTTTGATTCTCACCTTATAGTGATGATATTTTGAATGGTAATGCTGTTCTGATGAGGAAGCATTCCTGTTTTTTTTTGTAAATAGAGCTAAATGAGCTCCTGGAAGTGAAGTTTTTTTTGAAATTAGAAGTAAATTGTAAGTGTTTGATTTTAGGTCAGAAATATTAGCCTTATTAGAAGTAGGAATCTCAAGTCAAGAAATTTTGTAAATTTAAATTCTTTTGTCCCGTGGAGTGTTTGACTCTCTAATTTGACCCCCTCCCAATTTTGATTATTACCGATTGTGACTCCCCGATTTTGTCTCCCGATGGACGTCAGGTACACATAGTTACCAACACACTCTCAATTATAAATAAAGGTCCCCCCCATTTGAGTAAATTTATAAAATTGCATAGTTGGTTAGGAAGATAGGAAAGGCTAGTATTGTTGTAAAAAAAAATTTTTTGTATTAGTTATATTTGAAGTTTTTTTAAGAAAAAATTTTTTTTCTTTTAGGAAAGAGGTAGTGTAACAATTTTATTTTTGCAGTAGGAGAATCCATTCATTAAACGTACAATGAATAGTAAAATACCTTTATTAATTAAAATAAATATTCAAGTAACAATCAAACTTTTATAGTATTATAATATCAAGGATTATTAGTCGAGTTGTTTCCGAGTTCGGTGTAATTTCACAGCCACTGGCGCGCGCGTGAGAGGTTCGAGAACTAAAATCCGGAACCTCCCACCATACAAGAAAGCAGCGAGCGCACTCGTCGATAGTTAAAAGTAGCGTCAAGATGCATTCTAAGAGAATGGCGAGTGACCTCCGAGTCGCTCTATGTTTGTGAAACACTTCCTGAGTAACGGTTAGTACCTAATCCACATTTTGTATATTCGTTGTCATATTAGCTAATTTACAAAATTTATTTAGCGCAACGACCCATTTGAACTCGCAACGACACATTTGAAATCCCAACGAGAAATTAGAAAACTGCATGGATAACGTATATATCGCACACCACGTCGAAAATCGCAACCCTTTGAAGTTACAATTTAGAAAGCTTAATTTGTTGGCTACGCAATGAAAAATTATTTTAGTAAATAAATTTAGACAACGGAAGATTACGTTACAAAGTAATGCTGCCGTGATCCAAGTAAGGAACCCGCTTTGCTCCTACACCTGTGTTAAAGCATGGAAAGCAAGTATAATTAGTTGCTGTTCCCGCGCTGCGAGGTAATTTCCATTACATCAAGGGACAACTGCTGCTCTTGGGTTCGTAATAGAATTAAGGATTTCCTGAGTACTTTCCTTCTGAAAGTACATTATTTCATTTGTTTGTTAGACGTACAAAATTGTTATTCAGTTTACCTGTAAATAAGCTGGTTTTCCCAGTATTAAATTTGCTTTCACTTAGCTTCGTAAATACGTGATCACACGTGGCTTCAACGTAATTTAACAGCTGCTATTACATCACCTGTTTGTTTGTTCACTATTGTCAACAATTGCCCAATGGCTAACACATGTTTAGCATTTTAGTACAACCACTATTGATAACATTAGAGAATATCTTGGTGATTATTTTGACTTCAAACTAAATTTAAGTTTGTTAACCTAAGAGAAAATTTCGTATATTCATTTGTAAATGACTCACACAGATCTGATTGGGTTATAAAGAAACTCTAGCATTTTTAGTTACATAGAATTATAAAATATTTGAGTAAGGATTAGTTGATAACCTTTACTACCAGTTTTGCAAGTACTTCAAATTTTTATTTTATTTAATTACAATGATACTTTATTTACTGAAACCAAGAAAATTCTTATTAGTAAATTAATATTCTTCATTTAAAGTTTTTATTCTGATCTAGTCTGATCAGACTTGGTAAACAAAAAGCAATAAGAACTAAAATTTTATGATCCCATTATGCAGAAAATATTCTCTATACTTTTTAGGTATACTTGAGGGACGCAAATAGTGTTCCCATTTTTATGTGACTTAATTATTATTCTTTCTTACAGGAACAGCGTCTTATTCTGTTAAGACAAGTTTGTGTATCAACGAAGGCGATCTTTTTTGGGTCTCCAAGTCCGCCCTTAAAAATAGCTATGCCCCGAAAATAAATCAATTTGGACTTGGTGGCGCCTGTTTGTTTTTTTGTTAAGTGTAACCCTCCATAGATTTCGACTTACCCCCCATTGCTCATAGCTCTACCCAAGGAATAGACCCCTAGTTACGTCGGAAGACTTTGTTTTGCTGACCCCCAACTTCTAGAGTCAGATGTATGTATTAAGAAGAGAGCATTAGTTAAGCTCAATTTAGGAAAGAATGTGACCGTTTGGGGTTAGCGATCAAGAAAATATAATACGTTTCAAGGTATTAGTTCAATTTTGAATGATCAAGCAAACGCGTACATGAAACAATATGAATTGGTGTCTCCCCGCATCTTGTGAGTTAGAATAAAAGTGGGCTTCAGAAAAATCTTTTTAGTAGCATGTTATGCTCCGGTGAATGACGATAGGGAGTATGAGCAGTTTTGGGAAGAGTTGGAAAATGTATTAGACAAACGCAAAAGGAATATGATCGTGTGGTTCTATTAGGTGATATGAATCGCTGGGTCAGAGTGCACAGAGAAAATGTGGTAGGTCCGTTTGATGATCCAAGATCGAACGAAAATGGAGATATGTTAGTGAGTATGTGTATGGAAAGAGAACTGTTTGTATCCAACACATGATATAAGCATAAGGGCATACACAGGTACATATGGCAAAGGGGAAATGCGGGAAGTATAATTAATTTGGTGGTATTTGATGAAAGTTTAAGGGAACTGGTAAAAGAGACGAAAGTAATAAGAGGACCTGAGTGTGGGTCCGATCATTTTCTGGTTTTGTCTAGAATTGATCTTAGCCGAAAGTGGATGTGGAGAAGAAAACAGCATGTGAAACAATTAAATAGAACGCTTGTTGGGAGGGTGGACTCCTCAAAGAAAGTACACTATTATGTGGGAGAGGGAGTTGTATGACGGCAAACAGAAATGGGAGAATGCTCTTAAGTCTGAAGATGTGGAGAAAGCATGTGACTGCTTGAAGAACAGTGTGATAAAATGCGCTCTGGAAGAATGTAGAATGACAATGATTGGTACATGTAATAAAAATGCATGGTGGAGCGATGAGGTCAAAAAGATTGTCGGGAAGAAGAAAGTGGCGCAAAAGAATGACTGCAGAAAAAGATGTTGAGTTAAGAGAGCAACTTCAGGAAGTATATAACGAGAAAAGGCGCTATGCGACAGAAGTAGTGAAGACAATCAAAAAGCAAGCGAGGAAAAGGGAGGGTGAAAAAATGTAGAGTGATTTTGAAAGAAATAAAAACTTGTTTAAAAAATGGGTAAGAAACACAAGAAAAGGTGGAAATAAGTGTGTGAATGGCGTTGTTACAGGAAAAATGAAATTGTTTGGGACGAGACGAGTGTGAGAAACTGTTGTAAAGATTATTTTAAAACGCTGTACGGTGGTGGCAAGCAAGATACAGATGATTATGTGGATGATGAAGAGAGCAGTATTGTACTAGTCGAAAACGTAGATAATAGTATAACGTTCCAATGCAGTATAGATGAGGTATGGAAGGCAGTTGTAGATGCAATAACAAGTGAAATGCTTAAGTATGGGTCCAGGGTGCTGATTGAATGTTTGTGCAAACTGATGGAGTTGTGTATAGAACAAGCGAAGGTGCCTGAAGATTGAAAGAGTGCGATCATTATCCCTTTGCACAATGGTAAAGATAGCAAGTATCAATGCAAAAATTATCGTGGGATAAGTCTGTTGAGTGTACCCAGTAGAGTGTGTAGAAAAATTGTAATCGAGAGAGTTCGCAAGAGAACGCAGAGCAAGATATGGGACGTTTAATGTGGTTTTGTGCCTGGAAGAGGATGTGTGGATCAGATGTTCGCAATGCAACAAATTGTCAAAAAGTGTTTGCATGCCAGAAAGAAAAGGTATGCAGCATTTGTAGATCTGGAAAACGCGCATGAATCTGTGAACAGAAGTGAATTAGGGAATTTTAATATACTAAATCTGTTATCAAATACCACACTTTCAGGTAATATCAAATAGAAAACACAAACGTTAGTGATTTTATACACACCACGACAAATTTTTGTAAAGACGGTAGATAATTTTAAAACAGACATAATTATAGGTAAAATTCATACAAGTTAAAAAATATAGAATTAAATATGGCGGTCGCCATTTTAAGTTGAAATCACGATAAACTGTAACACCGTTAATTTATATATAAAAAGAGTAAAATAATCCCCATTTTTTTAAATATATCGTTTTTAATATTCAAATATGAAAACAGAAAATTCAGATAAGAATTATTGTAGATAAGCGATAATTGAGTTATAAATAAAATCACGATTTTAGTTGTCAAAATGTTATAACTAAAGGACAGTTACAGGTAAATATGTTACGGGCAGGTACCGCATTTGAATTTTTTTAAGGATTTTGACTGCTTTTGCAATTTAAGCGATTGCTTATTCATTACCCTGTAGGATTTTATTAAAATATTTAGTTGTAATTTAAAAATGCTTTAATCATTTTCTTTCGGACATAGCGTTTACATGTGGTATTCGATCATCAGAACATTTGTTTCCAGAAATATTACTTGAGGTATGTATGTGTTTTCTACAAGGTAGTTTGCAAACAAAGATTTCAATCCATTAAACATTTCCGCTTCGTTTTCTTTACACCGCATTGAAGATAAATTATGCATTGATTTATGTTGAATTTCTGTAATTTTATGCGAAAAGTTGGGCAACATGTCTAACGGGTACTTAATATCTCTATGATTTTGATGAACTTTCGTGTTGTTCTGAAGCGTTGTGACTGGTTCTATTTACAGACGTTAACCGGGTTTCCCATTTATCGATCGTAGTTCGCTTGTTGAAATAATATGATAGGTTTTAATATACCAGATTACCTAAGGACATTCGAACACAAGTGCAATGCAGTTAGTTTTCTGGTTATTTTATAAAAAGATGGGTGGTTTTGAGGAAAACACGATTCATCTGATTGATTATCTAAAAATAGATGTTTGCGAGGGAGATACGAGTTAACTGGATGATTATTATTGTGCCTGCTTTCCTTGCCTATACGAAAAAGAATTGCTTTCCGTTATAAAAATGACTTTTGTTACGTGATAAAGTGTGTTAGTACGTTCTAAGTTTTCTAAAGTTACGATCCGGGTTATTATTGTCTGTGCAACAAACAATGCAGCTCACGTTATAAAAATATTAAAAATGTACTTTATAGGGACTTCGTATCAGTTTGTATACATACAAATTACAGTATTGAAGTTCTACAATTTTTTACAAGCAATTATTTTGGCATATTATAATACCGGTTTAACTATGGTTAACGCGATTGTGAACGAACGTAAACTTTGCCATATGCAGATTGTCCGGTAATGTAATCATCACAGACTGTTTGTTTTATTAATGACTTAGTGACATGAGGATTTGTTTTTTCTGCAGCTACAAATCTTAAATCTGTCCTTGTACACCTCGTCGATTATGGTCGAAACACACGGCAGAATCTGGGTGACCATATGGTGGAGGCGTTGTTGGTTTTGATGAATTCCTTTGATGATGGTTTCAGAGTTATAGAATCTTCCAGGGACGAAGACAGGACGTCTGGAAGAACACCTTTTGAAGGCATCATCCTACCAAAGTATGTGTGAGTTTTTTTTCTGAGTATCGGTATTTTGATTTCTCTGAGTCAGTCATGTAGTTGGCTTGATGTATTTATTTATTTATGCCTCGTTTATAATTTACAGAATAAAACTACTTAATTTGTTTAGTATAAATATTTAATTCCTAAACGTACTTTATTGAGCTCTAATTATTTCAGTGCTTTTAATAAACAAGAGCAAATAGGTTTTTACATTTGGTAATTGCATGGTAAAGTTTATATTTTCAGGTTCCTATTAATTATTAAATGTAGTTTTGGGATATACGGAATGTGTTTACGTAATTGTTTTCAAGCCACATTGAGATAAACAAAGTTGTGTAGAAACAGCTGGTAAATTTAAATTGCTTTGGTTTAAAGTTATAAATATGCCATTGACAGCAGTTTTTATTGTTTCAGAATTAATGATGAAATAAGATTAGTATTGGCTGTCCACAAGATTTTCTATATAAAAATTTAGAGTTATAATATTTTGTTACAGCTGCTGCAAAATGCATTTCGGCCAGTAGATGGTTCTTTTTCCTTCTATTGCTGTTGCCTACTATTACATTTTGTGCTTGTGGATATTATGTAATTATATGTATGTTTTATTAAAATTTTAAATTGTATGATACCAGTGACTGGGAATAATTCATAACATATATATGTTTTTAATTTTTTTATGTAAATATTAGGATTATGGTAATTAAGGAGTGCATTAATTACGTTTGCGAAAATTTTTTTGTACTGTGTAAATCCTCCGGAACATGGTGGATAAATATTGTTTCCTTTGCGGGTTGGTTTTCGTTTTTGTAATATTTTTTTTTATTAAAAGTGTTGTAAATACAATTTTTTTTGAGGTTTTTCTTTCTTTGTGACCCACCCCACCCTGCGACTTTCTAGTTAGCACGGCACTCTTTGGATTCCTTTTTTTGTTGCAGTACTCGGTGCGGGCGACTTTCTTTACTTACTTTACTTGTCTTTCTTGTCCGCACGGAATGCCGTAACACATACTTTAGTTCCAAGTATGAATATACACAGGGCGTAACACTGCACAGAGTTTCAATACCACAATAAGTGATAATACCATACATCAAGGAAATTGCATATCTTGTAATCAGCTAAGTAGTTCGGTTAAGGTAAAGCCCAATATTCTAAAACTGGTATTTACGCGTATTGTCCTCTGACACGTACGGGCGGGTGTATTTGGATCGATGACATATTTTCTTCAAATTGCAGCAAAGTTTGTTGCTAATGTACAACATCATGGAATAAAAGATATTAAGATAAAAAAAAGGTAAGGAATTCAAAGCTAATTCACAGCATTTATGGCACTAACAGTCACTCCTCTGTTAAGTAACGTAGACCAAAGTAATCTGCCAGAAAATGGCTTTTGTTCTCACTAACTTGTAGAAACCCCTCTTTTATATCGCCGTTCTCATTAGTTGAAGCAATGACGTACATCACTTCAAGCGTGAGAAGACGTCTATTTTAACATTTCATTTACACGAAATATATAATAAACCTAATGAACTATTTCTAATAAGTACTGACAGCGCGTAGAAATTCAAAACCGCATTTTTAGGGTTCCGTACCTTATATAAGGTATAACAGAACCTTTATAATTTTTCTTAATCTTCTTTGGGAATTAAACCACTCATAGTTTTTAAAATCATGTTTATTTACGTTTCGATTCATGACCTAAGATCGTTGTCAAAATAATAAAAACTTCAAGTTTGACATTTATCACATAGATTGAAGGTGACTTTTATTTATGGATGTTCAAAATATTTGGTTTGAGTATACTAGGCAAAATTTTTTAAAGTTTAAAAGAATGATTGCCTTCAATTTGTGTTGCAGCTTGGGACCGACTTTTTTAGGTAGCCAATACGCTTAACGTGAAATCAGCCGATTAATTTTTATTGGTGAATTTTATATAAATTAAATAACTTGAGGATTGAAAAACATTTATTAACATGTTTCTATTTATACAATTGAGAAGATGGTTATTAAAGAAGTGTGTGATTACGTTACCGTAAGGCTTAAGCAGTCGTTTTTTATATTTATTTTGAGGGGGAAAAATCATTATGATTTAGGATCGCGTCAGAACCATGTTAAAATCTACCAAAGAAGTAGCCTAAATCATAATGATTTTTTCCCCCTCAAAATAAATATAAAAAACGACTTCTTAAGCCTTACGGTAACGTAATTCCACACTTCTTTAATAACCATCCTCTCAATTGTATAAATAGAAACATGTTAATAAATGTTTTCCAATCCACACTTCTTTAATAACCATCCTCTCAATTGTATAAATGTTTTCCAATTCTCAAGTTATTGAATTTATATAAAATTCACCAATAAAAATCAATCGGCTGATTTCACGTTAAGCGTATTGGCTACCTAAAAGTCGGTCCTAGGCCGCAACACAAATTGAAGGCAAGCATTCCTTTAAACTTTAAAAATTTTTGCCTAGTGTACTGAAACCAAATATTTCGAACAACAATAAATCAAAGTCACCTTCAATTTATGTCATAAATGTCAAACTTGAAGTTCTTATTATTTTGACAACGATCCTAGGTTATGGATAGAAACGTATATAAACATGATTTGTAAAACTATGAGTGGTTTAATTCCCAAAGAAGATTAAGAAAAATGCTAAACAAACCACAACAAACATAGGGAGAATCTTTATAAGATCACTCTCGTGTCCGTCCATCCGTCTGTCACAAAGGTTTTTCTCGAAAGCTATATAACGTAGTTGAAATTTGGCACAATGCTAGGTCTTTATGGCGCGCACATATATCGACAGTCAGAAAATAGAAAAAAAAAAATTTTTAGATTTAAATGGCGGGGGTTAATTCGGTCAAACGAAAAGTTTTAATAAATATATCGTGTGAAGTATCATTTGAAAGAGGATTCTAAAAGACTTCTAAAAATATTTTTTTATAATTATCGGTCCAATAATCTTCATGGTATAGCTCAAAATGTGCCAAAAATGACAGCCCTTCCCTCCTCCCTTCTCCTACATTTCCAAAGCTAAATTTTGATTTTAATAGGGATAGTAGCTATTGAGTCATAGATTATCGGAAAAGTGCAGGTTTTTTTTGACAGTGTAATAGTTGCGGGAAAAATTTTTAAACACAGTAATAGACAACGTATTTACTAATAATGCACCAGTACAATGTGGAACAATATATTCATTTTTCAGTTATCACAATCAAATTTGGATAAGATTTAAATATACATATAAAATAAAAACAGCTTAATTTGGTTTATTGATTGATCACTGTAGTATTGGTACGGAACCCTAATAGTGTGAGCTCGACTCGCTCTTGCCTAACTTTTTATGCGTTAAAACCTATTTATACTAGCTAATTATGATGGGAAGTGCATGTCCAATTTAGGATTACAAATTCTCTATGTTCAATTAGTAAAATAAGGATTGTGCGCCAAAAAATCGTAACATAATGATACTTAAAGGAAGAGTTGATGGAAAAAATAGCGTAGGGGAACCACAAGTTTAATATCTTACACAAATTACAAACGATGCAGGTTGTGTTAGGGATGTTGACATGAAGCAACTAGCACAGAATACAGAGATTTGGAAATTTGCATCAAACCATCAAACTGGCTGATGGCAAAAGCCTTATTTTTATTGTTCATAACAAGACAAGAATCTGAAACCAATTGTACACAACTGTAGCAGCTTCCGTGGATCTAGATTTAACTAAAAAATATTTAAATATACATACTTTTAAAAACGTAACCACACACCTCTATAAAATCTAGAAATGAAATATCTTTTTTATCAAATAGCTGGGAACTGTTAAAATAAAAAAATGTTTTGAAAAGCTTTGTAAAAACAATTTTTATCGCATGTCAAAATATCACTTAATTATTTATACCAAAAATAGCAATCTAAGAAAGTGAATTATTGATTTTGTTACTTTTGAGATGGTTTCTGCACACTTAAAGCTCGTTAAATTGGCGCAGTTTTATCGATATGGTTGAGGACTAAATTTTCTTACTTAATAAATTAAATATGCTATTGTTACTGCAAGGTGCGGTTCAATAACCAATTACCATTTTTAGACATCTAGTAAAAGAGCAATTAGCTGTCAGCTTTTTCGTATAAGCACTGGGATTACGACCCGAAACTTTCTTTTACATTTGAGTTTATAAAACATGCAAATATATAGATTAGGATGGTAACAAATGTATAAACGTATAAACGTATAAACGCATAAACGCATAAACGCATAAACGCATAAACGCATAAACGCATAAACGCATAAACGCATAAACGCATAAACGTATAAACGTATAAACGTATAAACGTATAAACGTATAAACGTATAAACGTATAAACGTATAAATGTATAAATGTATAAATGTATAAATGTATATATATATATATATATATATATATATACACGAAAAGTTGCAAAATAAAGAAATTTATATATTCAATCCTTATGTTTTAAAAGTTAGCCTACGATATTAAAAATATTAAAAAATTAAAATAGTAAAATTACTGCATTAGTAGGAAAATGGTAAAACTTACCTTGTAAAAGGTCCGATGATGACATTATGAAATGGATCCGACATGTGCAGCATAAGATTGCGTCAGCTGCTAGGAAATTCCGTTCGTAACCTGTCATTTAGGGTGGATTAAGAAAGTGTTGTTTAGGGTAACGTGCCCACATCTGAAAAGAAAAACTTCTTGTAGAAATTAAAAACAGCGTATTGTAACATTGTCGCCTGTTCATCTAAAAAATGAAAGAGATAAAACCGTTAAGCGAAACTACAAGCGTATATTTAAAGAACTAGAAAACGGACAAAAGGAAGGCATGTGTATATTTTAGCACATTCTAGAAGGATACCGAAAACATTATGGCCCGATAAAAATACTGTCGCCGCTGTCGGGATTCACGAGAATCCATACAACAGCATATTACCCGCAGTCCAGTGTCATGGTGAAACGATTTCACCGACAATTGAAAACTGCATTGATCTGCCACGGGGCAGAAAAATGAACAGAATCATTATTTTTAGCCCTACTCGGAATCAGAAATGCTTGAAAGAAAGAACTAAACGTTACAGCTGCAGAGCTTACATAGCGAAACGCTACGCCTACTAGGAGAAATTAACACAAGTTTGAGTAAGCCAACGGAACAAGCATATTCTGAGGCACTTATAAACCAGTTACTTTACTACTTTCGAGGACTACAACTAGTCCAAGCATAGCAAGAGACAAACATTCATATTCAAAGAATTAAGAAACTCAAACCACATTTTTCTACTCTGTGGAGGCAACAAACATGCTTTACAGTGTACATACAATGAACCATACAAAGTAATCCACATGGAAGACAAAACGATCATCATCGACAAACAGGACAAGAAAACAACACTTTTAATCGACATAATCAAACCAACATACATAGAGAACGAACCCTCAGAAATAGTCAACGCGAGTGCAAAAAAACCAAGTTGCACTCCTCCAACAATTACAAGAAGCGGTAGAAGAGAAGATTTCCCACCGAAATATACAGGGTGGCATTAGTTCTATGTCATTAAATTGAGGAGGAGATAGAGATTGATTGGCTAAACAAAAACCTAGAAGCATTTTATTCTTGATCCCCTTTTTAAATGCCTAACTTTGGTCAACTTAAGTAAAATTTTTAGGACTGCTGTATTGTTATATAAAAAATAACTTATCTATGCGACTGTTGCTCTGAATCACATTAAGCACAGAAATGATTTCACAATAGGTGTTCAAAAAGTTCACCGTATCTGCAAGTTTGTGATTGGCATAACTTCAGGTCATCATATTTTTAAATCAGAATTCACTAAACTACTGCACGATAAAATTATCTCTAATTGCCTACAGCCAATTACAATTAAGTCAAAACATTGCATTTAAGTGTATTGCTTAAGCAGGTAGTGGGACACAAGTAACAAAATCAAACAGGTGCAACACACAATCATCTAACCTCTGGTAACGAACTATTTCAATGAAACTACAAGCAACTCAAAATAGGTTATCGTATTCTGAATAAACGATTAATTGTAACAAACGCAAGACTACGGGGTCAGAAACTCGATGCAGTCGCCTCTCTACGAAGAGACAATTTCTAAGGAAGATTATTATTCAAATCGGCATCATGAAATATTTTTTATAACATGCGTATGTCCAAAAAAAATTTTAAACTTATTTTGGTAGCAGCTAAAGTGCATTGAGTTATTTCGTTTGGGAAATAAAATGCACTTTATTTCAACTAATTTAAGTCCAGGACACTAATTTAACTCCAGAAGGTCACAACTTGGTTGGTCGACTCCAAAGAATGATGTAATGTGTATTTGATTCGTGACCGAGTTAACATTGCAGTGCCTTTAAAGCATTTTTGATAATTTTTTGTGTGTCCGTTTGTAGCTTAACCATTTGTTTATTAAAAATTTTTGTATAGGTCTCTATGACCCCTTTAAATTAATGACATATACGAATGCGTGGTTTTAAAAGATCAAAAATAAATATAAACGAAGTAATTTCAAAACACCCTGTATAAAGGAACAACCAGAAATTACGTGCAAAATTTATATTAGTTAACTCATTTTTAAGTATCAGGTATTAACGAAATTTTAAAAATAATTAATGAAATTTAAGTAGGTTTGCAAAGAAATTAAATGGTAGAAGCCAATGCCATTAATTTATTAATTAATTAATTAATTTAATTGAACGATTATTGATGTATAATTTGCATAAAAGCGTGTAAAAACCCAAGGATACCAAGATGAAACGCGTTGCTAACAAGCAAATATATCGGTGGAGTAGAAATACGCCAAAATACAACTCTTAGAAATGTATTTAAAACGTCAGTTAATTAAACACCTGCAGAATTTTAAATGTCAAGTTACAATTATTTGTATAGATAAAGATGAAGATTCTACATATATCGAGTAAACCGTCGCCTGGGTTCGTAGTAAATACTAACGAGCGGTTAGTTAAATCACGTAGGAAGTCCACGTGGGTTTAAATAGCATATAGACTGGAATATTGATTTTCTACCACTCAAACCAGGTTAGAAAGAGACGTAGAAAACGCATAAGCATGGGACAATGATTGTATAGGCGGGATTTGTGAAACGTCATTAGAGCTACGATTGGTTGATATGTTTAGTTTGACTTGATATGAACACGAGGATAGTGTAGCGTAATTTTCTTGAAATATTATGACGAGGTACTGAAATTCGCGGATTTGAAAATGGGGTTGAGTGCAAAATTGTGGGAATGTGTTGTGAGCAGGGGATTTCGGATAACTGTGGCCAGGAGAGGTTACATTGGAAAGATATAAATAGTTTAGGAGAATATTATTAAAGCCCTTATTATTTCGATCGTCCCAAAAGCACGTATGAAAGTCAACACGAGTTGTAAGTATTATAAAAGCATTTAAATTGTATTGCATAGTGGTAGCCTCTTAAATTAAAAACGCGGTTAGTGTGCCGAGAGTAAAATTTTTGTATTGAGGTATCACCTATAAATTTTATCAACTCGTGTCGGAACATTAAGTAACGTAGATTACTGTGAGAGAAGTGTAATTGAAATGAAATTTGGAATTGGTTATACCGAGAAGGCGGACTTGGCAGATCAACTTGGATGGAGATCGTCTAGTAATAGCGAGAAACGACCTGCAGACCAGATAGAAAAATACATGGCATCATCTACAAGAGCGGAGATCTTCCACAATTTCCAGGTAACGATTTAAAATTGTGATTCCTATAAACTGTAAATATTGGGGTGGCATATGAGAGTGTTTTTCAAGGTAGTGTGAATTATTTACGTATTGAACAGAATATGTGTAAACAACTTTATTACGGTATTCAACTAGAAATTTGAAGGTGTCTAGAAAGCTTTTAAACGTTCCATCAGAACGTGAAATTTTTGTGAAGAGTACATGGCTTTGTTTTTTTAATTTTAAGAGTATGCAAAGTAGAAGGGCATACATTATGCAGAATTAGTTGGGTTATTATGAGCTCACCATACCCCACAGTTTACTTAGATTATTAAAATAAATAAATAAATTATAAAGAAGGAATTTCAGAGAAGGTATTATTCAAGGTCCATTTACTCCGAGTACATTTTATGTGTTTGATGATTTTAAAATTAAATACAGGACATTACAAAATAAGAGTTACTGAAGTGTAACGTGAACAATAAAATATGGACAGTGTTGAATTGCATTTGTAAATAAGAATAAATAAAAGATTGTATGTTGGTTGTATTTTGTGGTTTTATTGAGAGTATGCGTGAATGATAGAATTTGAGAGTGAATATAGATATCCAAAAGGAGGTCCAAATGAGCTAGCCGGAAGCAGTTGAAGAAGGCTATTCAACCGAGGAAGAGAGGAAAACGGGTAAGAAATATTTATTGTGTATTATTTAATTTTTGAATTTTCGAGTTTTGAAACTTTCATAAAATTTTCGAAAATATTTTTGGTTGGTAAGGATTTACCGAGTTCCACGGCAATATATATATATATATATATATATATATATATATATATATATTCCTATGAACTGGAATTCTCGAGCCCCTTTGTTGTGCGCCTTATTATTTGCTATGCTACTTTCTAAATTATTCGCGTTCCATCATTTGGACGACCATTTTAATATCTACTATAAATAAACAAGATTGTAATTATCTCCTCCGACGCTGGGCTGTCTTATTAATAGTGCTATCAATTCCCTCCAGAAACTTAACTGGATTTTATCTTGAAGCAACCTTGTCTGCCAATAGCAAAATTCGATACGTTACCGCCTTGCGTGTTATCAATTTTCTATTTAACTCGTAGCTCCTCCTTGAACTATATAAATTAACAAATTACTCCCATTGACTTTATCTTATGACCTCGGCTAGCATTTATTTGGAATTATAAAATTCAGTTAATTTCGATTTTATATAATGAAACCAATATATTATGTACAGCTTTTGTAAATTATTTGAAATACACTTTTGAATTAGTTAATGTTATAAATCTCACTTACTAACAATCATATACTATTTACTCAAAACCCAAAGTCACCAAAAAAAAAACCTATTATCTTTATCAACGAAGTGTAGAATATTCTAAACCTGTATCATATTACTCACTTTATACTTATGCAACTTCTTTTGTTGACTTTTCACATTCATATTATATTAAGCAAATTCAATATTCAAAATAAAAATATATAGAAAAATAAAATGTCTTATAACTAAAAATCTGACCTGGTCTATCTCTTCACATCGACGCTTCCATTTAAATAAAAATTATCTTCCCCAATTCAGGATTACATTTCAATTATTGCCATTACCCTATGGACTATCATTATTAATTTATGCACCCCCAATTTATTGTCGTTTCATATCAGACTTATTACTTCTTATCAATCAATTTCCTCAAACTTAAAATTGTATTATTCTTCCTCCAGACTTAGAAATTGTATTACTCTATTTTCCCCCGGACATCAAAATTGTATTACTGTATTTTCCCCTGGACTTCAAAATTGTATTACTGTTCCCCCAGACTTCAGAATTGTCGTTTGTTCCCCCCCCCCCGGACATTGAAATCGTAGTCTATTTGCCTCAGACTTCGAAGCCCTATTATTTTTATGTTTTAGTTTAAAATGAATTCATTAAAACGTACTTACGTTTAATCGGCAATTATAATCTTCATATTAGCACTTGTTTTATCTTTCACTTTTAAAAATTACGTATTGCTTTATTTCATAACGACGCACTTCGGCCTTTGTTGAGTTCAAAACTAACTTCGTTATCACGGTGCTTGCTAATATATTATCCCGTTCCCACTCCATCAGTGGGTATGGTCTAGAACTCGTCGCTTATTTGTGACCAATCAAATAATTACATTTAAAGCAGTTTCTGATGTAATGCTCCACGATTCCCCATAATCGTAACCTGCATGCAGCTGTCTTTCGTTATCAACATGCTGTGTTTTGATAGATCTAATTGCTTTTCCATAAACAATTGATGCAACTCGACTTTTAATTTTCATATTTACATGTTGTTCACGCAATTTTTAATCATTTTTCTTATCAAAATTGGTTAGATATTTGCACGCATTTACCTATGCTACCTGAAGCTCTATTTCTATCTCCGTATTAATCTAATCGTCTGGAACTCCTTTTGAATGCGTGTCTAATTACACTTTATCGTTTATTTATAAATATACGCGTGCTTCCACTGAAAAATATTATTACTTGCTTTACCTAAATTAACTAAAACTTTATCTACAGGGTATTTAATATTTTCTATTTACCTAATGAATGTCTACCTGGTTTCTACGCTAACTATGCGTCTTCCTATGTGTATCTGCGTCGCTTAAAACTATTTATACTTTATATACAGGGCGTTGACTGCTTAGTATTTACAAACTATTTATATTTCTCAATTCTTCACTAAATAAATGCCGTTTTCTGCTGCCTATGCTAATTTCTCATTTTTAAATGACCTTTACTATAAAGTGCACCCTTAAACAACTCCTTATCACAGCATAATTCCCCCAAATTAAAATATAAAATTTTATAACAATGTCCTTTTTGGCGCCCAACGTGAACTTGAACTCACATTGGTATGAAATTATTATATTTTTATTTCCATTTTAAAATCTAACTTTTTCTTTATTAAACCCATATTTACATTTTATTTATCTCATACCTATGTCCTATTATACTACACTATTCATACCTATACCTATTCTTATATTCAAATCCTATTCTATTTTTCTATATGTACCTATTCATAAATTTATTTTACATTTCCTTTCATCTATTCATGTTTCTTTGCATGGGTAAATTCAATTTATTTATTTCTCTTCCCCCTTATCACTCTTGAATCTGGGTCCTTTTAATTTATATTTCTTAATCATATTTTTAAATCGGGGTCCTATTAATTCGTATTTCCTAATTCTATCCTTATTATATATCCTATATCCTAAAAATCTAACCCTACTTTGAAAAAATTCACACTTTCCTAAATCCAAAATTAAACTAGCTATATTCAGCTCTAACAATATCCTATCTAACTGTACATAGTGTTCCTCTACACTGTCACTAAATATTAACACGTCATCCATATAGTGGATACTAAATTCCTCATACGGTCACAAAATATTCTTCATCACATTCTCTAATGCACCCGTACTCGAGGACAAACCAACCGGGACCACCCTAAATTGGTATAATTTTCCTTCTACCGAAAAACCCGTATACTTCCTTGATTCTTGCGCTAATGGAATCAACAAAATGAACTTTTTAAATATAATCTGCTATAAATCTTCCTATTACCTATTCTCCCTAATATTCTATCTATCTTTGGTGGACAATTATATTGCGGCTTCGTTCGCTTACTAATTTCACTTGTATTTATACACAACTTAATACTATTATCACTTTTCTTTACGACGACTACTAATGAATTCACAAAATTCGTACTGGAGCTTTCTATAATACCTTCACATAACATTTCTTCAATTTTTTCCTTCACTCTATTTCCATATACTACTGGAATAGGATATATTTTACTGTTAAACGGCTCCTTATTTATTATTTTCAACTTGTGCACATAACCCGTGGCAATTCTCGACTTCGACCCAATTAATTCTGAATGCTTATTCAATAATATATTCACCCTATTTCTTAAATCATCTGGACACTTAATATCTTCATTTTCATTACCCCCATTATCTATTTCATCACTAAACTGATTAATATTTACGCAGTCGTCTTCTATTTCAATATTCCCCTCTTCATACCATTTAATATATTTCCCATTACACTCAATCTTTTTGCATTCCGCATTTATTTTCAACACCAACTTATCTATCATATTCATCCCAAATATAACATCTATCTTCAGTCCAGGTACTACCATAAAATCATTTTCCCATATCATATCCCCCATTTCACATCTCAGAATTACCATTTCATTTATCACACTAAATCTCTTATTATTTGGTGCTACTAAATTACACCTTGTTATAGCTATCGCTTTATCCCCCAATTTTTCTCGTTTAACAAACTCTTCCGCAACAAGTGATGCTTCTGCTCCAGTATCAATTAACACTTTATTTTATCTTCCACCTTTAAATTAATTATTGGTAATAAGTTCCTTTCAAATCTTCCTAATCCATTATCCATTTCATATTTAATAAACTCGCGCTGGTGTTCATATCCGTTAATTCGTAGAATTTTCCTTGGTTCGTCCGTACTCAAAAATCCTGATTTCGCATTGAAGGTCCTGCCTGACTCATTATCCCTGTATCTGTGCAATTCGTATTCCTCATTTCCATACTATTAATATTTCTAGCTTGTGTCCGTCGATCATCATTTTCCTGCCTATTTATTCCTCTATTATTATAATTTCCTTCATGATTCGTTCTGTCCATTCGTTGCCTTGGTATCTGACCAGTATTCCTGTTTTGCCTAAAATCAATATTAAAATTGCAATAGTTCCCCCTATTAAAATTTCTTCCACGATCATAATTATAATTGTTCCTTCGATAATTATTCCGAGTCTCATCATTCCTTATAAAATTCGTGCGTCGATCCCTAAAATTATTTTCCATTTCATAATCATTTTCCAAATCATCATATCTCTGCAAATAATCAATAAACGTATCTCTATCTACTATATTCTGCGTCGTTATGTATCGCTTTACTTCAGCGTTAAAATGACCTGCTAAATATCTTATAATATTTTTATCTTCTAAGGGAGGATCCAATTGGTTCGCTACAGTAAATCTCTCAATCGCATATAATTCTCGCGTTATTCCTTTCGCCGAATCGTATCTTCCCATACTAAGGTTATCCCGAATTCTATTTTGCTGATTGTCATTCCAGAATTGACGTAAAAATTTGCTTTCAAACTGTTCAAATGTTTCTATTTCACTCTCAACTAAATTAAACCACCTTTCAGCATTTCCTCTCAGTATGACCTTGATTAAATTTAATTTGTATAATTCATCCGTAGATCCTTGTATCAACATTTTAAAATTTTTCAGAAATATCTTCGGATTTAATTTTCCGTCCCCGTAAAATTTAGTAAACTGTTCAATTGAAAGGTTTGTTTGAACTAGCCTAATTGGTTCTCTATTAAAATTTATTGGATTACTTTTTAAATTATTTATTTCTTGATTTATTGATCTGAACTCCGTTTTGCAATTTTCTTCAATTTTACCTAATCTAATATTTAAATTCGCAATTTTATTGTTGGACTCGCATTCGTACTTTTCTTGTTTCGTTTTAACTAGAGTAATATGGTCCCATAAACCGTCTATTTCCTCAGAAACTTTCCCAATTTTTTCATTCATCTGTGCCTTAATCTCAGCGATCGTGTGGTTCGTTTCTTTCAGTCCATTGCTAAGAATCTTGATTTCATTCCCTAATTTCTCGCTGTATTCATCCATTTTTGTTGTAACTATTTTAATGGCTTCTTCACTTCTATCCATCTTATTATTTAATGTCATTAAAATTTCCAACATCTTGGCTTCTTGTGAAATTCTCGGTTCTTCGCTCAAACTTCTCTCCAACGTTATGTTTTCTTGGGATCCTTTCCCCATTTTGAAATTATTATTTTTACTCTAAACTTTTAAATACTAAATAAATCTACCTAACTTTAATTACTGTACAAATTTCTTAATTTCTCCCTAATTGAAACTTTTTAAATCCCCGGTTTAGTTTAATTAATTTATTTGAAATGTTACGGTCGTATTTTTAAATTTTATTTTTAATTTTAATTTAATCGATGCCTCTTAATCTCAGGTTATATTTTACTGTGGTAAAATCGTGCTTTAATTCGTGCCCTAACGTTGGTGCGACATATTTATTTGCTATGAACGGGAATTCTCGAACCCCTTTGTTGTGCGCCTTATTATTTGCTATGCTACTTTCTAAATTATTCGCGTTCCATCATTTGGACGACCATTTTAATATCTACTATAAATAAACAAGATTGTAATTATCTCCTCCGACGCTGGGCTGTCTTATTAATATTGCTATCAATTCCCTCCAGAAACTTAACTGGATTTTATCTTGAAGCAACCTTGTCTGCCAATAGCAAAATTCGATACGTTACCGCCTTGCGTGTTATCAATTTTCTATTTAACTCGTAGCTCCTCCTTGAACTATATAAATTAACAAATTACTCCCATTGACTTTATCTTATGACCTCGGCTAGCATTTATTTGGAATTATAAAATTCAGTTAATTTCGATTTTATATAATGAAACCAATATATTATGTACAGCTTTTGTAAATTATTTGAAATACACTTTTGAATTAGTTAATGTTATAAATCTCACTTACTAACAATCATATACTATTTACTCAAAACCCAAAGTCACCAAAAAAAAAAACTATTATCTTTATCAACGAAGTGTAGAATATTCTAAACCTGTTATCATATTACTCACTTTATACTTATGCAACTTCTTTTGTTGACTTTTCACATTCATATTATATTAAGCAAATTCAATATTCAAAATAAAAATATATAGAAAAATAAAATGTCTTATAACTAAAAATCTGACCTGGTCTATCTCTTCACATCGACGCTTCCATTTAAATAAAAATTATCTTCCCCAATTCAGGATTACATTTCAATTATTGCCATTACCCTATGGACTATCATTATTAATTTATGCACCCCCAATTTATTGTCGTTTCATATCAGACTTGTTACTTCTTATCAATCAATTTCCTCAAACTTAAAATTGTATTATTCTTCCTCCAGACTTAGAAATTGTATTACTCTATTTTCCCCCGGACATCAAAATTGTATTACTATATTTTCCCCTGGACTTCAAAATTGTATTACTGTTCCCCCATACTTCAGAATTGTCGTTTGTTTCCCCCCCGGACATTGAAATCGTAGTCTATTTCCCTCAGACTTCGAAGCCCTATTATTTTTATGTTTTAGTTTAAAATGAATTCATTAAAACGTACTTACGTTTAATCGGCAATTATAATCTTCATATTAGCACTTGTTTTATCTTTCACTTTTAAAATTTACGTATTGCTTTATTTCATAACGACGCACTTCGGCCTTTGTTGAGTTCAAAACTAACTTCGTTATCACGGTGCTTGCTAATATATTATCCCGTTCCCACTCCATCAGTGGGTATGGTCTAGAACTCGTCGCTTATTTGTGACCAATCAAATAATTACATTTAAAGCAGTTTCTGATGTAATGCTCCACGATTCCCCATAATCGTAACCTGCATGCAGCTGTCTTTCGTTATCAACATGCTGTGTTTTGATAGATCTAATTGCTTTTCCATAAACAATTGATGCAACTCGACTTTTAATTTTCATATTTACATGTTGTTCACGCAATTTTTAATCATTTTTCTTATCAAAATTGGTTAGCTATTTGCACGCATTTACCTATGCTACCTGAAGCTCTATTTCTATCTCCGTATTAATCTAATCGTCTGGAACTCCTTTTGAATGCGTGTCTAATTACACTTTATCGTTTATTTATAAATATACGCGTGCTTCCACTGAAAAATATTATTACTTGCTTTACCTAAATTAAGTAAAACTTTATCTACAGGGTACTTAATATTTTCTATTTACCTAATGAATGTCTACCTGGTTTCTACGCTAACTATGCGTCTTCCTATGTGTATCTGCGTCGCTTAAAACTATTTATACTTTATATACAGGGTGTTGACTGCTTAGTATTTACAAACTATTTATATTTCTCAATTCTTCACTAAATAAATGCCGTTTTCTGCTGCCTATGCTAATTTCTCATTTCTAAATGACCTTTACTATAAAGTGCACCCTTAAACAACCCCTTATCACAGCATAATATATATATATATATATATATATATATATATTTCTGTGAAACCTACAAAAAAAACTCACCAGAGTAAAAAAAACACTCGAGCCCCAACGTTGGGCCGTCCAGAATGCTGTGATTCTCTTCTGATAATCGCCTCTTTACTCTCTCCGCCTCGGCAGCTCACCTAGATAAAACTTTCATCCTCATTCATAAAAAAAAACACATTCCTACCACAAACATTAAAGTTAACTCTATTTACACCAATATTCACAATACATTAAAATTTCAAAATTAAATTTCAGCATAAATTGCAGCATCATAAAATTTCAAGTTCAAATTTTGTCATTATTTTAATTTGCATCCAGAATTAGAGTCCTTGTAGGATGCATACTAATTAAATAAACAATATTTGCAGACCTGAGTCTGAATAAAAGGGAGCATCTCCCACCCCTTTACGTTAATTTAACAGGTTAGTCTAATTGAGCTCAAAGACAGACCCACATTTTCATCATAATCAAAAACATAAACCTGATAAATACTCCTTTCTACTTATACAAGAAAATTTTACCTTAAAATTAAAAATTTGTTGTTTATACAAATTTACTACTGTCCATTTTTATCAAACAAATTATAAAGATATTCAACACACACCAAAACATCTAAGATCGAACAAAATTGCATAATTTACCTGAAGGTTACTGCACTCGTGGCTTCAATGTACATCGTCCTTGCTAACCCCACCATTCCAGCTGGGTTATGTTTACGTCCTAGGATTCCTGGTCGCCTTTAAAATTTTTCTACACCACCATTCGTCTAAATTGTTTCAGGGCTTCTCAGAAACTCATCTATGTATATCTAAATCTTGTTTTGTGGATCCAATCACGTTTACGAATAACACTTGATTACTCACTCCCGAAAAATAGCAAAGAAATTCATAATTCGTTCACGCTATACAAAACTGCATACTTCAATGTATTTATTTATCGTTACTAATTTAGATAATTGGTACAGTAATACCCGCAAATATAACTAGACTTTATTACCTTGTATCTTCTCTAAGTGCACTAATAACTTTTATTGTAGCACGTAATCACCTGTAACCTGCGGTTTTTATCTTTGTAAATACAAATTAACCATTTGGCATATTTTCATTTTAAAATCCATATTTTAGGAAGGTAAGGAAATTATATTCTAATTCTCAAAGCGAAAACCAAGGGTTGGTAGTTCTAAATTAGTTTAGCGTATTCTTAGTAAGTCCGGTTGTCGAATCCCCAGCAGGTATATGAATCATTTTAAAGAAGCCACATTTAAGCAGTCGTTCTATTCATGTATATTCGTTTCTTAACAACCCGTTTTGTATAGACAAGCTTTGACGTCCGCATTCTTGCTACGGCAGACGTTAGGTTCTTCCAAGAATTAGCAGCGAGGGACAAAGACGCATCACGTGCCTGCTTCATGGCAAGGCATGATAATGTACACTGGCGTTAGTTGGCAACACCGTTACACCCCGTTCATTTACTAGAAGAGTAAGGGAGGGTATGAAATAGTTTATAAGAATTATGCGACGAGCAGTGTTCGCTGGGTGCTGAAAGAGATAAGATGTGAAAAGCTCGGTGGTTGCTCAAGAGACGAGAAGTGAAACTAAGTCACGCGCGGGGGCTAACTTAGTAATGCGTGTTGAAGGTCAGTTTTCTTTGAACGCAATTAACACTCTTCAATAGTTTTGGAAGGATTTGTAGCGCGTGACAACATAGGTTTCGTTATAACCGGAACGATCCTATTTTATTTTATATAGGACGGATTAGAGATTTCGAAGATTGATAATTCGTGGAGAGCCGCCGAAGTAATATAGTGTAAACCCCGACCCAACAAACACTGACTTATTAAATACGGAATTAATTTTACGTTTAGGTTTAATGTTTTAGCTAGTAGTGAGTTTCGAGTGAACTTAGATTGTTTTATAAAAGTGGTTGTGATTAGTGATTCATCCAATTAGAATCCATTAGTGGGATGAACATATTCTTCGTGTTATTGTATCCAAATTCAGTTTTCCGCACATATCACTGACTTCATTGCTGAATTAAAAAGAGCCGTTTGCTGATGTCGCAATCCTGGAACTTCGACGCACCAACCAGAAACATCAGGGAAACCGCGGGCTGAATTCCTGTGGTAGCTATACCAGTAAACTGTGAGTAATCTTTTGTTTATTTAAATACAAACTGTTTATACATTGTTCGACGTTATTTCTTGTAGCGTATGAAATGAAATTTTAAAGTTACGCCATGATTTAATTTCAATTATCTAGTTAGCAATGTATAATTCGATTAGCGCGAGGTCCTCTAGGGCATAAGTTAAGAATTTTTTCGATGTCACTATATATATATTTATCCATACTGTAGACCGTAATTAAATCCAAGATAGTCATTTAATAAATAAGATATTAAGGAGAAGTGACTTATTAATAAATTAACGCATGTGAGTGCTTAAATCAGAAGAACCGTGTTTTGCATAATCTCTGTAAAGTTATAATTAATCCCTGAAACTAAATTTTGACAAGTCATATTTATTTGTTAACAGGAATTCAGTTACCTTATTTTTTTTATAGATAATTTTGTGGAAACCTTAGTTACCTAAGGAATTTATAGGTAAGACCGACTTACTACCTTAGATATTTCAACCGGAAGTAGAGTGCATATAAAGTACGAAGACCGGGAACTGCAATCAGCTTGGCACAATTGTGGAATTAAACATTTTCACGGCCAGGTAGGACTTATCCGGGTTCTTGTCTGAAGAAGTCGAGTTTTCCCTCATCTTGTAGGCTTCTCTGAAGGACTAGGAATCCGTGCCATTTTAGGCGGAACTCGAATAAGATAAGGGTGGTGCCCTCATATTACCCTGACCTAAGACTAACGGCAATATAATATTATTTCCAATCCCCTCCTCTTCGACCCACGCCCATCGCGACTAGCCAGCCCAGCCGCGGTATAGTTTACTCCTAGGAGCAGACTTACCTCGTTTGTTCATGCCCTCCCCCCTTTCCAACTTTATGACAATTTGGCATGTAACACACCACGTATTCTACTTAAAGTATCGAATAATCAAAAAAATAAAGAGCAAAACTGTTTAAAGTATTGAATAAAATAAAAAATCTAAGAGAGCGAAACTCCTATTAGCCCGGGTTTATATAATGGCCCGCTTGCAAGTCGAATTTGTCCCGCAACGGACAATTTTTAGAATTTCGCATTCTATTTTCCCTTCCGACGGCTCGGCACAGCGATTCTACTAAAAATTTGCACACGTCCAAGTTGAAAATCTAAGAAATTTCCACACGGCTCGCAACACGTCTGAGAACAACTAATTAATTTTACACACCAACTGATATGCTTTCCCCTCTCATGTTTGCATCTTATTTCAACCAATCGTAGCCCTAGTGAAACTTCACAAATCACGCCTTTTATTATCAGTGTCTCTGCTTTACGCGTTTTATCCGTCCCTTTCTACCTTGGTCTGAGTGGTACAAATCGATATTCTTTACTATCTGCTATTTAAATCCACGTGGATTCCTATGTAAGTAAAATAACCCCTCATCTAGCATTTCCTGCTAAAACATCCGACCGTTTCCAATATACGTAGAAGCTGCATGTTTATCTATTCAAATTTATTAGAATTTGACATTTAAAAGTTTGCAGGTGTGTGCTCCTAATGAACGTTTTAATATAATTCTCCGAGCTTTGTTTCATGGTATTTTAACCTTCCTTTTAGCTGTTTGTTACCAACCTTGGATTTTCACAGCCTTTTATGCTTATTATATATTACTAATGGTTAAATTAACTCCGATTAAAATAATAATGAATGGCATTGACCTCTACCCTTTAATTTTTAGCGAATACCAATTAAATATTAATTATTATTTGTACACTTTGTTTAATACCCGTTACTTAAAAATTGAATTAATTAATATAAATTTCGCACGTAATTTCTATTTGTTTCTTTATACAGGGTGATTAAAATTATTTGATGTCGTTAATTAATTTTCTACCCTGGTCTAAATTTGAGTAATATATATATATATATATATATATATATATTATCGTGTAATTAAGGGTTCATTGGGATACATAACGGCATAAGCTAGTTATTAGAAAATAAAATTAGGCATTGGATAAATTAGGAACAATTATTTTAGAAGCTTAGGTAATATATAATAATGTAGGGTTAATATACTTTATTCATAGTTAGCTAGGAATGATGTAATATAGTATTTATTTATTTAACGTAGTCAATTTGCAACAAGGACAAAGCAAAACCACATAAATCTGACAAAGACGCAGTATATTCTGGAACTAGTATAGGAGGGAACTAGAGACAACTGTCATGAAATAACAAAGATGGAACAAAAAAGTATGCATACAAGCGAGATACATAGAGTTAATCACGGAGCCAGTATTGTAAGGAGACTTGAATAAATTTATTGTAGCGGGGGAAAGAAAATCAATAATTTCAAGGAATTTTAGAAGCAAGCACGCGTCGGTTGAAAGCGAGAGAAAGGAGCCAAGCAAGTTGATTGGAGGATATAGATATACGTGCGACAGGTTTAGATGGAGAAGGGTAAATAATCAGCTGGTGGAGGCATATACGTGAAAGGAAGTTATATGTACAAGCGAGATAAAAGATGTTGTTCTAGTCAGGAGACGTGGAAGTAGTGGGAATGAACTGAACGGTGGTAGTTAATTTACATGGAATCAAAGTGGCAGTTGACAGTTAGAAACGTTTTACCGAGTATCTGTATGTTTGTGTTATCGAAATTCACGCGAAACCTAGATCCGTTAGAGCTTTTTCGCTGGAATACGAGGCGGTTAACAAATAATTTTAAGAATTGTTGAAACGGGTACGAGTGGTACGTGCGATTTTGAAACGGGGGGGGGGCATGAATTCTTGATTATTTAACCATTTTCGAAGAGGGGCTTCGCTCTCTTTTAATTTCATCAGTCATTCGCGGCACAGGCACATCTAGTTACTTTCAAGTGAATTAGAACAGTTTGATGATGATGAAATAAGAGGAGGAAAATTTGAAGATTGGATGTTTTGGTTGTACATTATTTTTGGAAAAATAGTTTGGAGTAGCAGCAAACATGGTGATTCGACCGGGGAGTTATTTGATGGACTGAGGACATACTAGACAGCAGCATCTCCAAGGGGCTAGTTGGTGGACAACATTCAGAAGATAGCTATCAGGTATGCCATTATATAGAACATTGAGTGGTGAATATTTTCCATAGTTTTTGTGATTATTTTGATTTGTGTTTGGTGTGTTTTCTAAGGTTATACATTTTATGAACTGAAATTTATGAGACTTTAAAAAGAAATTGAAATTTATTTTTGAAAATTAAAAATAATGACTTAATTTACAGATAACCATGCGATGTTATAAAGAGGTATAGAGGGCTTATTTGATATTTGGCAGTGCAGTAAAATTGTATGCACATTTATAGAGTTTTACTATCAGTTCATGATAAGACAAAAAGGTTAACGTAATGTATGAGGAATGCTTTAAATAAAAATATGTGTTTAAAAGGGTTATCGATCTGAATTATTTTTATTATTATGAAATTGTTGACAATACGAGTGTATATGAAGAAATTACATTTTTGAAAATGTAATATTGATCTCACGTTAATAGAATGTGATATATTTTGTGAATTGAGTTATTTTTGAGTGTGATTGTAGGGTGTGAATTTCTATTTAGGTTTCAGCATGGTGATATTGAGCGAGCGTTTTTAGATTAAACAGGTAGGTGTCTGTGTAAATTTTAAGCAATTTTAGCTAGTAGGAGGCAAGTATAGAGCAGCCGAGGATGATTCTAGAGCAAAACCTCACAGCATTTATGTCGACCCAACATTAGAGTCCAAGATTTAGAGGGCGAGTATACAGGTAAACCTCACAATAATAAATATATGTATATATATATATATATATACATATATATATATATATATATATATATATGTATATATATATATATATATATTGCTGTGAAACATCACCATTAATCTTAAACTAAGGTTTTCAAATCGAGCCCCAGCGTTGGGCCGTCATAAATATGCTGTGAAATGTACAAAAAGCATCGCCAGTTTACTGGAATAAAATCACAACAAAATTTTATTTTGAACTCGAGCCTCACTTTCGGGCGCTACGATTTGCTGTGATTCTCTTCTGATAATCGCTTCTGTCCTCTTCCCGCCTCGGCTGCTCCCCTAGATAACTTACATCCTCATTCATCAAAAAAAACAAACACCTTCCTACCACAAACACCAACGTTAACTCTATTTACATCAATATTCACAATACATTAAAATTTCAAAATTAAAATTCAGCATAAATTTCAGTATCAGAAAATTTCAAGATTAAATTTGTTATCATTTTAATGTGCATCCAGAATTAAAGTCCTTGTAGGATGCCTACTAATTAATATAACAATATATGCAGACCTAGAGTCTGAGTACAAAGGGAGCATCTCCCACCCCTTTACGTTAATTAACCAGGTTCGTCTAATTGAGCTCAAAGACATACCCAAATTTTCATCATAATCAAGAACATAAATACTAAATACCCTTTCTACTTAAACAAGAAAATTTCACCTTAAAATTAAAAATTTGTTGTTAGTACAAATTCACTACTGTCCATTTTAAGTAAATAAATTATAAAGTTATTCAACACACACCAAAACATCAAAAATCGAACAACAAAGCATAAGTTACCTGAAGGTTAATGCACTCGTGGCTCCAATGTACATCGTCCTTTGTTAATCACACCATTCCAACTGGGTTATGTTTAGGTCCTCGGATTACTGGTCGCCTTTAAAAATTTTCTACACCACCATTCATCTAAAGTTGTTTCAGGGCTTTTCCGGAACTCATCTGTGTATATCTGAATCTTGATTCGTGGATCCAGTCACGTTTACGAATCAGTTAATTATTAACACCCCCGAAAATAGCAAAGAAATTCATACTTCTTTCACGCTATACGCCAAAACTGCCTACTTTTGTTTATTCATTTCCCGTTACAAATTTGGATACTTGGTACAGTAATACTCACAAATATAACTAAACTTTATTACCTTATATCTTCTTTTCTAAGTGCACTAAATAACTTTCATCGTAGCACGTAAAGAGCAAACTGTTTAAAGTATTAAATCAAAATCGTAAATCTAAAAGCACTTTCTAAAGCATCGAATAATCAAAATCTAAGAGAGCGAAACTGTTTAACGTCCGGGTTTATATATCGGCTAGCCTGTTCGTAGCTTTTGTCCCCAAAACGGACAATTCTTAGAATTTCGCATTCTCGGTTCCCTTCTCGACTGTCGGGCACGCGATTCTTATTAAATTTGCACTCGCGCTAGTTAAAATCTCAGAAATTTTCCACACGGCACGCAACCACGTCCGAGAATAATTAATTAATTTTGTATCGAAATCGTTACGTTTACATCTCTCATATCTGCATCTGATTTTCAACCAATCGCCGCTCTCGTGACGTTGCTCAAATCACGCCTTTTACCATCTGTGTCTCTGTCCCGCACATATTATCTGTCTATATCTACCCTGTTCTGAGTGGTACAAATCGATACTCTTTACTATCAGTTATTTCAGTCCACGTGGACTGTTAAATAACCCACTTTATTAGCATTTTCCCTGAATATTAAGCGACGGTTTCTCCAACATTCTCTGTAACCATTTGTTATCTACAAAATTTAAGCAGAACGTGTCTTTTAAAAATACGCAGGTGTTCAAACATAATACTTGTAAATAACACTTCTACGATTTGAATACTATTGGGTTTTTACACGCTTTTATGCATATTATATGTTACTAACGGTTCAATTAACTCCAATTAAAACAATAATGAATGGCGTTGACTTTTACCCTTTAATTTTTAGTGAATCCTAATTAAATATTAATTATTATTTGTACATTTTGTTTAATAACGGTTACTTAAAATTGAGTTAATTAATATAAATTTTGCACGTAATTTCTATTTGATTCTTTACTTGGAATAATTAAACTACATTAAAATTGAGCATTTTAATTCTGCTTCTTTTTATATAAAGCGTCTAAAAATAATTTAACTTCCTTATTTTTAATGAAACGAATGAATTTTTATGCTTCACGGTTTTAATAACGCGTACCTTTTCCCAAAGCTTCCTTCTACACGGTGATTAAAATTATTTGATATGAAAACGATCGCACGTTGGAGAGCCGATAAATGAGTGCTGCGATAAAGCCTGTGCCTAGAAACGTCGCTAAAAGTGCTGTGACACAGGTACAAAAATAGAAAATTTGAAGTTACTGACACCTTCCTTTCTAACTTTTCATTGCCCGGCTAACTCAACCAAAATTATGAAATTTACAAAATAAAATCAAACACAGTAATATCATTAAGCATCTATACATTCAAAAACAATTGTCTCGCATACAAAAGAATATAGAACATCAACAGCATAATTTTTTTCAAACAAAATTATTCCTAGCAAGTACCTATTTACTTAATTATTAAAATGTTCCTCACCTAATCTTGGTTAAAATTTACGAATCAAATCTCTTCTCTTATGTATAGTTTACCTGTCTTTTATTCCCACGCCTTTAAGGTTGTTTGGCCAAAATTCCTTGACAGATAGTCTATTTAAAAGTCAAAGTGTTTCGTACTCTGACCACAAACTTTCTGGTAAATATCCTTACAAAAAACTTTATATGATTAAGACTTATTCTACCGTAAATTCAAATTACAAATACTCAAATATCAGTTACAAATAAAGGACTCTAAAAGTTATACTTCCAAAATCCAAAAAGCGCTTATCCAATTCTCGTAATTAACGGTAGTAAATACCTTATGCGTTCATTTTTTAAATTGACGTTAAAAATCCCAGTTTATCAGTTTTGTTCATATAATTTTCCATATTATTTAAAATCTCCATTTTGGACATTAGTTTGCAAAAGTGCATCTTCGATTTTTAATTAATCAGCTTTAAAGTAGCTTTTTGTATCGAAGAATATTCCCTCTTCATTGTATATTACAAAACAAATAATTGCATTTAACAGTTTACATATTTCAAACTATTAAAACGTATAAATTTCATATGTAGACTCTGCATGTTATTTTAACTTCAGAATCAACGTTACATTTTATTAGGTTTAGTATCAAAATTATGAATGAATGACTACATTATAGATCGCGCGAATCGAAATGAATTAATCCTCTTTAATCAAGTTTCCGTTTATATAAAGTATATTTTGACTACGTTACTCTTTCTAGATTTTATGGTATTCAATTCGAAAGTTTACTCACCTATATAACGCAAGACTTCTGAGAACAACTCTGTTTATTAACATATATATATATATATATATATATATATATATATATATATAACGTAGTGTCAGTAGGATCTACAAGGGTTCTAAGGGTTGTTTTGTTGAAGGTAGTGTATGCCAAATAAAGTAAGCCATATATCAGATCCCGCAATTAAAAATTTATGTTTGCCATACTTTACATACGTTAAAGTATTTGAAATGTTAGTTAAAATGTAAGTGCCAAGACGTAAAAACAATGACTTGATGACGTGATAAAACACACAGTATTCAAGGTTTTATACTGAGTTGTAGTTTAATAGGCCATTGAACGTACATTTGCCAATCGAAAACCGGATGAGTCTGTGGAAGTCCACTATTAACCACGCAGATCCAGGTGTATATGTGTATCATTTCGGCATTTATTTTATTAGAATCAAACTTTGGACAAACATGTAACATCAAAATTATAAGTAATAGCAGTGTCAAATATGATTGAAGGATTGTGCGATATTTAGGACCAATGATTGAACATTATGAACATTATGAAAGTGCAAAAGACAAAGTTTAGGTATTAGTGACACGAACTTGGTGATACGACGTTATTGGATGGTTTTAGTATACTATGTAATAAAGAGTAGGCAGATTAATATTGTAATTATCACCTAGGATAAGTAAACAAGGGGTCGATTTCGAAATATTTTTGTAATAAGACGTGTTTATAAACTGCGCTAAATTGTTTTGAATATTTTTGGAGATTAAATAAATGAGTTTGAATTGTACGAGTTTAATTTATAAAGGAAGAGTAAGGATAAGCAACAGTGAATAAATAATTGATAGCAGCGACGAGCAACAAGTATAAAAGTGGAATTAGTGCGACAGCGAACCGGCGGAACATAAGTGTATTGAATTGGAACGAGATTTATATAGGCAGAAGGCATCGAGTAGGAATTAGAAGATTGAAGAAGGTATTATAGGATTGAATTGGATATGGTTTTATGTAATAGCAGGGCATTGAGTGGTAACTAGAGACAAGGATTGATTTGGAACGAGCGGATTAACTAGAAACATGGATTGATTTGGAACGAGCGGATAAAAAAAGCGGAAGTATTGATTTAGAACGAGAGAAGCAAAATTAGAAGACAGCGTAAGAGTAGCAAAAGGATTCGTACAAGACAAAGAAGATAACACCGGAAGAATTCGCGCAGGGGAAGTAAATACAAAAGGGTATTCTAAATTCTAAATTCGGGTCATATTTATTTTAGATTTGGGAGCATCGAAATTGAGTAAAAGATACCTGGAGGCTAGACGGCAGTTTTCAAAGTGATAGTGAAACCTTGTGAAGACGTACACGGCGAGTAGGATTTTGAGCCAGCATTCATAGAGGCGTTAACGAAGTATAGAACAGGTGAGTACTGTGTGATATAACGTCAAAGTCAGAAAGTTTGTAGTAGTAATTAATTTGGCACAAGGCTACGTGGATCATATAAAATTTGGCATATACAAATGTAAATTATAAAAAGGTACTAAAACAAAAGATAGTGCAGTTTGGTTGGTGCATTGCACATCTACTTACCACTGAACCCACGGTAAGTAGGTGGATACCCTGGGAAGAAAGAGTTCATATAGTCGAGGCATATTTAAAACAGTTTTGATTCATTAACCAACCAAACGTTGCTAAAGCACGTAACGTAAAATAAATATTTGAACATTATATATAAAAATAATTACATTAATAAAGAAAAGGCGCGAAAAAGAACGGGGTGCAGCATAAGAATATATATATATATATATATATATATATATATATATATAATTATTAATAACGATTAATTAATTAATTAATTCATTAATAGGATTGAATTGGATATGGTTTTATGTGATAGCAGGGCATTGAGTGGTAACTAGAGACAAGGATTGATTTGGAACGAGCGGATTAACTAGAAACAATGGCCTATTAAAAAAAAATCACCGTGTATAAGGAAGCTTTGGGAAAAAGTACGCGTAATTAAATGCCTAGAGTAAAGATTTAAATCATTCAATTAGAATGTAGGGTTTGTATAGAAGTTTATTAGATAATACGCGTTATTAAAACCGTGGAGCATAAAAATTTATTCGTTTCATTAAAAATAAGGGATTTAAATTACTCACTAGACGCTTTCTATAAAAAGAAGCAGAATTAAAATGCTTCACTTGTATGTAATTTAATTGTTCCAAGTATAAAGAAACAAATAGAAATTACGTGCGAAATTTATAGTAATTAATTCAATTTTTAAGTAACGGGTATTAAACAAAATGTACAGATAATAATTAATATTTAATTAGTATTCACTAAAAATTAAAAGGTAGAAGTCAATGCCATTCATCATTATTTTAATTGGAGTTAATTGAACAATTATTAAGGTATTATATGCATAAAAGCTTTTAAAAACCCAATAATACCAAATATGAGACGCGTTGCTAGCATACAAATATATCTAGAAAGTTAAAATGTTACGATTGAACACCTGCGTATTTTTAAAAGTCAATTTCTGTTTAATTTGTTTGGATAAACATGAAAATTCTGCGTATATTGCAAACGGTCGGATAAACCGTAGCTTATATTAACATATGAATCCACGTGGACTGAAATAACCGATAGTAAAGAATATCGATTTGCACCATTAAGACCAGGTTAGAAAAAGACGGATAAAATGCGCAAGGCAGAGACACGGATAATAAAAGACGTGATTTAAGCAACGTCACTGGGTTTGCGATTGGGTGAAATAAGTTGCAGATATGAGAGGTGAAAACACAACAATTTCTATACAAAATTAATTAGTTGTTCTCGGACGTGTTTGCGAGCCGTGTGAAAATTCTTAGATTTTCAACTTGAACGTGTGCAAATTTTGTAGAACCACGTGCCGGACGGTCGAAAGGGGGAACAGAGAATGCGAAATTCTGAAAATTGTCCGTTCCGGGACAAAACCGACGTGCAGGCGAGCTATTATATAAACCCGTGTTTATAGGAGTTTGGCTCTCTTATATTTTTTAATTATTGAATACTTTAAAACAGTTTGCTCTTTAATTTTTTGATGTGATACCAAACTTCAAGCAGAATACGTGCTACGATACAAGTTATTATGCATTAGTGCACTTAGAAAAGAAGATACAAGGTAATAAAGTCTAGTTATATTTGCGAGTATTACTGTACCAATTATCCAAATTTGTAACAATAAATGAATAAACTAAAATAGGCAGTTTTGGGTATAGCGGGAAAGAAGTATGAATTTCAGTGCTATTTTTCGAGGGTGTTAATAATCAAATGTTATTCGTAAACGTGATTGGA
>JARFIW010001780.1:0-332515 GCA_036346225.1 Platerodrilus igneus | reverse complement strand
GTGTGTGTGTGTGTGTGTGTGTGTGTGTGTGCGTGCGTGCGTGCGTGCGTGCGTGTGTGCGCGCGCGCGTGTGTGCGCGTGGGCGTGTGCGTGGGTGCGTGCGTGCGTGTGCGTGTGTGTGTGCGTGCGTGGGTGCGTGCGTGCGTGTGTGTGTGCGCGCGTGTGTGCGTGTGTATGTGTGTAAGAGTAAAATTATTTCGAAATATTTCAATTTAGAAGGAATATAATTCAGAAACAGTGACAAAAATAGTATCATTTGTATCACAAAATACGGCACCACTATAGTGACGTGGGAGGATAAAGATCAAACTGAATTAAACATTAAACAATAATTGTGTACTTTTCGGCACCGTGTGCGAACTTGCAGCCAAAAATGTGTATTTTTATACCCTAAAAATTTTCTATTATCCGCTTAATAAAGTTCAGACTTTCTGTGTAATAATTAAAAAACCCTAGCATCTGGGAATCCCCCGCACGATAACGATGTCACCACGCACCCTACATTTCTGATCAAGAGTTGGGTGATTGGTAGGCTAATTTACTGCATATGTTTTTTTTTACACTTGGTATATATTTACACACGTGTACTTTTATGGAAAAGCTAATGTTGTCATGTTTATCACACTTTTTGTTTTATAAACAACTGCAAATATTTTGAAACACCCGTGAATGTCAATTTATTAGAAATAACAAGTCAATAACTTTTTCTTACATATTGTGTTTGCCCACACATTAATACAGAAATTACATTTTTGCGCCTACTTTCAAACACCCAACGCTAGAAAATGCAGGTACTATTAAATATCTCTAAAAGGATCTGTTCATTTGCACGCCTAGAATATTACGTAAACTTATGTAACGAAATATATTAATTCTGTACCAATTACGTAACCCATAGCTTAAAATCGGTGCTCTTCATCTGAAAAAGATAAAATATTTCATAGGAAATTTATCTTACACGGATTAATAAAATGCAGACATCGAAAATACATGGTTCGTCAGAGAAGCAGGAAAATTATAATTTAAATTTTTATGAGTGATTTAAACAATTGTCTCATGAGAAAATCATAGAATTGTATCTTTTTAAAATAACACGTGACAGAATGGCCGCCATTTTATAATACACTGTAATTTTGACAGAAAATTTTCCATAACTTTTTGCAACATTGCTGGTGTAATACATGCAGAGCTGCACCAACTCAGTGTTAAGGGTAGTCAATGAACACGGATGACAAACACCCTTCGATGAACTGCACTTTTTATAATATATTTTTAATCAAAAGCTTAAAGCTCAACACAGATGTAAAAGACCTCTGTTAAGCTGGCAGAGCCGAATTGGCAGAATCGGTTCAGACGTATTGCATTATTTAGTGCTTATTTTGTGCTAATTTGTGCAATCAATAAAAATATTTTGTGCTACGTGCCATTTTGAAAATAATCGTGGCGCTGCTAGTTTAATATTAAGCTATCAGGACCACATGCAAAAAAAGGAAAAACGAAACAAAAGGTATAAATACAACGGCCAGAATTTGTGCTAATTTATGCCGTCCAAAACAAGCAGCTAAATAGATTCATTCCTCTTGAAACAGCGGCGAGTTACATTTACCACGATTAGGTTCAAGAGTAAAGTACCCGTTTGCACGAGCAGAATCAATCAGTACTGCTACATTCAAAGCACACTAATTTGTGCTTCTCAAATGTTCACTCACTAAATTTGTAATCCACCCTTCTCTGAAAAATCACCTCCGAAACCCACTCGGTACAAGAGTAAAGTATCCGTTTCCATGAGCAAAATCAATCGGTACTGCTACATTCAAAGCACACTAATTTGTACTTCTCCAATGTTCACTCACATAAATTTGTACCCCACCCCTTTTCGGAAAAACCAACCGCGAAACCTACTCGACACAAGAGTAAAGTATTCGTTTCCACGAGCAGAATCAATCGGTATTGCTACATACGAAGTACACTAATTTGTGTTTTTCAAATGTTCGCTCACGGATTTTGTACCTCACCCCTTCTCTGAAAAACCACCTCTGAAACCTACTCGGTACTGAGTAAGGTATCCGTTTCCACGAGCAAAATGCATCGGTACTGCTACATAAGAAGCACACTAATTTGCACTTTTTAAATGTTCACTCACGAATTTTGTACCTCACCCCTTCTCTGAAAATTCACATCCGAAACCCACTCGGCACAAGAGTAAAGTATCCGTTTCCACGAGCAGAATCAATCGGTACTGGGACACTCGAAGAACACTAATTTGTGCTATTCAAATATTCACACACAGATTTTGTACCCCACCCCTTCTCTAAAAAACCACTTGCAAAACCTATTCGGCACAAAAGTAAAGTATTCGTTTCCACGAGCAGAATCAATGAGTACTGCTACATTCGAAGCACTCTAATTTGTGCTTCTCAAATATTCACTCACGAAATTTGTACCCTACCCTTTTTCTGAAAAACTACCCGCGAAACCTTCTCGGCACAAGAGTAAAGTATTCGTTTCCACGAGCAGAATCAGTCGGTACTGCTACATTGGAAGCACACTAATTTGTGCTTAAAATACCACAATTGCCCCTTTGAAAACCCTAACTCGGCACAGTGTAAAGTATCCGTTTCCACGAGCAAAATCAATCGGTACTGCGACACTCGAATCATCATAATTTGTGCCTCTCAAATATTCTTTCACAGATTTTGTACCCAACCCCTTCTCTGAAAAACCACCTGTGAAACCTATTCGACACAAGTGTAAAGTCCGTTTCCACGAGCAAAATCAATCGGTACTGCTACATACAAAGCACACTAATTTGTGCTTTTCAAATGTTCGCTCACGGATTTTGTACCTCACCCCTTCTCTAAAAAACCACTTGCAAAACCTGCTCGGCACAAGAGCAAAGTATTCGTTTCCACGAGCAGAATCAATCGGTACTACGACACTCGAAGCATAGTAATTTGTGCAATTCAAATATTCACTCACGGATTTTGTACCCCACCCCTTCTCTAAAAAACCATTTGCGAACCTACTTGGCACAAGAGTTATGTATCCGCTTCCACGAGCAGAATCAATCGGTACTGCGACACTAGAAGCATCATAATTTGTGCCTCTCAAATATTCATTCACAGATTTTGTACCCAACCCCTTCTCTGAAAAACTACCTCCGAAACCTACTCGGCACAAGAGTAATCCGTTTCCACGAGCAGAATCAATCGGTACTGCGACACTCAAAGCACACTAATTTGTGCTTTTCAAATGTTCACTCACGGATTTTGTACCTCACCCCTTCTCTGAAAAACCACCTTCGAAACCTACTCGGCACAAGAGTAAAGTATCAGTTTCCACAAACACAATCAATCGGTACTGCGATACTTAGAGTACACTAGATTTGTGCCACTTCAAATCACTTCACTCACGGATTCTTGACACATCACGCCCATTCTTAAAATCCACGTTGCGAAACCTATTCGGCACAAGCGTTACACATATATGTATATATACTTAATGCCTTTCATATACTGGGCACAAATTTCGTGAGTGTTTCCAATGTAGCAATATTGATTGCTTCTGCTCGTGGAAAAGAATACTTCACTCTTGTTGCCGAATAGCTTTCGCAAGTGGTTTTTCAGAGAAGGGGTGGGGTATAAAATCCGGGAATGAATATTTGAATAGCACAAATTAATGTGTTTCGAGTGTCGCAGTACCGATTGATTCTGCTCATGGAAACGGATACTTTCCTCATGTGCCGCGTAGGTTTCGGAGGCGGTTTTTTGAAGAAGGAGAGAGGTACGACATCCGTGAATAAACATTTGACCAGCACAAATTAGTGTGCTTCAAATATAGCAGTACCGATTGATTCTGTTCGTGGGAACATACTTTACTCTTGTGCCGAATAGATTTCGTGAAGGTTTTTCAGAGAAGGGTGGGGTACAAAATCCGTAAGTGAATATTTGAATAGCACAAATTAATGTGCTTTGAGTGTCTCAGTACCGATTGATACTTTACTCTTGTGCCGAGTAGGTTTCGCGGGTGGTTTTTCAGAAACGGGTGAGGTACAAAATCCGTGAGTAAACATTTAAAAGCACAAATTAGTGTGCTTCGAATGTAGCAGTAACGATTGATTCTGCTTGTGGAAACAAATACTTTACTCTTGTGCCGAGTAGGTTTCACGAGTGGTTTTTCAGAAAAGGGGTGGGGTACAACTTTCGGTGAGTGAACATTGGAGAAGCACAAATTAGTGTGCTTCGGATGTAGCAGTACCGATTGATTTTGCTCATGGAATCGGATACTTGACTCTTGTGCCGAGTAGGCTTCGGTGGTGGTTTTTCAAAGAAGGGGTAAGGTACAAAATCCGTGAGAGAACATTTGGAAAGCACAAATTAGTGTGCTTCGAATGTAGCAGTACAGATTGATTTTGGTCATGGAAACGGATATTTTACTCTTGTACCGAGTAGGTTTCGGCGGTGGTGTTTTAGAGAAGGGGTGAGATACAAAGTCTGTGAGTGAACATTGGAGAAGCACAAATTAGTGTGCTTCGAATGTAGCAGTACCGATTGATTCTGCTCGTGGAAACGGATACTTTACGCTTGTGTCGAATAGGTTTCGCAGATGGTTTTTCAGAGAAGGGGTTGGGTACTAAATCTGTGAATGAATATTTGAGAGGCACAAATTATAATGATTCGAGTGTCGCAGTAGTGATTGATTTTGCTCATGGAAACGGATATTTTACTCTTGTATCGAGTATGTTTCGGTGGTGGTTTTTTAGAGAAGGGGTGAGGTACAAAGTCTGTGAGTGAAAATTGGAGAAGCACAAATTAGTGTGCTTCGATTGTAGCAGTACCGATTGATTCTGCTCGTGGAAACGAATACTTTATTCTTATGCCGGATAGGTTTCGCGAGTGGTTTTTTAGAGAAAGGGTGAGGTACAAAATCCGTAAGCGAACATTTGAAAAGCACACATTAGTGTGCTTCGAATGTAGCAGTACCGATTGATTCTGCTCGTGGAAACGGATACTTTACGCTTGTGTCGAATAGGTTTCGCAGATGGTTTTTCAGAGAAGGGGTTGGGTACAAAATCTGTGAATGAATATTTGAGAGGCACAAATTATAATGATTCGAGTGTCGCAGTAGTGATTGATTCTGCTCATGGAAGCGGATACTTAACTCTTGTGCCAAGTAGGTTTCGCAAAAAGTTTTTTAGTTAAGGGGTGGGGTACAAAATCTGTGAGTAAATATTTGAATAGCACAAATTAGTGTGCTTCGAGTGTAGCAGTACTGATTGATTCTGCTCGTGCAAACGAATACTTTACTCTTGTGCCGAGTAGGTTTCGCAAGTGGTTTTTTAGAGAAGGGGTGAGGTACAAAATCCGTGAGTGAATATTTAAATAGCACAAATTAGTGTGCTTCGAATGTAGCAATACTGATTGATTCTGCTCGTGCAAACGGATACTATACTCTTGAACCTAATCGTGGTAAATGTAATTCGCCGTTGTTTCAAGCAGAATAAATCTATTTAGCTGCTTGTTTTGGACGGCACAAATTAGCACAAATTCTGGCCGTTATATTTATACCTTTTTTTTTTTTCCTTTTTTTGCATGTGGTCCTGCTATAGCTTAATATTAAACTAGCAGCGCCACGATTTATTTCAAAACGTCACGTAGCACAAAATTTTTATTAATGGCACAAATTAGCAGTAAATAAGCACTAAATAATGCAATAAATCTGAATCGATTCTGCTGATTTGGTTCTGCCAACTTAACCTAGGTGTGTAAAAGCTAGTGATTTAGAATGTAAGTAAAATACTCTTTACAAAAGGATATGATGTTACTTTTGTGCAACAGGTTGCAGGTACCTATGTATTCCGTATTATTCTATAGGTTCTTAACGTTTTCAACATTGTAAGGAATTTAATAGATATTACTTCAATTATAAAATTAGTAAGACCGTTGCGTAGGTTGATTTTAGTGGGACACTGCATAGAACTTTTCTACTTTTTGTCGTATTTATCGATATTTGGATGTTTCTGCAAAAGGTGTTTGCTGTTGCCGTAGGAAACAAAGGGGGGGTAAAGATCAAACTGATTAAACATTAAACAATAATTGTGTACTTTTAAAAATAATTTTTATAAACTTTCCACATTTATAAATCGGCCCCATGAAACAATAAGAGAATCTCCATTGATAAATTTAAATAACCGGGTAGATAATAGATATTTCGAGTTCAAAGGAGGATTGCTAAAAACTTATGTAAATTTCTGCTGTCTTAATTTCAGGTTTGCCATTTTTATTTCACGCTTTTACCCTGTACATTTTCTGTCCTTCATTTCCAATACTTTTAAACATGGTAATCATGTTTAGTTGTGGCTAAATTGGCTTTTTTATAACTATAAGTACCACTATATAACATCTTTAGATCAATGACTGTAACAATTGTCCAGTTTTCAACAGCTTTCACATTTTTAATAAAGTAAAATTTTGAAGAGTATTATACGTATACCTAGTATTTAATAAATTTTATTATACTAAGCTATTCTGAACGGACATTAACCTTGAAAACGTTCTAGAATAATAGAACGGGTAGAATGGCTTGCGTGTTTCAGTCAGCTAAAAGGAACTATAGGTTTAACCAAATTAGTAGGGTCTCTAGTGAGGAACCAGAATAAGACATGTCCCAGAAAGAGGATAGCAGCATTTCCGGCACTTAGAGTGGCAATGACCGTAGGGGTTAGTATGGCTGCGATGCAGAAGGCAACAGTAAAACCACAACATTTACCTCTCAAGTCACAGCATACCAAAAACGTTTTTAAAAATGATGACATCCTTTGGGATAAAAGATTACGGAGTTAAAATAGTCCCCATTCGGATCTCTGGGAGGGAACTACTTCGAAGGGTTTGATCAGTTCGCTCAACAAAAAGAAAAAACGAAACGGGAACATATTGCTCGTCGAGGCATAGAATGTTAGAAGCATGAAGCAAGTAGGCAAGCTAGAGAATTTGAAAATTGAAATGGATAGGCTAGTATTAGATATAGTAAGGATTATCAAAGTTTGACGGCCAAAAGCTAGAGATTTATGGAGCGAAAACTTTGGGGTAATTCATACAGGATCAGACGACGGAAATTCGAGTGTGGAGATTATGCGAACACGATAGGACAAAGTGTAGAAAACAAAAGAACGAAATAGTACGTAAGTTAGACTTTTTTGTCTGATAATTAAATTTTGCTCATGTAGGCTTTTACACTTTCGCATATTTAAACATCTAATACGATCGATTAACCACTGTCGATTATTCTAACGGGAACCGCCATACATTTCGCCGCACCGTTCCTTTTGAATCCAACGATCTATGGGCTTCCACACACTAACACCTAACGTATCTTTTCTACTATTTGTTAAACAAAAACTACCGGCATCGCCATGTCCTTATGTGGACGTAAGCAGATGTTTGTGGATGTGTACGAAAATATGTAACCATATACATTAATCAGTATCAGCTATTTTATTTAGTCCGCAAAAACTACTATTTTTCTAAACCACAATTAATAATCGCCTTTATAGGTTTAACATTTCTACCATTTCCCAATGACTGGTTCTACGTACATGGAAACTTTAATTTCTTATTGGAGAGAATCCTTATTCTCCCACGCACTGTTGCGTTGTTGCATGCCCACCCCTTTTGGGAATATATGCTCGTTATAGGTTGTAGCACCCTCGGTTTTACGTAACTACACTTCGTGAGACCCCCCTTAATCTTTTTTTAATCGTGTCTTTCTCGCTTACAATACAGTAGGACTTAGCCCTACTACCAACAAATTATAATACTATATTCCCATTAAATTCGTCTTTGAATTTCCTTACAACTTTTTTGTCGACAAGCGGTATATTGTATTTATTATCCGCGGGTAGTCACTCTTTAAAATAACTATATTTTGTTTGGTATCAACTAATATTAGATTTTTTAGGGCGCCCAAATCTGTAAATAGATTTTAAATAGAATCACCCCATACAAAGTTATGCCTTTTAAAGACCCAAACCTCTAATTTTTGTCCATCTATATTTAACTCCATCTTTAAAACCGTTTTTTGTTCACCACCCAAGACATATGCTTTAACCAACTATTACCCGAGAAATCTAAAACCGCTGTGCCCCGCGAACACCACGTGGAGATAACACGTATACCCCCATGCGTAGATTGCTGTACTATTAGGAATGATGTACCTTTTGTCATCTTCGCTCGATAAACTAATTTTATTAATTATCTGCGTGTACAAATCGTGTTTTTTACTCCGGATAGATACACCGGCAAGTACTCCTTACCACCCAAATAAAGAATTAGATGCTTGGTGACTGTTAACATCCGCTTCCCTCGTGTACGTCCAGACACATCCCAGCCCATGCGCACCCTGCCTGTGCGCACCCTGCCCATGCGTATTCCAACCCATGCGCGCCCCTAACCATGCGCACCCCTCTCTATGCGACTGCTACTTCGTGGTGACGTCATACCCTTTTATAAATAAAGAACAATGTAATACTATTCTAAAATATTTATTCTGACATTATACATAACAAAATTTAAAAATATTTAATACCAAGCATGGAGTCATTTAAACTTAATTTTAATACAAAGTTATACACAGAAGACAGTCCTTTCTTTATGTTTGTTTGGAGTGGTTTTAATTTTATCTAATTTTATTCGCAGCTTAAAATTTAAATCGACACCCAAGTCCTCTATCTCCTTTCCTAGTCAATAGTTTGATACATAGAGACCGTCTAGCTTTTCGAATTGCAAAATGTACCGAAGTTTGCCTCTTTATATAAAGTCTTTGATTCCACCGACAACCAGATCCATTCCTTCGTGTAATTCTTGCAGCTTGTGACAATCTTTTAATCGCGGCTCTCCCACTATATCCTGCATACGTATCTTGTTAGCTTGATCGACTTTTTCTTGTCGGTATTGGAGGAAATCCTTTTTCTCCCACTCACTGTTGCGTAGTTGCATGTCCACCACTTTTGGAAATATATGATTGTTATAGGTTGTAAGACCCTCGGTTTTAAATGATCCGAAAGGTTCTTTACTAGGCAGATATACAATGTTTAACGGAACCCCTTTGCGTGTGGTGTACGCCAAGGTTACGAAACCCGCATTCCTTAGTTTGTCTAAGTTATCTGCCACTTCGATAAATACGTTTTTAGAATAACCTTTTAAAAAGTATACGGATTTAGTACCATCCTTTTCCGCAAGGACGCTTACATAACTAAAAGAGTCTTTTTTACTAACCACAAATGCATACAGCTTGTGGAAACCGGATGTATCTAAGTCAGTCCATCGGCACATAAAATAATCTTTTAATTCTTCCTCATTTTCTCTAATAAGATGTTCTTTGTCTAACACATCTTTGTATTGTTCGCGTATTGTCGCAGTGTTTTCCATGTAGTCCAACTTTCGCTTTTTTGCATCCATTTTCTCTAATTCCAGTTGTCTTTTTCTTCCACTTACAGCGTATGGCGTGCATAATGGGGCAATTTCCTTTAGCGTAAACGGATAGAGTTTACTGCCAATATTTACGCGTTGTCGTACAGCTTCTGGACGAATGTTAGGCGTATCTATCAACCCCAATTCCGAAATGACTATTTCTTTTGGAATTGTAGAATATGGTGTTGCAGATTGTGTAAAATATGTACTACCTGCTTTAATGTAGCACTTATGTAAGATTTTTATTTTATCTTGGCTATCTTCCTCCTCTACTATCCCCAAATAATTTACAGGTAAATAGTTAAAACTAAAAGCCGAAAGGACATACTTTATCAATTTTTTCCTTTCCTCTGGTTTTTCGGACAACTTAATTTGCAAGCCCGTCAATTTCTTTGTATTGCCATTCCCCCGATACACGTACTGTAGTAGGTTATTATACACTAAACAGCAGCTATTTTGTAGCTTCTACGATAGCTTACTCCACATTTTGGCAAGTGGTACCGAGTACATTGGCGCCTTTAGGAAGTATAACTTACTTTCCAACTTAACATTTGCTAGTTCCACTTTGTATGGAACACATATAGGATTTTGAATTTTTTTATTAATGCTTTCGAGGTGTTCTTTTTCGATAATTTCTCTTACTCCCCGACCCATCTTGTTAGTACTTTCCAGAGAAAACGGAAGCATAGCTTTAACGCCATGCCTAGAGGAAACAAATCAGTCGAACTTTCTTCGTAGATAGCTGTTAAATGCACCACAAATTTTTTTTAGGATAAACATTCTTTTGTTTGCATAAGTTTGCTCGGCGTCAGAAAGGTCGCAAATTTTAACCAACATTATATTGTCACAAAATGGTTCTGTAATTGGTGTGTGTAGTCCGCCAGCCAGCACCTGTTCGCATTCGACATAACAAATATTACCAATATCTGTCACCAGATTATTGTTGCACATATTTTCTGCCAACAGCCACAATCCAAATCGCTCATTTGTTGGTTTCACTTTATTCCCAAGAAGTTGAGGAACGTTAATCACCTTGGAGACGCTCATGTTTACCGTTCTAGCTACTGTCGAATACTAAATTGAATACGAAAATTGCCCTTATGTACCCTACAGAGTGGGGGCGAATATTGCCGAAGATACCCGAATATGTTGGACACCGCCATATCGCTTACATTCTCTTGTTTAGAAACAGTTTTGTTATCCCACCTAGGTCGGATTTAATCCGATCTAGGTCGAACTGGGCAGGGGTGCGCACCGACATATGTCCGGATATATGTCGGATATATATAGGATGTTAGGTTAGGGTGAAATTGCCTCATATGGTGAAATTGCCTCCGGCCTAGGTTGGATGTAGACTTGTTGTAACTAATATACAAACCTGCCTCGTGAGGGTATCAAATTACCAATAAAATAATAGGACATGACCCCTAAATCTAAAGTACCCAAACGTTTCGGAACATTGCCTCGCAAGCTTGCTACAGTCTGTGAGAGGGTGAGGTTCATTAAGCTACAACACACTAAGCTATAAATTTAGACTGTTTTATTAACTGTACAACTAATTAAACCTTAACCTAATGACATATGAGTACAAAATATATACAATATTTGCCGATATATAGGGCGCCACCGTAAGGGAGCGGAAGGCTTACAGACCTTATCAAGGTACTATCACTCGTTGCACTTTGTTCTTGAGAATGGGAAAAGATTGTCACAAATACGCACGCAGCAAATTTTAACACTGCACTACTGTGGAGCTTTATAGTCCCCGGCTAGCTAAACACTATATGACTAAACCAAATTAATGTCTAAATTCCTTAGGACTAGTCTACTTTTTAAGGATATAAGAACCAATTTCGGGCTCAACCCCCAATACAATAATTAATTATATATACAGTATTCTAATAAAGTTACCTACTGTGACACACGCTCTAAGTTGACAAGGGTGTCTCCAATTAACGGGACAGAAACGACCTTTTCACCGGTCAACTATTACTGTAACGGAACTCGTTCAAGTACACACAAAGATTATCACTGCGGGAGTCCTTTACTACTATACCCGACCTGAAAATTGCGTAATCAGGTAGGTTTCGTTGCTAAGCTATTGCGTGAGCCCCCAGGCTACCATCGAAATAACAATGAAGCGGTGTACCCTGCTGAAACCTCGTTGTCTGCCGAAATAAGTACTCAGGGATTAAAATTTCAACGCGTTCAACTTAAGCCCAAGCTCAGAGCTTTAATCTGAACGTCGGTATTTTTAACAAACGTCGGCACAATTTAGTTAAACAATTACGGATGCATAATTCATAACACAACCCTTGAGTTCATTATTTAAAAAAATACCATAACCTCTGTTTTAGTAACTGGGAAAGTACTTACTCAGAATAAAATAAAAAACACACATCACTTTACTTTCAGAAGTACAGCAATCAACAACCTGTCTATCGGAAGTATCGAAATAAAAAAAACCCTTTCCATCCCACGCTGAACTCCTTATATACCTTTAAGTTGATTGAAAAATACCCAGTCCAGTTTAGCTCTCATAATCGAAAAGGTTAAGCCTGTAATAAATCTTAAAAGTTAATTAAAACTAACAATTGCTTTAGGATAGCCAAATTCTCCCTCACAAAAAACTCCGACGTCTGGACGTACACGAGGGAAGCGGATGTTAACAGTCACCAAGCATCTAATTCTTTATTTGGGTGGTTTCGAGTACTTGCCGGAGTATGTATCCGGAGTAAAAAACACGATTTGTACACGCAGATTATTAATAAAATTAGTTTATCGAGCGAAGATGACAAAAGGTACATCATTCCTAATAGTGCAGCAATCTACGCATGGGGGGGGGCATAAAGATATAAATCTAAGATAGTTGTTTATATTTGTATAGATTTTGTAAATCTATTGTATATATTAGTTTTAAGATTCCATAATTTTAAGTTCTTCTCCCACCTTCCTTCTTCCAAATCCTTCCTGCTTCTATCCTGGTTGGCAAAGTATACGTGTTATCTCCACGTGGTGTTAGCGGGGACATAGGGGTTTTAGATTTCTCGGGTAATGGTTGGTTAAAGCATATGTCTTGGGTGGTGAAAAAAACGGTTTTAAAGATGGAGTTAAATATAGATGGACAAAAATTAGAGGTGTGGGTCTTTAAAAGGCATAACTTTGTATGGGGTGATCCTATTTAAAATCTATTTGTAGATTTGGGCTCCCTAGAAAAATCTAATATTAGTTGATACCAAACAAAATATAGCTATCTTTAACGAGGGACTACCCCGCGGATAATAAATACAATATACCGCTTGTCGACAAAAAAGTTGTAAGGAAATTCAAAGACGAATTTAATGGGAATATAGTATTATAATTTGTTGGTAGTAGGGCTAAGTCCTACTGTATTGCAAGTGAGAAAGGCACGATTAAAAAAAGATTAAGAGGGTCTCACGAAGTGTAGTTAAGTAAAACCGAGGGTGCTACAACCTATAACGAGCATATATTCCCAAAAGGGGTGGGCATGCAACAACGCAACAGTGCGTGGGAGAATAAGGATTCTCTCCAATAAGAAATTAAAGTTTCCATGTACGTAGCACCAGTCATTGGGAAATGGTAGAAATGTTAAACCTATAAAGGCGATTCTTAATTGTGGTTTAGAAAAATAGTAGTTTTCGCGGACTAAATAAAATAGCTGAGACTGATTAATGTATATGGTTACATATTCTCGTACACATCCACAAACATCTGCTTACGTCCACATACGGACATGGCGATGCCGGTAGCTTTTGTTTAACAAATAGTAGGAAAGATACGTTAGGTGTTAGTGTGTGGAAGCCCATCGGATCGTTGGATTCAAAAAGAACGGTGCGACGGAATGTATGGTGGTTCCCGTTAGAATAATCGAAAGTGGTTAATCGATCGTATTAGATGTTTAAATATGCGAAAGTGTAAAAGCCTATATGAGCAAAATTTAATTATCAGACAAAAAGTGCGCGATGTGCTATACTTTTAAAGAAAGTATAGAATGGTGCTTTGCAGCGGTCCTAGCAGTATCGCAGAGAAGGGTATGCATGTATTATACAGCGCACTGTTACTATAAAGTATGTTAGTTTACCGGTAGCTCAAACGTGTAATTGATCACGACTTATAGATCCCTCGGAGATTTAAAATTCTGAGACCATTGTCGTTTGATAAAATGTTTGGAAATTATTAGAACAGGAGCGGGTCGAAGTATAAGTTACATGGATGATTGACCGAGTTTTTTCTACCTTTTACGAGGGAATCGGAAGTTAACAGACATCGAGCAACTAATTCTCTATTTGGGTGATATCGAGTACTTACCGGTTCTAGAAATAATTACGTGCTACCGACCGCTATGCGGAAGATTTGGTTCTAGGAAATGTGCTACCTACGAAAGTACGGAATACTTGGTGTTAATTGGTTTAGTGACCGCGCTTGTGCACTCTTCGAGTGTCTTCAGCAATTGTCGATTGTTTCCAAAGAAAATATTCAAGCCTGTCATTTCCGAAAATATAACGCAGAAGTTATTTAAAATTAAATTGCTTTATTAGTAAGTATCCTGTAGACAACAAGTTTGGTATTCCCTTAGTAAAGGTTTAAAGTGTTTTATTAAGTTGTTGTTTATAGTAGCACTGCATTTTCCATCGCAAGACTTACAACCAATTTGTGTGCGTGTGCTACCACCCTTTTGGATTTTTAATAGGCACGCGATGCGATTGTTGATCCGTATAACATGGAAGACGTTTCCGGTGTTTCTTAACTGCATTCGCAGCATGGACGTTGCGAACCGGGTGCATACATTGGTGCTAAATGTACTGGACGAGTAGCAAGGATTGGCAAAAGATGGCGTCATTTAGTTCGCCGCTGAATCCTCAACTTCGTTCGGCCGTCTTCGGAAACCTTCGGTTTGCATTCTATAGGATACATAAAGCAGGTACGCTGGAGTAAACTCTTTAGTTATAAGTTAGTGCGCTTACAAGTTTAACCAAAGCCCTATAGTGCGGATTTTGTTTTGTACTAAAATGGTACCTGCAAACGTTTTTAAATGCAACTCTTGCGGTGCTTCCTATACCTGGAAAAATGCTCTCAAACGACACCAGAACAAATGTTGTGGTGCAACATCGTCTACGGTTGCTTATACATCCGTCAGCAGCAAAGTACTTAAGCTGTGTATCTTGCTTTTACGAGAATGGACCACTTACTGCGACACAAGGAAAAACAGCACGGTATGTCATTAAGCCGTAAATGTTCAGCTCCGACAGCTGTTAAAGTGTCTTGTACGAAACAACCACGAATTATGTATACAGTAAGCGATATCGAAATGAAAAAGACTACCTATGCCGCACACTTGAGAAGCAACAGACATAAAAATTCAACAGTTACCGCTACTGGCGAAGATGGTGTAGAAATGGTTAGCACAGCGTTTAACAACCGTATGGCTAGCTATCGCATAAAGAACGCCAGTGTCGACGATGGAGGGTCCGAGTTACTTTGGAAGCAGAAAGAGCGGTTTATTCGATTACTTAATGAAAAATGAACACAACACACAGCAATAAAAGTCTATTGCGAACTCTACGGCGTCTACACAAAAATGGGAGAACGGACTATCGATGTGAAATCCTTTAACACAAAAAATATGGTTATAACGTCTTCTAGTAATCTGGAAAATATGTACGAGGTCTTAAGCGAAACCATGAGAACAAAATCAGAGGTTGGTTTTTGGAGAAGGTGCTTTATTTAGAAATAAATATTAATAAGTATAAGCCGATGTGCGGAGTTCTAGGTTAAGAATAAAAATTGTGAATATGTATTTAGAAATGTGGTTTACAAAATTTAAACGGTAAAAAGTTTTAAGAATGGTTTTTAGATTTTCTTTTAGATATGAACTGCAGGAAAGTTATAATTTAGAGGGTGTGTGTATAAAATGGTAAGGGGTGGTCCGATTTTAAATCTATTTAGAGATTCGAATTCTGCGTAAAATTCTAGACTAATTTGATGTATCGCATGACTAAAAAATTTATGACAGTCAGAAATCGCTGCCGGTAAAAAATCTGAAAATGAGGGTAGCTCCCTGGGGGATGATGCTATCTAAAAAATTCCTAGAGATTCGGGTAGCTGAGAAAAATCTAATATTAATTGATACCAAACAAACTATATTTATCTCGAAAGATGAGCTAAACAAGATAGAATGTATGGTATGACATTAAAAGCGAGTAGTGGTACGGTGGCGGTATGCTCAGTAAAAGGTATGTGTGTAACTTTGTAAGGGGTGGTCCTATTTTAAATCTGTTTACAGATTCAGATTGTACGTAAAATTCTAGACTAATTTGACGTGTCGCATGGCTAAAAAATTTATAAGAATGGACAAAAATCGCTATCAACAAAAATCTTAAAATGAGTGTAGCTCCCTGGGGGATGATGCTATCTGAAAAATTCCTAGATATTCAGGTAGCTGAGAAAATTCTAATATTAACTGATATCAAACAAGATAGATTTATCTCGTGGGTGGAAATGGCTAGTCGAAGAAAACTATTTCGTCCAGAATGTTAACGTTAAAAGTCTTAAAATTGGGGTAGCTCTCTGGGGGATGATGCTATCTAAAAGATTCCTAGAAATTCGGGTAGCTGAGAGGAATCTAATATTAATTGATACCAAACAATACAGATTTATCTCGTGGGTGGAAATGTGGAGAAAGATTTATCTCGCGGGTGGAAAGAATGCGGGTGTGACGTAGTCAAAACGGTTGTGGGGGTGTGCGAGCAAGAGGGAGAGCCAGGGAGGAGCAAGGAGGAGATTTATCTCCCTCATTTCCCCCTTATGGGAATTTACATGTAAAAACCTAGGTTAGATCGGCGGCGCTGCGGCGGCGCTGCTCTAGGAGGAACACCATCCTCTACTCACGTACCTCCATTGATTTCTATTTCCCTGAAATTTCCACAGCCTACATCTTTCACTATTTGTGTGCAATAGTTTAACCTCTACCTCTACTTCTCTTTTTTTCTATGTCTGCTTCTAATATATTCCGCACTATTCCCTCATGCCTGAGTATGTGGCCTATCATCCTATCTCTTCTATTCTTTACTGTTTTTCACATATTTCTTTCTTTCCCTACCATTTGTAGTACCTCTTTGTTCTTAACTTTGTCTGTTCATGATATCTTCATCATACGTCTGTAGTACCACATTTCAAAGGCTTCGATCTTTTTCCTGCCCGTTTCTCCTACTGTCCAAGTTTCACAGCCGTACAGTGCTGTGCTTCACACATAAGTTTTACGCAGTCTTATCCTTGTTTCTGTGTTTATTGTCTTTGAACACAGTAGTTGCTTATTCTTGTTAAATGTAGCACGACCTTGTGCTAATCTTTGTTTCATATCTTTTGTGCTTTTTCCATCTTTCGTTATTTGGCTTCCTAAGTAGCAGAAATCCTTAACCTCTTAAAAGTTCTCGTTAACTATTTGTATTCTAGTTTTTAATTTATCTTCCCCTCCTTTGCATACTAGTCTAATTTTTGTTAATGTTCATACCGTATCTCTCTGTTAGAACTGTTTCCATTTCATTCCATTTCAAGTGCAGCTTCTAACTGTTCCTTGTTAGTTGCTAATACCACTATATCATCCACATATCAATCTTTTGTCCCTGCATAATAATTCCAAATGTCATCTTACATTTGACAGTATTTATTGCCTCTTCGATGTACAAATTAAAAATCCCTGTCTTGCCCATTTCCTAATATTTACTTCTCTACATTTCTACTCTAATTCTATTACCGCTGTTTGTTTTTTGTATAAGCTATGTACTATCCGTCTATCCCTAAAACTCATTCCAATCTTTTTGACTATTTCGTGCATTTTTTTCTATTTTACATTGTTGACTGCTTTTTCTAGATCTACAAACCCTATACACAAGCTTTCCCCCTTTTCTATGGTTTTCTGCACTATCACCCTCATAGCTAAAATAGCCTCCCGTGTTCCTGTTTCGTCTAGACCCTAGTATTTCTTCAGTTGGTTTTTCCATTCGCCTTGGTACAATTCTAGTTAATATTTTTGACACGTTGCTGTCAAACTTATTGTTCAAAAATTTTTGTATCTGATGTTACGTTTAAAATTTTTGGGTATCTCGTCTGTCTCATACATATAGCTTATATTTTTGCTATACGGTTTTATCTCCCTAAAATTCATTCTAATTAGTTTGTATGATTCGTCTGTCTTTCTTATTTCTAAATTAGTTTGTACCTCTTTGCACTTCTCATCAATTCATTGTTTCTTAGCTTTCCTGCATTTGCGGATAATTTCCCATTTTATGGCTTTGTATCTCTGTTTTCCAGTTTCATATGATCTATCTTGTATTTTCGTCTTCTGTTAGGTTCAGGATATCCCTTGTTAACCATGGTTTCTTATTTTCTTTTTTGTATACCCTAGAATATTTCTGGCCGCTATGTCTAAGCTGAATTTAAAGTTATTCCATTCCGTTCCTTAGTATCATATACTTTCCTGATATCTTTCAGTAATTCATTTGACTTTTTTTCAAATCTTCAGTGGATATATTTATCTTTTAGTCGCTCAAAGTCAAAGTGCCCTTTCCGTTCCTTTTTTTGTTACATGCTAAAATTGACGTTACGATGGTAGAGGGAGGGGGGGAGGCATGAACAAACACGGTAAGCTCAAAGAAACGAACTAAACCGCGGCCCGGCTAGTTCAGTCGGTAGAGCATGAGACTCTTAATCTCAGGGTCGTGGGTTCGAGCCCACGTTGGGCGTCAGTTGTTACATGCCAAAATTGACGTTACGATGTTAGGGGTAGGGGGGAGGCGGCATAAACAAACACGGTAAGCTCAAAGGAACAAACTAAACCGCGACTCGGCTGGCTGCAGTCGTGACGGGCGTGGGTAAAATGGGGAGGAGAGTGGAGAGTAATAATAGTTATCTTGACTAAGCCGATGAATTCTGGGCACCACCCTTATTTTAGTAGAGTTCTGCCTAAAGTGGCATGGATTCCCTGTCTTTTATAGGAGAAGGGCAAAATAAGGGAAAACTTATTCTTCTCGGACAAGAAACCCATATGACAAAATATGGGAATGACACTATTTCAAGTTATTAGCCAAGTTGTTGTACACCTTCTGGCTGTTTAAAAATGATCAATAATAATAATGCAAGTTTAACACTAACTTGTACCGGTAATAGAGTTATCACTTAAGATATTCTGAACTATCTGGATTGAGTCTTTAAATTAAATATACTTGATCTGAGTCCCTGTTCACAGTATTACTTAAACTCTTTATAAAATTATAATTTTAGAACGACGGAATTTCTTCTAATTTAACCATATAGTGGTCTTTAACTGAACCCCAAATCAACATTACTCACACCTCTAAATTATACACAACCTCTATAACCTGTTTCTATTAATTATAACAAATATTAATGTGTTGAGCAACAAACAATTCATGTACATTTAGTTTTCATTAAATCCTTATACCAACCCTAATGGATCTTCCTGTCTCTGTATCAACAATGATTAAATTTACTAATTAAGTCAGCGTAAAATGAATATTTTAAAATAATTTTATACGTACGAAATTGAACATTATACGGAATTGTAAACAAGTTCAGTTTATAAAATAATATGACAATAATAACTTACAGTACGGATGGTGAAACCACCGCAGGAATTCAGTTTTCAGTCTTCAGTTTACCTTAATTAATTTCGGGCAATGTTGTACTCCAGGATGGTACATCAACCAATGGCTTAGAAAGAAGATGAATTTCGAATAAGCACCAAGAATCACGTGAGGTGATCGTTGATATAATGGGCGGCAAATATTGGAATTTACCGGATTAAACTGGTTCGAACGCCTTTGGGATAGCCAACAAAGAATAAAATGCGATATGGTTCGCTGGTCCAGTTCTCTAAATTTTCGGATTAATAACTATCACTCGACACACCATTAAGTTCTCGGTAAGCACTAAACTTATTATTAATCTTACAACGATAACAGTTTCCTATATTAACGTAAAACTAACTACGCGAGTCCGTTGGGCCAGGGTTTTATTTCTTCACAAAAACAATCTCAATGCAAAACGCCTCCGACGCAATTTAAATATTCCGTTACTTAATGACAACTAGTAACGTGCAGGCTTTACAACCACTTTATTCAACGTGCTTAAAATCCTCCTTAAAAAGAAAATTGGGAGCAACTCCGTCGTCCAAAGAAACCATTTGACTTTTGATACGACTGAACCAATTAATCATGCACGTGAATGTTTATTGCACTTCGCGCCTAATAAAAACTTTCCACAACTACATACTCTCAAACCTTCAAATACCCAACATGAACTGAACTTAAAACTACGACGAATAATCTTCTTCCCCTGTCCTCGCAAATTACCGGTAAGTGACACGAAACCATCCCACTATTGTATTGAAGGGAGATAGCAAACGCTAAACTATTTGAAACTAACATGCACGTGCTGCGTGTTTTCTTGGAAATCCACCGACCACCTGCCTTACAATCAGCTATTTTCCAAGTCCTAACAGCTGTTAGAATATTACCTTAAAATACTATTATGAAGAATATGAATTTCAGCATGAAAATATGTAGGGTAGTTGATGAGTATTTATAAAATCAAACCGAAGGTTACATTTTTCAAATTTTTAAATTTCAAAGCGGCCTTCATAATTACGATGTTGTGATCAGTATCTATTTCTGCTTCTGGGTAGCTTCTAGAGTCTTTTACTTGATTCCTAAACCGTTGTCTAACAAGAATGTAATCTATTTGATATCTTGCTATATCTCCTAGATCTTCCACGTGTATCATCTTCTAGGATAATATTGAAATAATGTGTTTGTTATGGTTAAATTGTTCTTGTCGCAAAATTCTACCAGCCTATTTCCCGGTCATTTCTCGTGCCTAAACCAAATAAACCTACTACCGCTCCTTCCTTATCCTCACCTACCGCTGCATTAAAATCTCCCGTAGTTATTAAATTTTCATGTCCTTTTACGTATGTTACTCCGTCTTCGATATCTTTGTAGATCGCGTCTACCTCATCCTCACTGTAGCTAGAAGTGAGCATGTACACCTGTATTATTACTGTATTTACCGGTTTAGATTCTAATCTAACCAGAGTACTCTTTCGTTCTTTTGCAAGTAGTTTTTACAAGTTTTCCTATCTTTTTTCGCATAACTATCCCCACACCCGAATGTCCTTCCTCTGATCTTGTATGAATTACCCTAAAGTCTCCCTTCAAAAATCCCCCGCTTATGATCAGCGAACTTCGCTGATCCCTACTATGTCTATTGCTAATCTATAAATTTCAATTTTCAAATTCTCTAGCTTAGATACTTGCTTCATACTTCTGACATTCCACGCTCCGACTCGACTTTTATTGAACATATACCGTAATAAGTATATAGCGTATTTCATGATAACAGAGATTATTCTAGACTGCATTTTTAGAATAAGTTTAATGTTAATGTTTTTGGGTTTATGTCCATAATAGAATTTTTTATTAATTGCAGTTCCATTTTTGGTCTATGAGCTCAATTTGTTTTGTTTAGTCGAGCGACAACCATATATTACTGTGTGATATAAATAAAGAGAAGGCATGCTCATCAAGGCATTGTACTTAGCATTACTATACTATTTGGAAGACATGCATAGAAATTCAATTTTCGGATCCTGTTACTGCCGTGATGGTACAATCCACTACTTCTACTACTTCTTACTTTTTATATCATAATAGGAAATAGTAAGACCCAGGCTTTAAAATCTGATTAGATAAAATTGGGGCAAGTCTTTCTAGATCATTAAAATTCGAACTGGCACTGCATTTAGAAAATTTAATTTCTTATTAAGATCGACATTTGTGTTGATTTCAGGATTAGTGCCTGATCCTCCTACTCCGCTGTAAAAAATAATCAATATTTTTAGGTTGCCCAAATAGTGCCGCAACTTTCATAATCTGTGATATCATGTAGGACTAGTTAATTTTGTGTGTGTGTGTGGTTGGGAAGGAGAGGTAACATTAGCCAACCTCTTTCCTCCGCGTACGGTAAAAACAAATAATGATAACAAATCAAATGCCCTCGTCTTCTTAGTTTTAGTACTAATTTTGCATCAAAAATTCAAAAAGTACATATTATATTTTGGTCAAATAAATATACGTTTTATTTCAACTTTAATTAGTGATATAGTGATTTTATTCCCCTACTCATTATCGGGATTTTAAAACAAATATCACGAAAAGTACAATGACGCAAATTCTGGTTTTTGTGGCACTAGCAGTAATTGAGGCGCTTAATTCGTCTTCAGTTTGTCTTAAAACATTTAACTCTGAATTATAAAAGTTACTCACATATCAGCAGAACTAGAGTACAAATTATATGGTAAAGCTTTGTGGGGGTATCTTAACGCACATTCTATGTATAGTATAAATACATTTTGGTATATTCTAAAGACAATCATATTAGAGTGAGAGCATTGCTCGGCTCGAATTCGAGCCAAGTTTCGAACCGAGCTAACAATTTAATTTCGAGCAGAACTTCGAGTCGATCGCAACTTTAGTAATTTCGAGCCGAGCCGAATTGACGCATGCAAGGCTAGGTTCGAGTCCATCAATAATAGGGACAACCGCATCACTATAGTTGGCCGGTGCATCTTGATTTTGTTACAGGATTCCCGTCCTTTTTTAACAATTCTAACTTCTGCTTCAAACACCCGTAACAATGTATGTGATCAATCCAAAGGATGCATGATTTAGCTTTTACATGCGGTCTTGGAAAATTAAGTTATTAAGTTCTGCTACATCTTCACATACAATGAGTTATAAGCGTTAAAACCGCACATAAAACACAACGAGATAAAATTGGCTTTTAAAAGTGCATTTTTAATCCGAAAACAAATGATTATTAAATGATTTGCAATTGTTAATTCAAAATTTCAATTGCTTCAATTATCCATACACACTTATAAGATCCCCAATAATTTCTTAATGGAGCCTTTTATAAAAAGAAACATAGACATTGCAAAAGCAAACAGTAAGGACAGCTCAAATTAATTTTCTAAGAAAAGAAACACACCATAATAGTATAAACGTTTTCTTTTAAATTATAACGGTAAACTTTAAAAAGTTTTTAAAAACTTTAATTTTATTTTTTATTGAAGTCGAATGCTATTATTTTATTCTTAATAAAAGTTCTAACGTGACTTTTGGTCACCTAAATCTAGTCTGATGTTTTCCCTCCCTTATTCAGTTATTTAACAAGAACCCTGTATGATTTGTTTATGTTTATCCTTTCACAATAAATTAAACTTAACCTAGAAATGCATCTCTTAGTACAAAATCATAAGTGCTTCAGAAAGTTACCTAGACATTAAGGAATGGTGTTAAAGCTACAGGTAAACCATGGGAAAATTTAGTAAAATGCAATCGATTATATAGCCAAATGACTCACCTTCAAAAATAACGTTAAATTATAATTCTACACGATCGTCATAATTGACAGGTGTTCCTGTCGATTATAAAATAATTTTTACTTCTTCACTCATACACGAGAAATATACATAACAGGTTTTATTTATACACGTTAATGTAAATGCGTGAAATGACAATAATATTCCAAACGCAATTTATAAATACTGAAAATATTTTAATCAATGCATAGAAGGCTAAGAGAAATCCTACGTAGGGCGCCCTCTATGGCTTTAGATGATTATGACAAAATGCTATCTGTAACTTCGTAATAGTTGATTTATTTTGAAAATATAATATCATAAGCCTTAAAAACCGTACTGTTAAAAATAAAATGAGGAAATTCGTTATTTTGCCATTAGGATTAAGCATGAGTTATAATTTAGTATAGAATAACGTGCTATCTGCAAATAGGCGAGAGGCAATATGGGCTGTCTATAAGCAAGGGGAAGTTCCGTGTAAATTGAATAAGTACTTTGTACTGTGTGTTAAATTCAAGGGCAATATGAAATTGAAGAAAAAATAATTTCTAACGCCAGGTTTGATTGCTAAAATACACTAGGTCTAGGGAAATTTGACGCTCCACAAAACCCCTGCGTTTTGCCGAAGTACGTATTTCTGTTTTAACATGAAGGAATTATAAATCATTTATTTTTCGATTTAAGCTCTTACCTAAAAATAGGCAAAGAAAATTACGTTAATCAAGGTTTTTAAAAGCTCACCGAATTAATATTCGTCGACTCACATAGCGTGTTTACGATAATAATGCACCATCCTGATTTAAATGGTTTCTATCACAATCTACAGTGATATATTTCTCGAGTTTTTTTAAATAGTATATTATTTCAATAATAATGGATGTTTTTTTATCATTCCAGTTATTTTACCCCCTTCCATGTATTATCATTAGCCCTGGAACTGGTTAGACGCGTACCCTCATTGTTTCCTATTCTGAGCTAGCCCACACATTTCCCTGAAATATCCACAGTATGCATCTTTCACTATCTGTGTGCAATAGTCAGATCAAGGTCTACCTCTACATCCTTTTTCCTATCTCTGCTGGTAACATATCCTACACTATTTCCCAAAAATGCTCTAGAACGTATCCTGCCCTTCTATTTCTCCTATTTTTTTTCGACAGATACCTTTATTCCCTACTATTTCTATAACCTCTGTGTTATTAACTTTGTCTGTCCATGCTATTCATACTCCTACATCTGAAGCACAAAATTCCAAAAGACTTCTACTGCCCCTATTTCATAGACATACCGTGCTGTGCTTCAAACATATGTTTTCAACAATTTTCTTCTTGTTCTATGTTTGTTGTCTTCGAACATAGCCGCTGCTCTTTCTTGTTAAATGCAGTTCAGTCCGCCCCCCCTCTATTGTCTTTAAATATATACCCTATTTACCCGATATTCAGTAGTATGAGGGGGGGTTAACCAGTCTGCAGATACCAAGATCCCCCAACACTTGAACATTTGTCGAATTAATAGTTTTCCAATATATCCTTTCACACAATCAACATTAGATGAAAATATTTCAAAACCAACACCTGTAGTTGTTTATACTAATCATCAGATTCTAGTGCAATTATTATTTCGTCTTTAGGTTTTCCGTTCTGAAATTGGTTAGACGCGTACCTCACTTATTTCTACTATCAGCTAGCCTACACCGTTTCCTGAAATTCCCACAGCCTAGATACAGCTTAATTCCCCTTCTGTTGTTTCCTAATTATATGCTCTATTTCAACAAAATTCGTTGGTATGTGAGGTGGTATGGAAGGGGCGCCATAGTGTAGTTGGTATGCGTGTGACTACTATGCCCAAGATCCCGGGTTCAAATCCCGACACGGTCCGTTTGAAAAATGTTAGGCGAGCATTTTTCACAAAAATACGCCCTCGTTCGGATGAGAGGTAAAATGGAGGTCCTTTGTGTGAGTGTTGTCACGCACGTTAAAGACTCCTACCTTGCTTGCAACAGCAAGGGTTCGGCAAAATCCAAAATTTCCAGGTAAAAAAAACTCGCTTCCTGGCCAATGTAGTACCTTCGGGTGGAGCATTGGAAAAAAATCAAATGTAAGATATTTGAAGGAGGTTAAGCAGCCTGTGGCTGTCAAGGATCACTTAACACTTAGTCATTTGTTACGTTAATCGTTTTCCAGTAAATTTTTTCGCACAATTAACATTAGTTGAGAGTATTGTAAAACTAATACCTGTACTTGCTTATAATAATTATCAAGTTTAATTTCAGTTATTTTTTTCGTCATTAGGGTTTCCATCTTCGAATTGGTTGGATGCGTACCTCTATTGATTTCTATTCTGAGCTAACTTGCACATTTCCTTGAAATTCACACAGCATTAATACCGAGTATTCTATGCTTTCGTAGGTTGCTCATTTCCTAGAACCAAATCTTCTACATAGCGGTCGGTAGCACGTAATGTTTTCCAGAACCGGTAAGCACTTGATATCGCTCAAATAGAGAATTAGATGCTCGATGTCTGTCAACTTTCGGTTCCCTCGTAAAAGATTGAAAAACTCGGTCAATCATCCATCTAACTTATACTTCGACCCGCTCCCGTTCTGATAATTTCCAAACATTTTTCAAACAACAATGGTCTAGGAATTTTTAAACCTCCGAGAGATCTATAAGTCGTGATCAATTACACGTTCGAGCTACCCGTAAACTAACAATGCGCTGTATAACACATGCATATTCCTTCTCTGCGCTAATGCTATTCTTGTAGTTGCTTGAAAAAGTCAGTCGCCCTTTTTACTGCTACGACCACTGCAAAGCACCATTCTATACTTTCTTTAAAAGTCTAGCACATCGCGCACTTTTTTGTCAGATAATTAAATTTTGCTTATGCAGGCTTTTACACTTTTGCATATTTAAACATCTAATACTATCGATTAACCACTTTCGATTATTCTAACGGGAACCACCATACATTCCACCGCACCGTTCTTTTTGAATCCAACAATCCGATGGGCTTCCACACAAGTAGTGGGGTAAGGCCGGTCCTAATTCAAAACGTGTTCAGACGTATTTTCCATATGTAAAATACACGTGCACCGTTTTGAATTAGGACCGGCCTTATATACTTTCAATGTAAAATAGTTGTGAAAACATGAATTCTTATATACTTTCAAATGTAAAATACGTGTGGGCACGTTTTGAATTAGGATCGGCTTTATATTACTTTCAATGGAACATACATACTTCAAAACACATGTATGTTGAAAAAGGTAAGTGCAGAGAAAATGTGTGTAGATGTTTTGAATTTGGTTTTCTAGCGAGAAGTTATAAAGTATGCCAGATGCAAAATATCGCATTCAAGTCAATTGTGTTTAATTAAAGTGGATTCTGATTTATGTTTAGAGGCTGCAAATACACATGGGCCGGTTTCAATTCAAAATGTGTTCACTCTTGTGATAGGTTGAAAAGTGGGTTGGCAAAGTACGCAGATGGTGGTAATCTGCTATATAAGGAGATTGCTCCTAATATTAATTTAATTAGTCGAAGAAAAGCAATATGGATTTTAAGGGATCGATCGGTCTAACTGTCAACATAGAATTTTCAGAATAATATGTCACTAATCTAAGAAATTAGTTTATTATTATAATAATATACATCTTGTTCTTTACTGTTTAAATTATTATAACACATCTAAGTCGATTGTATAAAGAATGATGTATTTAATTAAAGTCGGTTCTGATTTATGTGCGTTTTACTTTGAGTTTATTACCTTGTTTAGAGAAAATCTTGTTTCAAAAGAGAAACTTTTATAAAATACTTTTTTATTTTACAAATTGTTGAATATTTTGATCTAACTATTTATAAATGAAAAGTATTTATTAACTCCGTTCTTGAAGTATCTGCTGCTCCCTCGCAGCTCCAAATCTATACGACGCAGTAGCTTCTCTCCACGCTTTTTAAATGCGTTAAGCAAACAGCCATATTAGATTCTGTACATAACTTTTTCATAGCCAACATGTTTTTGCCTGATCTGTGAGCATAACATAAAAAATTATTGTAGGTTCACTTTTCTTTTGTATACTACCTGATGTTTCTGTGAGGATCAGAGTGTGTCAACGATCCGACGATAGCCTCAGAATTTCCAGAATGGTTTTTGATCTAATGTAACTTATAAATTAGTAGTGTTTTAAAACACATGTATAAATGTGAAAAAGCACTTACCGTGATATATCTATTACGTCACTATCAAAAATAGCAGCAGTGTCGAGTTGAGGCGAAGAAGAACCAAAAACTTCTTTAATCAAGTCTTCGTCAGAATGTAATATAAATTGCTCTAGAACTTTTACGTTGGTACTATTACAATTTTTGATTGATGATAAGTTACTCATTTTTAAAAGTTGCTAGTAATAGTAACTAATAATTATACAAGAGATCTGATTGAATACTGTTGGTAAAATCTACGTGAAGTATTTATATTAAATAATAAACTGACCTGTTAGAAAAATTAAAAATTTGCATCGCTTTCTGAAAAAATTCAGCTCTGTAATCTATTCTAATGAATAAAAACAGTATGTAAGCGAATATAATTATACCTCAGCAGAAATAATGAATTAGACTCATTGTCTGAAAAAGAAATTGCAATGAAGGCACATAATAAAAAACCTAAATTAGATTAATTTCGTTTTATATTACTGGTAGCATAATTTATTTTCCATAAAACTTAACAAAAATTGACTTTATATGCATATATATAGGTATATAGTAATTTGTGTGTGTGTTTACGCGAATCATGCTGAATAAGCATGCGTGAAAATTATTATATTTGTCTTTAGATTAATTTCGTTTAAAATAATGCAATGCAAACGGCCCTTAACTAGTAATATATATAGAATAAGTTGTAGATTACCGCTGACAAAATTTATATGCATAAATAGGTAATTGTGTGTTTACACGATTTATGCTGCATAAGAAATTCTTTAAAGGTACTGCTATATGATAAAACTGCAGAATGTTTTTTTAATAATGGGTTTTTAAAAAACCATGAGTGCGTGTAGATTATTAAACAACATTGACGGTTTAATCTGAGACATTTTTTCAAATTTGCTTTATTTTTTATTAAAAGATTTCATATGTAACCATAAAAAATAGCACTGTAATGATAGTGTATTTTCTGTACACAGCATAAATCAAAGGTTGTATAAAACATTTTTATTACTATACTGCAAACAAGCAAATTTTTGCCGTGAACGCAGCTGAATGAAAAATGATGTTGTATGCTAATTTTTATTTACAGTTGTTTTGCTTACGTCAGATGATATTTTTGTATAAATAGTAAATAAAGCTATACATATATTAAGTAGTGTATTGATTTGTATAGAATCATGAATTCTGAAACCGTGGCCGAGATTAGTAGCGCTATTTTGAGATTAACTGTAAAATGCGTGAATCTAATCAAATCAGTCAATGAAATACCGAAACACATTATAATTATCAAAGCAAATATTAGTATATTGAAGTTTGCTATTAGAAAATAAGGTATACGAAGACAATTTGGCACATCTTAAGAGTTACCTTGTACGATTGAGACACTTGAAACGCTCTTTGGAATATCAAGGTAGAGGTATTGATGCAACGCTTTCTAGAGGTCATATTCGAAAAAATCTGATTTGGCATGATGTACAATCATGTTTTGGAAGTCGAATAATTACGGGACTTATTATCAATTTAAGTTATAGAGATCCTCTAGTGTTCTTAGACAAGGCGTTCGCTAGTTTTAAACGCAAGATTGTTGCTTGCTTAAAAAAGTCAATGTTGAAAGTTAATGTAATATTGGCCGCTAACTTTGTTAAGCCTACAACTGGCGAAATAGATTTGAAGACGTTTCCTACTGCAAATTGTCACATCGATATAAATACCAATCTCAAGCGGTGGTATAAGGAGAACGTGTTGGACAAGATTTCGAAGCGATTAGAGGAATTTAGCGAAAAGGATTCTGGTTGGGCAATCCAAGAAGTTTTACACTTGAAGGTAAATATAAACAATCATGATCCACTTAAAGGAGGGTGTTCAACGTTTGTTCCGGTTCCGGACTTTATAGCAAAAAAAAAGCTGTGGTAAATGTAATAAATAACGACCAACATTGCATTCTTTAGAGCTTGGTTTCCGCTTTATATCCTGCTAAACAAAATAATCAGAGAATATCTAGCTATCCACATTTTGATACACTATTACGCTACAATTCAATTCAGTTTTCAATCGCATTAAAAGACAAAAAAAATTAAGAATCTTAACAATCTCGCAATTAAACTATATTGTATAGAAAATACTAAAATACTACCATTTTGTTTAAGTAAAAATTTTAAAAAAATTGAACCTATTAATCTGTTAGTTTTAAATAATGATTCCTTACAATATTCTCGTCCGACAAATGCTAATGAGAATCACTTTTATTTTACTTAGATTAAGGATATGTCAAAATTATTTGCAAAACGGTTGTCTTCACATCACCATAGAAAATTTTTTTGTTATAGATGTTTAAATAATTTTAGTACAGCAGCATTACTTAAGCGTCATTTGAATTATTGCGAAAAACAGAATACTTGCTCAATAAGATTACCCGAAGAATCCGAAAAGTATCTAACATTTAAACATTTCCACTATCAAGAAAAAGTATCATTTGTAGTTTATGCAGATCTCGAATGTATATTAGAACCATGCAATGAGTCGGAAGTAATATTAAACACAGTCCGTTACCAAAGGCATATACCCTTTAGTGTAGCGTACTATTTGAAATGCTCGTATGATAATAAATATTTCAAATTTCAATTGTATCGCGGAAAGGATTGTATAGAATGGTTTGTTGCTCAATTGAAACTGATTTCAGAAACGACTAATAAAATTTTCTGTAACCCAAAACCTATGAATCCTTTACCAGAAGAACAAAAGTCAGCATTTAAATTTGCCCTTCACTGTCACATTTGCAATAAACCTTTTAGTATAGATGATATTAGAGTTCGCGATCACTGCCACTTTACAGGTGAATTTCGAGGAGCGGCTCATCAAGATTGCTACATCAATTATTATAATTCTTATATGATACCAGTAGTTTTTCATAACTTATCAGGCTACGATTCGCATTTCATTATTAAAAAAATCTCGTTAGAGTTTTTAGGTTCGTTAAGCATTCTACCAATAAATAAGGAAACATACATATCTTTTACAAAATATGTAAAAGGTATGAAAGTTAGTTTTAGATTTATCGATTCATTCAGGTTTATGGCATCTAGCATCGAAAAATTAGCTTCCTACTTAGATGATAATAAAAAATCCATCACCAGGGAAAATTGTAACACTGATAATGAGTTTCAGTTACTTACGCGTAAAGGCATATTTCCCTATGATTACATTAACTCTTGGGATATGCTTAATGAAACCGATTTACCCTGTAAAACAGCATTCTTTAATTGTTTGCGCAATGAAGAAGTCTCAGATGAAGACTACAATCATGCTAAACACGTTTGGCAAACATTTAATATAAAAACACTAGGGGACTATTCAGACCTATATTTAAAAACAGATGTACTGCTCTTGACTGATATATTTGAAAACTTTAGAAAAACTTGCATGTTCACGTATAAGTTAGATCCACTTCACTACTTTACGGCTCCTGGTTTAGCTCTAGATGCAATGTTAAAAACGACGAACGTTAAACTCGAGTTGCTTACTGATATAGAAAAAATAATGTTTTTAGAACGAGGAATTCGTGGCGGTGTTTCTCAATGTTCGAATAGATATGATAAAGCAAATAACAAATATATGAATGCAGATTATGATCCGAATTTCGATTCTAAATATTTAATGTATTTTGATGTTAATAATTTATACGGGGTTGCAATGTCTGAATATCTTTCATATGGAGAATTTGAATTTTTAGATGGTACCAGTCCAGATATAGTACGTTTAGACATACTTAATATTCCCGATGAATCTGATGTAGGATATATTTTTGAATGCGATTTACACTACCCAGTATCTTTACATGAAATTCACAGTGACTTACCTTTGGCGCCTGAACATATGATACCACCATTACCTTCTAATAAATCAAACTTAAAGAAATTACTTACAACTTTATATCTAAAACTCAACTATATTATTCACTACAAAAATTTAAAAATGTATTTAAGCTACAGTTTAGAACTGAAAAAGATTCATAAGGTTCTTCGGTTTAAACAAGCCCCTTGGTTAAAAGAATACATTGATTTGAATACGAAATTAAGACGACAGTCAAAAAACAGTTTCGATATATGCTTTTATAAAAATATGATAAATTCGGTTTATGGAAAAATGATGGAAAACGTACGGAAAAGGAAAGATGTGAAATTAGTGACCAAATGGGAAGGACGGTTTGGAGTTCGTAGTTACATAGCGAAGCCTAATTTTCACAGTTGCACTGTATTAGACAAAGATCTGGTCTTAATAGAAATGAATAAATTATAGGTTTATTTAAACAAACCCATTTATGTAGGTTTCTCTATTCTAGATATTTCAAAAACCTATTTATATGAATTTCACTATAGTTATATAAAATCGCAATTTGCTAACAAAGCAAAGCTGCTGTACACCGATACGGATAGTTTGATATACGAGTTTAGCGTTGAAGATATTTACTCTTATATCAAACAAGATATTCATAGATTTGATACTTTCGATTACGACCCTCATAACAAATATCATATCCCATTATCAAATAAAAAGGTTCCTGGTATTATGAAAGATGAAAACAATGGTGATATCATGCTAGAGTTTGTAGGGCTTAGATCTAAAATGTACACTTACAGAGTTCAGGATAGGATAATAAAAAAGTTAAAGGGATCTTCCTTAGCAAGTATTAAGCAAATTTCTTTTGACGATTATAAGAATGCTTTGTTTTATAAACAGACTGTACAGAAACAGCAATGTTTAATTAGATCAATCAAACATGATGTCTGTACTATTAAACAAAACAAAATTGTTCTTAATCCAAGTGATGATAAAAGAATTCTTAGTACCTTAACCACTGATACTAAACCTTGGGGGTATAACTATACACACAGAAATGACTTGTAAAGCTTCAACCACTGGCTCAAATAAAGAATGCAATTTATTTTATCTAGATTAACATATAATATTTTTTAGTTATAAAACTTCAGTGTTATGTTTATACCTGCACAAGTACGCCGATTTTCGTTTTTGGATGTATCTAAAAATAGGATACCTTTCAATCTGCCCGAGTTTGAACTATACATTAGTATAAATGTATTGTAGTGAAAAATAGTAGTAGTAGTAGTAGTAACCGTTCTGTTTAAAAAAATCCAGTTTGTTAATAACATACCAGTTAGTTTATTTGAGAAATGTATAACAAAACTTTTATTTAAAATTGTCAATGTTTATGGCTGTTTACTAAATCACTTAATAATTCAAACATGTAAATGATATTGTAAAAACATGTAAAAATATTAATAAATAGACTGTGATTGCTAAATGATTTATTGTTTTTTCATAATTTGTAAAGGTACAGTAATAATAATAATAAAGTAATTATAATATTCTTATGCTGTTTGAGAGTGGATTGTATTTGACTATCTTATCATGAAGTATAAGGCAATGACAAGATGTATTTGGCAAAACGTTTCTGCTAGTTTCAAATTCTAATCTAATATCGACAGTACCAGATTTTAACGCTTCGTTTTGTCTAGAACAATCTATGACTACTAATGGTGCAATACTTCGTAAATCTTCAGGATTAAAAAGTGTCTCATTTTCCTTTTCGTAGTATGATTGCTGAAACTGAGCATACATCTCATATAACAACGCAGTCTGTTTATTCTCGAACCTCAAATTTAAGTTATCGTACGGGAAAATTTCTGAATTTAAATATAGTTTCATGTTGGTTAAATAGCAATGATCAAAACGACTGTAGTTGCTCATGTATCTATTTTTTCGGTTGGTTTGGAAACCAACAATCACAAATCTTGGTTTTTCTAATTGTGTTGTTGTTTTAATGTTCCATGATTATGACGTTGCGTTTCTTGTAGAAGTTGATATTCATGCAACTCCCATCCTCTAAACGGAATATGCAAATCCTGATTTTGTGCAACGCATTCTATTAAATTAATTCGTTGAGTATCATCAACGGCTACATGCGGCATTTTCCATAAAACTTTGTTTAAAACAACTTTTATTTCTTCATCGGGTGTAGGATTAATTATAGCATTAGTATCAAAACTAGAACGTAGTAAGACTAACTCATGATGGAGGTTTAAAATAATTTTTTTAAAATCTTCGCATAATCCGAGAACCATTGAAAGGTTTATTGCAACATTAAAATTCCCATTGGCATCAACTATTTGCGAATCATCCATAGGAAACCACCCAGCGTTTTGTAAATGTTTACTTTGATTGCTATTATATGAAACATATCCCTTCATTATAGACGTTAATCCAGGATTCCGAACACGATCTACAATGATACCACCAATCTCATATCTAATTTCATCAAAAGCAGCAAAATTCCATTATTTACAAACTTTGCTGTCTGAGACGGCGTTCCATCTGTTCTAATTAATTTGCCTTCTATGTACAGCATGCTCTTCGATGGTAAGGTGTATACATCTTGTTGTTGTATAGGATTCGAATTTCATCATTATTGTTTAAAGATGTGTTAGCATAAGGTTGATGAGTATGTTTTTCAATATTAACAATTGCATTGTCGAAGTAAACTTTTTCACGCACGTTCAGTATTTCACTATTCATTTTACTTTTTAATTAAATAAATGCAGTCCTAACGATTGTAGAAACTGTCGGTTTTGTGTTGTTAGCGGTCTTGAAACAATCAATCGAGTGTCGATTGCTTTGAAATTTCCAGCATTTATAGCAATTCTTAACATGTTGCGTGCATTATACTTAATACCCATGGCTATTGCAGATTTTTTTTAAATGCAACCTTACAGTTAGCAGTTCTCCTCTGAAATTAACTAAATTTCCATCTTGATCTAACACTTCAACTATTATTTCATTTATTATACGTGACCTGATTGGTAGATATATAATCGTAGGTGGGCACTCGACAATTTTAAAACCTGCAGGTACTTGAGGAAAAAATTCGTGTATTACATGGGCTGGTTTACTATTTAAATAGGATCCACTTGCAATATTACAATCGATTAAAACTGCATTCACTTTACAAATGTTGATCGCGTAGTCTGCTTGATGCGTGACATATGCTAGCAATTTTCGCGGATTGAAACCAAGTAGAGAACCAATTGAATCCTTTTTGGTAAAATCCACATCTAAACTACATTTAATACTACATTTAAGTGTATTATTGTCAGCTGTAATTTCTATATACACTGGCGTCTTTCTAGCGCTTCGTGATTGTTCCATACGACCACGCCATCTTTTATCACCTAAAGCTTTTTGAAAATATTTATTAATTTCTCTAATCTCATAAGCACCTTCAGGTATTTCTATGAATTTTCCGTTAGATCCATAATAAAATTTATTATTTATTCCTTTTTCTATGTTTGGAATTGTGTTATAAGACTCAAAATTTGTTAATCCTAATACGTACTCCGAATCATTATCCAAGTTTATAGGCGGATTAAAATTGCTTGTTAAAACTGAAGTGTTTCCCGTTAGAGTAAAAGTGTATGACATGACAACTTCGTACGCAGTTCTATGCACTACTTAGAAATTGTAAGCATAAATGACCGCAAAACACAGTACCGTACGATTGTTCTTGGTTAATGTTATAAAGAATTTTACATTTACCCCCGCTATTCAAATAACTTATCAACTCTGTTGGCGGTCGCAGGTTTCCGTAGCTGTCATAGTAAATAGCGTTACTACCGTACTTTTTATAAGAGGTCCAATGCGTGCGTAAACCTTCTATTCCATCTAAATTAATTATACCACATTCTTTTAAATTAACTTTCTTGGGAAGATTGTTTCTCATGAACACTCCACGGAAATATGGTACTTCTAATTGCTTAACAAACTCTACTAATTCTACATTGCTTAGTGCTCGATTAGGTAAAATCAAGTTGCGTTCCTTTGAGGTTTTGCAGGGGCTAAAAAAGACCAAAATTTTTTTATAAGGTTTGATGTACATGCCGTTTCCGACTGCAATGTCCTCCATTGCCTTGTTATGACGTTGTTTTTCTGCTAGTTGTTCCTTAGCTATTTTAGTATCTGAAACTGCTTTTGCAACAGCAGCTGCACCTCCAGTAAGAGTATCAAGGGTGCTTAGGCCTGCAAAAATTGGTATTAGTGGTAGAAAACCTCCTGTTTTAGGAATTGATATAATACGATCTGATTTAATATGCTTCTTTTGTTTTGCTGTATTGGCGGCCTTAATTGCTATGTTGATTGCATCCATAATATTAGATCCTTTAGCCTTTTTTAAAGCTGTACGTGCTTGTTTGATAATACTTTTAATACCTAGCGTACTTCTTATTTTACGTTTCTTTATCAGTTTTCTTATTTTATTGATATTTTTTGTTCTCAGTGATGCACAGGCACCCATACCAAGTTTTACTTTAGCTTTCATTGCGGTAGCTACTCCAAATGCTGCTACTTTTTCACCTAAAGACGAGTCACCAGAATTGAGTCTTCCTGTAGCTAACTAAGCTAACTTCGAATCTGCTTGATGGCGTTTAGATAGATCCTTTTCTTTGGAGTATGCAATATCGTGCTCCTTACAAGCCTCGTCTAACTTGTTCTTTCCCTTGTCTCCCCGAGCTAACCGTTCGATTAGTTTTGTACCCGGACCGCAAAATTTGTAACCCGGAATATGCGCTTCAAATAGTAAATTGTTAATTACAGTATTTAACAGTCCGTTCCCAGTAGTTTTAGAATTATTATATGTAATTAGTAATTAGTAATTAGTAATTAGCTGACAACTATCCTCTCAAGCTGTGCAGTAAATAAATAAAATATTGTGAACTAATGATTCTTTATATACTCGCCGTTTCTTATATATATATATATATATATATATATATATAATATATATATAATTCCACTTTTTTCATAATCGAATTTAGTACTTGCAAACATGCGTGTTGTGAAACAATCAACATCTTTAACCATAAACAATAATGACATTGGCGTGCAATCCTTAGCTAAAAAGAAAAAACATAGCGTTCTTCTGCCTTCATCTATTCAATGTCTAGTTGTTGGTCCATCAAATTGCGGTAAAACCAACGTTATGATTGGGTTGATAGAACATCCTAATGGTTTAAAGTTTGAAAACGTATATGTTTATTCTAAATCACTTTATCAACCAAAGTATCAATACCTTGAAAGTCTACTGCGACCAATAAAAGGGATCAAATATTATACATTTTCCAGTTCTGATAATATTATATCACCATCTGATGCTCGAAATAATTCTATATTTGTTTTTGATGATGTAGCTTGCGATAAACAAGGTATCATTAGGGAATACTTTAGTATAGGGCGTCATAAACAAGTAGACAGTTTTTACCTTTGTCAAAGTTATACTCGTATACCTAAGCACTTACTACGTGATAATGCTATTCTTTTAGTTTTATTTAAATAAGATGATTTAAACTTAAAACACATACATGACGATCACGTCAATACTGACATGAAGTATGATAAATTCCGTGAAATATGTGCTGCTTGTTGGCAAGACAAATACGGTTTCTTAGTTGTAGACAAAGATAGTGATTCAGATCAAGGAAGGTACCGAATAGGTTTTGATCACTTCATACATATTTAAACCTTGAGAGACGCAAGTATCGTTAGTATCGAAGAATTTTTTTATTACAATAAACTTTTTACACAATGAACAAGGAGGCGATAAAACTTAAAAGAATTTTAATTAAGAAAAGAAACATTGTAAAAAACAAATTGCGCCAGTTAAAAGATAATGAAGTCGTCCAAGTGGAATCAATCTTACCCATAACATCGCGATTAGAAACTATTGCTAATAAACTGGATGGGGAAAGTGTGGTAAAGAAAGAAAAATTTAAAGAAGAAGAAGAAGAACTGCTTCATAGCAGTGTAAAAAAAATTAAACCTAAATTGCTAGAAAGGAACGTTGACTATATTGATTCGCCGGTTATTGCTCAGCATATACCGAATATAAAAAATGATGTCATAGAGGAAGATGATGATGATGATGATGATGTTGAGAATGAATACGAAGCAGAAGTTAATCGAAATGCACAAGAAGCCCAGGAATATATACAAAGCTTTGCCGATTCACCTGGTATGACACATTATCTCGAACAGCTACATCCGCTACCTCGAGAATATATTTACAATATGTTTAAAGATGTTAAGAACGAATTTGATCATAAATATGGTATTAGGTTTAACCCTGATTCAAATGGTCTTATGATAGGCAATTCGAATTTCGCGTTGGATGATGAAAATGTTCTAATAAATGATTTGAAATATAAAGGTACTCCTGGATTATACGAACTACTGTTTAAAAAATATCCTGTCGGGTACAGTCCGCAAGATCTAAAGTCGTACCTTGATATTGTGAAAAGAACAAATGCTAATAGAAGATATTATTCTGAAACTGAACCAATTCAGGGTAATACTTTATATAAGTACAAAAATATAATATCTACATTCAACATACTTCCCCAAACACTCCGTAGACCTAGAACATTACCCTATAGAAAGCGTCTTGGAGACGGTATGACAATGGAAGTATCAAATAACGCTATAGATTATTTATATTGGAATGATCCCAATGAACTTGTTGATAGATTACGGCTTTTAGTTTCATCTCAGACTGCTGGACACACAGGTCACGGCAACGAAATAAATTCGATCATTGAAGAATTGCGTGAGGCGAAAGTGATTATATGATATGACAATTGACAAATTTGGAAGGCACTTACATAACCGTAAAATAGATATAAGTGAACAGGAATATGAAAACAAAAATGAAGGTTTTGAAACCTTGATTGAGTACAAGTTACATAATACGTTTTACTCTAGTACATTCCTCGACGGTGACAAGACATTCCTTATTTTCAACATTAAACATAATTATGAATTTCCTTATGAGGAAGCAGTCATTGAGAATATTAAAGGATACCCGCAAGACATTGAAATTCTTATAAACGAAAAAAGTTATGTAATTGCACAGTTACAAGGATTTTTGCTTAAACGTATGGATGTAATCAGCTTTCGTGACAGCGGTGCTATCATAAACAATACCATAATGTTTCTTGATTTTATATTAAAAGTTCCTTTCAAAGCAAGTGGAGCCCTCGACATTCAAACATAGAAGTACTTATTAGTTGTATTTAATAAATCCTGATTAGAAAAAAAAAAGTATTATGATAGTTGCTCAATCAAAAGTGCAAGAGGATATAGTAAATGAACTTCATAAACCAGCAAGAATAAATTTCAAGAGACGCAAAGTGATAGTAAAAGGTTTAAATGACCTTCTTCAGACCGATTTGATTGAAATGCTACCATATTCGCAAACAAACAAAGGATTTAAACACATTTTAGTAGTTATTGATGGTTTCTCCAAATACGTATGGGTTGTACTACTTAAAAGTAAGACGGGTATTGATGTTACTACTGCAATGAAAACAATTTTAAATAAATTTAAAAATCCACCAAGAAATTTGCAGTCTGATTTTGGTAAAGAATATTATAACAAACACTTTCAATCCTTAATGCAGACATATGGCATAAACTATTATAGTGTTTTTTCTACAAAGAAAGCATGCATTGTTGAACGTGTAATTAGAACATTAAAGGGAAAAATGTGGTGCTTGTTTAACCTGAACGGTTCTTACAATTGGATAAAAAATTTAAGCGATATTGTGAAACAATACAACAATACAGTTCACAATACTATCGGAGTCAAACCTGTAAAAGTTGATAAATCAAATGAAAAACTATTCTTAAATCATGATTTACCCACATCAAACTTGCAACCAAAATACCAAAATATTCAACTAAAGACAGTGTGAGGATTAGTAAACACAGGGAAGCATTTACGAAAGGTTACACGCCAAACTGGTCAAATGAAATTTTTAAGATTAAAAAGGTAAACGTAACCAATCCGACAACATATATATTAGAAGATCAAGACGAGAAAGAAATCAAAGGTCCATTTTATGAAACGGAGTTGCAAAAGGTTAAACATCTTGTTACGTAATTCGTGACAGTGCCTGTTCGGGCGCCAAAGTTATGCTACGTTGGCTCGTAGCCGTGCGTAACACAAAGAAAATCAAAGAAATGACCGGGCTCAATCGGAGATTAGGGGGGGTTGTAGAAAGCAGACCAACATACCATGTACGCGGCTGTAAGGAGTTAGTGATAATACCTGCAAGAAAAATAGTCAAGCAAACCTGAAAACAAAAAGGAAAAAGCATAGCAGCAATGATTAGTCTAAATTATTCAGTACTTGGTAGAATGTAAAAAAAAAACTGTTTGGATAATCTATATAATATAACAACGGTCAAAGCAGTACAAAAATTTTTAATACAAAGTGAGGTAATATTGGGGAGTAGCAGAAACGTTTCCTCACACACCAATTAAACATAAATCAGACAAAATGTTAAAAGAAAATCAATAGGTAAGACACAATTGATATGAGTAATTCAGTAGTATTGATCTTTCTGTCTTTCTTTTTTTTTCTATGTTTGAAAATAGCATGCAAGTCTATTGTAAAAGGTATCAGAACGACAAAGATATGGTAAAGCAACGGATAGATATTTAAAGTAATAACCAGTAGGAAATAGTTCAACTTACAAAAGTCCTTCAGCAACGCTTCCTTGCAACGGAAGTGTGAGATTCAACGATGTCCTGCACTAACGAAGCACTTCACCCTTGACTGTGAGGGTGTTGATGGAACTCATCGCACGTTACACTAATCACACCTACGTATTTCACTGGTGTTAGCAGCAGACATTATCACGCGTCGGAACTATGTAGCCTTGATAAATTTCTTGGTAATTCTATTTCCTAAGACAATAATTTCGAAATATTCTGAAGCACTAGTTTAATTTCAACTGGGACCAAAGGTATATTATTTTCATAAACATCCCAAAAAGCAGTGAGAAATTTCAACCAATACCTTTGTAAGCCGGTAATCTGTTATATTTCACAAATAACGAAATTTGCGCAAGCAATGATCTATTTTAGATTCTTTGTTGTTAGAAAATTCAGGAACTACAGTATCACTGTATTTAAATAATCCAAAGTATGGGCTACTTTGAAAAAAAAGGACCGCGAAATTAGATCGCACACTCACTTTCAATATTAAAAGACAAAACAACTAAAAAGAACCATAATGGGTAAAGCACGTGTATCACTCAAGCAAGTCCGTCAAATGTTCCTTAAAACATTTATCTCACAAGAAAAACAACTAAAAACAATTAGTAGGCACGCGAGTTATGTATCCCCCAATTACCTATATATATTGATGTATTGAATCTAATATGAATTATTAGAAATTATTAAGTAAAAGTATAAGTTCAATGCAACATTGTAACACAAGGATAACCCAGAGAGGTTATCGACAGTTCATGAGAACGGAATGCAGCTTTGCATCCGTGAGGGCAGTGATACTGCAGGTGGCAGGTCACAGGCGGTCAACATACCGCAGTTACTTAGAATTAAGTTGTTACATTGTAATAAAGTGTACAATAAAGAGAAACGCAGACATGAGATCTGCAAGTTCTCACAGCCGTGTGAGGGGCAGGTTATTATAAAAAGCCCGGGAGCTCAATGCCCGGCAGTCAGTCTTCAAACTCCATACTTCGTTGTTTGAGCTACTCAACCGAGTCAGTCTTCGAACTCCATACTTCGTTGTTCAAGCTACTCACTAGTACAATAATTATTTTAGTATTATGTACAAGTTATCCAAATTTTAACTAATAAAAAATTGTTAAAGTCAAAGTGTTTTTAAAAAACCAGCTCCAAAGGCCCGAACTTTAACTGGCGCAGTCGTAACGGATGTCAAAAGGGCACTGAAAATCCAAAAATCGGAAGATTGGTGACCAAGAATTTTTATTCGAAATTTTGGCAGAACCCAAACCAAGTTGGAGGAAGAACAAGCATAGTCTGAATCCAGCAACAAACCAAGTTGGACAAGGAACAAAAATCGTCTAAGGCCAACAAACAAACCAAGGTGGACAAGATACAGAATCGATCGAACCCACCAAAGAAACAGATGAAATTAATGTAAGTTCATTTCCATAATTTTATTTCAAACCAAAAACTATCATTGATATATGCTAGTATTATAACTATTGATTACTATTGTTTATGTATTTTATTATTATGAATATTTTTTTTGAAAATAGTTCAAAGTGAATTATTTTCAAAACGAGACTATAACATTTTATGAGACGAATGTTAAAGAGATAAAATTTTTCTTTAAAAAGCAAATGAAACTTGAAGTTTAAAAGAAATTTTCTTTTAAAATAAATAAGAATTGAATTTAAAAAGAAACCCTTACCATAATTAATAGAACGAACTCAAAAATAATCCAAAAAATAACGGGCGCACATTCACTAAACACCAAAAATAAGAAACATCAACCACCGCGATTCAACGCACGTTTATAAACCGGTAAACTAACGCGAAATTAATTTCAAAGCTAAAGCTAATTCGAACAAACTGTACAGAACGATTAACTAAACCATTGACCTCTATAATACTGAATAAATCACAGCAAGAACTCTGCAGTAACCTAAAACCGCTGTAATCTAAAACGCCATCCGAAGAAAGCAAGAAGCACCTTTATTACACATTTTAAACCTCAGAGAAAATCGCTTTCAGAACTAAATTTCAACTTTCAGTACTAAAGCAATTTGCATCATACACGGGATAATAAAAGCGACGCAGTTTCTACATTAATACCTACAATCCATAAAAGCAGCATTATAAGTAATTAAATACATCACGGAATTATAGAAGCGCATGAAAATTACACCACAACACTCTATAAATAATTTGCAGTACAAACACGGTATAAACTCTAAACGTTTTTCAACTAATTAATCAGCATTATAAAGTGCAGTAAAACGGTCATCATAAGAAGCTTTAATTAAAACGCTGAAAACCTACATTACGGAGAGATTCAATTACCAACAAGCATTATAATACCAAGAGATCTAAAGATAAATAGACGTAACACTTTATACAAAGTACGGAAAGTAATTCCTATAATTTCTATTAACACCTGTAAGTGCAATTAACTCAACGTACGTGACAAAGTAACGGAGATTACATCCTTTAGTATTCAATTTCAACAGTAAAGTACAAAAGTAAGTAACCTCAGGTCATAACTACGCAACTCAGTAAAACCCACGGAAGAGTATTAATTACGAGTTAACCGAACGGAAATAAAACAACGCTAAACGAGAATAAATCCATCCATTTAAGATTCCTTAAGAAGCAAAAACTCAAGATAAATTAAAAGTTGCATAAAAACAATTAATCCAAGACTACGGTAATAAATTCAACGTTATTGAAGATAAACCTCACAATTACATTACCGCATTGTGTAATTAAATATAAATAAACAACGACTACGATTTTAAAAATAACTCGACACAATATAAACTTAAAATTAATAAATCTAATACTACAAGTACGAAATTAATCTCAAATTCTTACCAAATTTTTATCCACCCAATCCAAACTGAAAATTAACAAATTCAAATCAAAAATAACGCCGAAAATAGTAAAATAAACCTCAATCTTTACAGAATTCAAAATTACCCAACCTAAAGGAAAAATTAACAAACCAAAACCAAAGTTAACGTCACAAAAAGCAAAACCAACCCCAATTTTTACAAAATTCGAAATTATTTCATCCAAAAGAAAAACTAACACATCCAAAGCATAATTAACGTTACAAATAGAAAATCAACCCCAATTTTTACAAAAATTGAAATTTCACAACCCAAACGGAAAATTAATAAATCCGAAGCAAAAGTAACAATACAAATAGCGAAATAAAGCTTAATTCAAAAAAAAAAAATTTTTTTAAATTTTCCAAAAATCGAAAACAACCCTTAACCAACATGAGTAACACAGACTTACGTCTCTATTTAGAGACCATACAGACGTTTGATGGCACGCAGGCCCATCTCTCGAATTTCATTGGAGCATGTGAAATGTTCCTAAAACCTTTACAAACCCGGAGATGACGCAAGAAATTCATTGCTTATACGCTTAGTAATAAGTAAACTAGCCGGAAGGGCACTAACCTTAATCGCCAGTAGGGACGACTTATCGGAATGGGACCAGTTTAAACAGCTACTAATTGCATATTTTGGAGACCAACGTAATATAAAATGCCTGGTACGAGACCTAATAAACCTTAGAATGGAACACAATCAATCCCCCTACCAATTCGGAATGAAATGCCAAGACGTGAGAAGTTTAATTTTAACAAAATTAAAAATCGAAGAACCCGATCAAAACGTTAGACATTTAAAAACAAAAATGTATGACGAAATGGCACTAGACACACATATAAACGCTTTACCAGAACGACTATCGGATAAAATCAGATTCCAACGACCCCAAAATCTAGAAGAAGCTATGAGCCTAGTAATAGAAGAAGAAAATGTAATGTATTACCGCAACAGACTATACAACCCCAACGCGAATAAAAGTTATTCACCAACAAAAACTATACAAGCTACAAGACAAACAACAAAAATTCACACCCTTTAACCCACAAACAAATCAACCACGAAGTAACAACCCAAGTTTTAACAATACCAATTTTAATAATCAATATAAACATTTTTCAAGACCAACATTCAACCCAACTTTTACGAAACCCGCATTCCAACCGAGATTCAATCAAAACCTAAACCAACAAAGACCAGCATTCAATGCAAACCCTAATAGAAATACACCAATGACTAATACTCATAACAACCCTAACAATTATTACAAACCAACACCAATGGACACCTCATCTGGTAACACCAGACAAAACACAAAAATAACACATATCCGACCAAACCCTCATCAGAAACGTAATTTTACATCGGAAGAACTATTTCATCAAGAAATAGAAAAATTTGACACTGACCAGAATAATTACATTGAGACACCTACGAACAATGAATCAAACCATGTAGAAACTTATGAACGTGACGAACAATACGAAACTTACGAGGAGTACGACGACGAAAACTCAAACTCAAATTTTCAAATGGACCAATTCATAACCGACCAAACTTAATAAACTTAAATAACATAAATCACTTAGTATTACCATACATAGAAATACCCCACGCTAAATTCAAACTATTAATCGACACTGGATCCTCTAAAACATTAATTAGCCCCAGAACCGTACAAAAACTCTATTTAGATTATGTAGAAAGAGAACCATTTAAAATTAAAACAGCCCATCAAACAACACTACACCAATTCGTAGCCAATATACCCTTACCGAGAACATTTAATGTTAAAATGAAACATAAATTTTGTGTATTCGAATTTAACGATAAATATGACGGATTAATCGGAATGGACCTTCTAAGAAAATTAGGAGCCAACATTGACATTAAAAATCGCTTATTAAGGACAAAATACGGAAAAATCCCAATTAAATTTCAAAACACACAAGTTGAACAAAAATACACTATAGAACCCCGAACGGAAAGAAAAATAAAAATCCCAGTAAAATCTAACAAAAATTTAGGAATAATAAATCATATGACATTTCAACAAGGAGTAGAAACCCCAACTGCCTTAGTGCAAATAAAAGATAACTTTGCAACCACAACAATATTAAATTCAAACGACTATCCCGTAGAATCATCATTGACAGACCCAATGAACGTAGAAGAACTAAATTTTAACGAAATGGAAATAGACGAGAATTTAGAAAATAACTACAACCCAATAGAACATGACGAAATGTTAAGAGAAAATTTAACTAACATCCGCTTTAATACCGATATCAATCAAGAAGAAGAAAGAGCAATTAAAAACTTTTGTTTCGAATACCGCGACATATTCCATTGCGAAGGAATACCATTAACATTCACCAACACAGTAAAACATAATATCGAGTTAACAGACAATAAACCAATCTTTACAAAAGCATATAGACTACCTCATGCAAGCCAAGAAGAAGCTGACAGACAAGTAGCAGACTTATTAGACCAAGACATAATCCAGCACTCCAATTCACCATGGAGCAGCCCCGTGTTAATAGTACCTAAGAAATTAGACGCAACCGGAAAGAAAAAGTACAGAATGGTAATAGACTATAGAAAGTTAAATGAAAAAACGGTAGATGACAAATATCCACTACCAAATATTACCGAAATTTTAGACAAATTAGGCAAATGCCAATATTTTTCAACATTAGACCTAGCATCAGGATACCATCAGGTAGAGATGGAAGAAAAGACATATCAAAACAGCCTTCAGCACACCTAGAGGACATTACGAATACAAACGAATGCCATTTGGACTAAAGAACGCACCCGCTACTTTCCAGAGAGTCATGGACAATATACTACGAGGAATACACAATGAGAAATGCCTTGTATACCTTGACGACATCATAGTTTATTCCACATCATTGGTAGAACACATAGAAAGATTGAAGGAAGTATTCGAAAGACTTAGACAAGCACATTTTAAAGTACAATTAGATAAAAGTGAATTTTTACAAAAAGAAGTATCATTTTTAGGACATGTAATAACACCCCAAGGAGTAATGCCAAATCCAGACAAAACAAATGCAGTTCTAAATTACCCATTACCAAAAACAAACAAAGAAATCAAAGGATTTCTAGGACTTAGTGGTTACTACCGCAAATTCATTAAAGGTTACGCTCAGATAACCAAACCCCTGACAAATTGTTTAAAAAAGGGAAACAAAATTGAACACACCCCAGAATTTATTAAAGCAGTAGACAAAATTAAAAACATATTAACAAATCACCCTGTATTAGAATACCCAGACTTTACAAAACCATTTATACTGACGACAGACGCATCGAATGTAGCATTAGGCGCAGTATTGAGCCAAGGAAAAGTAGGTAGCGATAAACCTATCAGCTACGCATCCAGAACCCTAAATAAAACCGAACAAAAATATAGCACTATAGAAAAAGAGTTATTAGCCATAATTTGGATAACAAAATATTTTAGACCTTATTTATACGGAAGAAAATTTTACATATACACCGATCATAGACCACTAGTATGGTTATGCAAACTGAAAGAACCGAATTCAAAATTACAAAGATGGAGAATCAGACTCGAAGAGTATGATTACGAAATTATATATAAAAAGGGAATCTATAACAACAACGCAGACGCTTTAAGCCGAATCCAACTCAATGCATTAGAAACGGAATCCATTATAGGAAACGTAGACAAAGCAGAAATAAGGGAAGATCCAGACGAGATCGACACAATACATTCGACACAAAACGAAGAACCAAAAAACGCGATTAAAATTTTAAACGAGGCAATCGATATGAAACCTAACCAATTTATAATAACAGAAGTTTTAAATAACCCCAATCCAGTAAAATATACAAAAGTAGATAACAAAAAGATATATCAAATTCAAATAACTAAAGATGACAACGAGGAACAAATAATTAAAATTTTAAAAGAATACACCCCCGAGAAAAAACGATTTTATTTTTATTTCACCACCGAACATTTATACCAAAGATTTTCAGAATTATACATTAAATTATTTAATAACTCTGGACCTGAACTCATCAGATGTACTAGAAAACTAATAACACTAGACGACTCTGACGAAATAAACGATGTAATTAGGAATCAACACGAAGGATAAACCAACCATCGTGGAATTAACGAAACTATAAAGCAACTTGCAAGACGTTATTATTTTAAAGATATGAAGGACTTGACCACAGATTTCATTAACCAATGCGAATTATGTGACAAAGCGAAATACGATAGGAAACCCCCAAAGATACCCTTAATGTTAACCAAAACACCCGACAAACCATTTCAAAAACTACATGCCGATACTCTAGTAGTAGAAGCTCAAAACTATCTAACAATTGTAGACGCAATTACAAAAATAGGACAAGCAATACCAATCACATCCAAAAATAGCATTGACGTGACCCAAGGATTTTTACAATATTTCACATTTTACGGAACACCCGAATCAATCACTTTAGACAATGGTAGCGAATTTAAAAATGAGACAATACAAAACACTTTAGAACTCCACAAAATAAAAATTCATTTCATAACGGAAAACCACCCTGAATCAAACGGACTAATTGAACGATTACATTTAACCTTGTTAGAACAAATTCGACTATTAAGAATAAATTATAAAAAGGAACATATAACCAATTTAATGTCATACGCACTAATCGCCTATAATAACACAATTCACTCATCAACAAATTTTACACCCTTAGAATTAACATTAGGACATTCAGATTCACGAAATCCCTATGACATACACTACAATAAAGAAGTATATCAACAATATGCGAAAGATCACAAACAAAAACTAAAAATAACTTACGACAAGGTAAAAGATAAATTAGAGAACGATAAGGAACGTATCACCACAACCCGAAATAAAAATAACGACTCAAATAAATTTTCAATAGGACAAACCGTATACGAGAAAAACTTTCAAAGCAAGCGACATAAAACAGCACCCAGAAATTTAGGACCATTTAAAATTAAGAAAATATCAGATAAAAACATAGCAGTAGTAGACAACGGTAAAGTTACAAAGTACATTCATTTAAAAAACCTAAGACACCCTGTAATTGCAGATGGACAGTCATCACCCTTACCGTCAACCTCCACCCAGGTAGAACGGACAACCAAATAATAACATAAGATATAAATAACAACCCCGGTATACTACCAATTAAATTAGGAAGTATACAAAATACAATATTTACTCAAATAATATCCAACCTTACTTTAATGCAACAAATTTTAGCAACATTAAGAAAACGAAATAATATTTTTAATAGAAATCTAATAGTAGAAAGTAACAATTATCATTATTATCATTTATTTACTTTTCCAACGAAAGTTACTAGCACATACCAAGTAATCATACCCAAAACCAAATTCCTATCCCTAAATGAACTGAGATATGGTTATACAAACGAAAATGTACTGAAGTAACACCAAACCAATATTTATGTCAATCGATGACGACAACAACCATTCAAGAAGACAGCCCTTGTGAAGTACAACTATTAAAATTCTCAAATCATTACGAAAACTGTGAAACCAAACAAGTGCAAATAACTAATATGAAAATTCAAAAAGTTACAGATAACAAATGGATAGCAATTTTCCCAACAGAAGTAATAGCAACCATCCACTGCAACCAAGATGAAAATAACCAAGCATTAATCGGAAGCAAACTAATTACCCTCAAAGAAGATTGTTATGTGAAATTGAAAGATGAAGTAATCAGAGTTTATCAAGATCCCATAACAACAAAGAAACTTGCAAACCTACCGGAACTACAATTCAAAATACAACAAGAAGACGAAGAAATAAACAAGAAACCTATGAAGCTAGAGCATCTAGACTTAGACGATCTCAACCACGCCGTGAAATTAGTGGAAAGTTATAAAGAACAATTAAGTGAAATCAAAACGCCAAAGTTACATTATAATAATATAAGTGTTTGGACAATTGTATTAATCATTTTAATAATTTTTGTAATCATGTATGTATTATACAAAATGTACCTTAGATATAAGAATGAAGGAAACAGTTCTAGATTTAAGGAAACAAAGAGAAAAAAGGAAACAATAAGTATACCCTTAGAAACAATGAATTTTAAATAATGTATTTTATGTATTTAAAAATTAAGAAAAACCTTAATTTTTCATTTACGGTGGGAGGAGTTATGTATCCCCCAATTACCTATATATATTGATGTATTGAATCTAATATGAATTATTAGAAATTATTAAGTAAAAGTATAAGTTCAATGCAACATTGTAACACAAGGATAACCCAGAGAGGTTATCGACAGTTCATGAGAACGGAATGCAGCTTTGCATCCGTGAGGGCAGTGATACTGCAGGTGGCAGGTCACAGGCGGTCAACATACCGCAGTTACTTAGAATTAAGTTGTTACATTGTAATAAAGTGTACAATAAAGAGAAACGCAGACATGAGATCTGCAAGTTCTCACAGCCGTGTGAAGGGCAGGTTATTATAAAAGGCCCGGGAGCTCAATGCCCGGCAGTCAGTCTTCAAACTCCATACTTCGTTGTTTGAGCTACTCAACCGAGTCAGTCTTCGAACTCCATACTTCGTTGTTCAAGCTACTCACTAGTACAATAATTATTTTAGTATTATGTACAAGTTATCCAAATTTTAACTAATAAAAAATTGTTAAAGTCAAAGTGTTTTTAAAAAACCAGCTCCAAAGGCCCGAACTTTAACTCGCGTAAGCAATAAAAACCGTCCGTCAAATGTTCCGTAAAACACACGTGCAGGTCGAGTCAACACGTTCGCCTATCAAGCATACTTCCTTCAAAAGTAATTAGAACTACACTTTGTACAGTTAATATACAATTTTTATTTCACAAGAAAACAACTAAAAAATTGTGCCGTGCTCGTACATGAACAATACAAAAATTAAAATCCCGCATTTATTCTCACTAGCGTCAAAGCAAAGAGGAAACAGTATTTTTAACGTACTTAGTATATCGGAATCAAGAACAAAACACGACTCTTCGTCTGTTTATTCAACTCGTTCTATTACAACCGCTTATCGTATCTTATCTAGACTTGTATATTCACATAAGCAACAAAATTTATACGAACCGCAAGACAAGGACGATGCAATTTATAATCAATTACACTCGGTTTATAATTTTCAATTTATCTATCTTTAAATTACTACACACGAGTTAATAAATATCAAATACAGAAACAGCAATTTGCAGAAATGCATTTATAAATTGGGAAACAGCGTAAAATGTTAAAATTACAAAACTGCCCGTTACAAATTCCCCCCTAGCAAAATAAAGACGTCGGGGTGAAAGAAAAAAAAGAAAAACGACAGACAAGGAACCAAACAAAAAAATTTATTTTCCGGTTCGAAGGACCAACACCAGTATAAGAGAAAGAACATTTTTCCAAAAAAAGACAAAGTCATCTATCGTAACCAACAATGACAGAATAGGTAAAGAAAGTATTAAGTAAACACCCAATGAGGATTAAAGGTTATAGCTACTTTCAAAATCGTCAAAAGACGGATGTCCCCAAAAGGGACATTTCTGTTTTTCACCTCAAAGAAAAGTTTTGGCTTCCCGCGAAGAAACCAAGAGAAAAGAAAAAAAACGAGAAAGAAAACTCGTAGCAAAACTGTCACCCTCAAGTGTGCAGCAAAGAAAGAACCAAGACAAAGCAAAGGACAAAGGCAAGCTAGTACACAATTTAGAATACTTCCAACTGAGGTAACACAGATTCGTATGAAACGATTACTCAAACAAAGTATGGCTAACAGACCTACAGAAGCGACCAAGTCGAAATTCCTAAAGGAAAAAAAAATAGATCTGAAGCCTACCTCAAGGAATGGATGTAGAAAGAGACTATAATAGTCAAATTGTGAACAAATGGTAGAACTAGCCAGAAGAAAAAGTCACGGGATGGGCTAGCTACAAAAAGATGAATAGGAATACGAAATGGGCGCCAGTGTTTTCAGACACAAGCTTATCAGAGAAAACACAAGACCAATAAGCCACAGAAAGAATACTTAAGAACAGACATAGTGAGAGAATAAAAATGACATAAAAAGATTCAAAGACAATTAAGATTAAGTTTAGGATTAAAATACAATAAACAGAGACAGATGAAAAATTAAGATAAAAAAATGTTGTAAGAAAGAACCAAAAAAATCGGGCAGAAAAAAAAATCGAACCCCACGTATATCGAGCCCCACGTTGGGCGCCAAATTTGTTACGCTTTTTTTTTCGTTGCCCCACGTTGGGCGCCAAAAATTTATGTTACGTTTTTTTTGTGGCAGCCACGTTGGGCGCCAAAGTTATGTTACGTTGGCTCGTAGCCGTGCGTAACAAAAAGAAAATCAAAGAAAAAATGACCGGGCTCAATCAGAGAGTAGGGGGGGGTTGTAGAAAGCAGACCAACATACCATGTACGCGGCTGTAAGGAGTTAGTGATAATACCTGCAATAAAAAAGATTAGTTAAGCAAACCTGAAAAAAAAGAGAATAAGCATAGCAGCAATGAAAAGTCTAAGTTATTCAGTACTTTGTAGATTGTAAAAAAAAGAAACTGTTTAGATAAACTATATTATATAACAACGGTAAAAGCAATATAGAAAAATGTTTAGTACAAAGTGAGGTAATATTGGGGAGTAGCAGAAACGTTTCCTCACACACCAATTAAACATAAATCAGATAAAATGTTGACAAAATATAAATAGATAATCACAATTGGTATGAGTAATTTAGTAGTATTGATTATTCTTTCTTTCTTTTTTTTCTATGTTTTAAAATAGCATGCAAGTCTATTGTAAAAGGTATCAGAACGACAAAGATATGGTAAAGCAACGGATAGATATTTAAAGTAATAACCAGTAGGAAATAGTTCAACTTACAAAAGTCCTTCAGCAACGCTTCCTTGCAACGGAAGTGTGAGATTCAACGATGTCCTGCACTAACGAAGCACTTCACCCTTGACTGTGAGGGTGTTGATGGAACTCATCGCACGTTACACTAATCACACCTACGTATTTCACTGGTGTTAGCAGCAGACATTATCACGCGTCGGAACTATGTAGCCTTAATAAATTTCTTGGTAATTCTATTTCCTAAGACAATAATTTCGAAATATTCTGAAGCACTAGTTTAATTTCAACTGGGACCAAAGGTATATTATTTTCATAAACATCCCAAAAAGCAGTGAGAAATTTCAACCAATACCTTTGTAAGCCGGTAATCTGTTATATTTCACAAATAACGAAATTTGCGCAAGCAATGATCTATTTTAGATTCTTTGTTAGAAAATTCAGGAACTACAGTATCACTGTATTTAAATAATCCAAAGTATGCGCTACTCTGAAAAGAAAAGGACCGCGAAACTAGATCGCACACACACTTTCAATATTAAAAGACAAAACAACTAAAAAGAACCATAATGGGTAAAACACGTGTATCACTCAGGCAAGTCCGTCAAATGTTGCTTAAAACATTTATCTCACAAAAAAAACAACTAAAAATAATTAGTAGGCACGCGTAAGCAATAAAAACCGTCCGTCAAATGTTCCGTAAAACACACCTGCAGGTCGAGTCAACACGTTCGCCTATCAAGCATACTTCCTTCAAAAGTAATTAGAACTACACTTTGTACAGTTAATATACAATTTTTATTTCACAAGAAAACAACTAAAAAATTGTGCCGTGCTCGTACATGAACAATACGAAAATTAAAATCCCGCATTTATTCTCACTAGTGTCAAAGCAAAGAGAAAACAGTATTTTTAACGTACTTAGTATATCAGAATCAAGAACAAAACACGACTCTTCGTCTGTTTATTCAACTCGTTCTATTACAACCGCTTATCGTATCTTATCTAGACTTGTATATTCACATAAGCAACAAAATTTATACGAACCGCAAGACAAGGACGATGCAATTTATAATCAATTACACTCGGTTTATAATTTTCAATTTATCTATCTTTAAATTACTACACACGAGTTAATAAATATCAAATACAGAAACAGCAATTTGCAGAAATGCATTTATAAATTGGGAAACAGCGTAAAATGTTAAAATTACAAAACTGCCCGTTACAATCTAGGAATTTACCTGGTAGAAAAAGTCCTAAGAAAGAGTGGAAATAAAATCTTTGTAAAATGGTTAGGCTTCTCTAACGTACACAAAAGCTGGATCGATAAAAATAATGTTTGCTAGAAGTTGTTATAATAATAATAGTTAATAAGGCTAACATTGTAAAATTATATTAAAATAAATAATACAGACAAAATCTTTCTATTGTTTTTTATTATTATCAAGCCATTCTTTTAATAAAAAGGTATTTTGTTTTGCGCATTGCAGATTATTATTGCTGTGTCTACAACAATGGATGTTATATTTTAAACGATTGTTGATTTTTAACTCCGATAGCTTAGGACAACCTAGTGCAAGCATATCAGTTACAACGCTTTGCATTAGATAGGTTTTAATCAATTTCTTCTTTTCTAGACCCTTCACAAATACTTCTTCACCGGGTCGGATAATTTGCTTCAAATAAAGCGCTATATATGATGACACCATTCCAGCCGTTGAAGATTCATCCCAAGAAAGACCATGAATATTCCTTGTCACCCAGTCGTTATGTTTTATATGATCTTGACTCAAACAACTAGATTGCATTGGCAGTTTAAAAATTTGATGCCAAACATCACCTAACAACAAGTCCAAAACCGCAATTTCTTTGCACACAAACTCGTTTTTCTTGTATTTAAATCCCTGATTGTCAATTATATACATGTTTGTATGTAAATATATGCAGTAAACTTCGACTAATTAAATTAATATTAGGAGCAATCTCCTTATATAGCAGATTACCACCATCTGCGTACTTTGCCAACCCACTTTTCAGCCTATCACAAGAGTGAACACATTTTGAATTGAAACCGGCCCATGTGTATTTGCAGCCTCTAAACATAAATAAAAAACATAAATCAGAATCCACTTTAATTAAACACAATTGACTTGAATGCGATATTTTGCATCTGGCATACTTTATAACTTCTCGCTAGAAAACCAAATTCAAAACATCTACACACATTTCTCTGCACTTACATTTTCAACATACGTGTGTTTTGAAGTATGTATGTTCCATTGAAAGTAATATAAAGCCGATCCTAATTCAAAACGTGCCCACAAGTATTTTACATTTGAAAGTATATAAGAATTCATGTTTTCACAACTATTTTACATTGAAAGTATATAAGGCCGGTCCTAATTCAAAACGGTGCACGTGTATTTTACATATGGAAAATACGTCTGAACACGTATTGAATTAGGACCGGCCTTACCCCACTACTCACACACTAACACCTAACGTATCTTTCCTATTATTTGTTAAACAAAAACTACCGACATTGCCATGTCCGTATGGGGATGTAAGCAGATGTTTGTGGATGTGTACTAGAATATGTAACCATATACATAATCAGTCTCAGCTATTTTATTAGTCCAAGAAAACTACTATTTTTCTAAAACCACAATAATAATAGCTTTTATAAGTTCCACATTTCTACCATTTCCCAATGACTGGTGCTACGTACTTGGAAACTTTAATTTCTTATTGAAGAGAATCCTTATTCTCCCACGCACTGTTGCGTAGTTGCATGCCCACCCCTTTTGGGAAAATATGCTCGTTTTAGGTTGTAGGACCCTTAGTTTTACTTAACTACACTTTGTGAGACCCCTTTAATCTTTTTAATCGTGTCTTTCTTGCTTACAATACAATAGGACTTGGCTTTTGTACCAACGAATTCTAATACTAGATCCCCATTAATTTCGTCTTTGAATTTCCCTACAACTTTTTTGTTGACAAGCGGTATATTGTATTTATTATCAGCGGGGTAGTTACTCTTTTAAGATAAATATATCTTTTTTGGTATCAACTAATATTAGATTTTTCTAGGGAACCCAAATCTGCAAATAGATTTTAAAAAGAACCACCCCTTACAAAGTCACGCCTTTTAAAGACCCAAACCTCTAATTTTTACCCATCTTTATTTAACTCCATCTTTAAAACCTTTTTTTCGCTACCCAAGACATATGCTTTAACCAACCATTTTCATAAAAATCTAAAACCGCTGTGTTTCGCCAACACCACGTGGAGATAACACGCATACTCTGTCAACCAGGATAGAAACAGGAAGGATTTGGAAGGTGGGCGAGGAGCTTAAAAATTATGGAATTTGAAAACTAATATATACAATAGATTAACAAAATCTATACAAATATAAACAACTATCTTAGACCTATATCTTTATGCCCCCCATGCGTAGATTGCTGTACTATTAGGAATGACGTTACGCTTGTCGTCTTCGCTCGATAAACTAATTTTATTAATATGCTGCGTGTACAAATCGTGTTTTTTACTCCGGATACCTACACCGGCAAGTACTCCATACCACCCAAAATAAAAGAATTAGATGCTTGGTGACTGTTAACTTCTGCTTCCCTCGTGTACGCCCAGACACATCCCAGCCCGTGCGCACCCCTGTCCCATACGCATTTCAGCTCATACGCGCCCCTACCCATGCGCACCCCTCTCTGTGAGAATGCTATTTCGTGGTGACGTCATAGCCTTTTATAAATAAAGAACAATGTAATACTATTCTAAAATGTTTATTCTGACATTATACATAACAAAATTTAAAAATATTTAATACCAAGCATGGAGTCATTTAAACTTCATTTTAATACAAAGTTATACACAAAAAACAATCCTTTATTTATGTTTGTTTAGAGTGGTTTTAATTTTATCTAATTTTATTCGCAGCTTAAAACTTAAATCAACACCCAAGTCCTCTATCTCCTTTTCTAGCCAATAGTTTGATACATAGAGACCGTCTAGGTTTTTGAATTGTAAAATGTACCGAAGTTTGCCTCTAAATATAAAGTCTTTGATTCCACCGACAACCAGATCCATTCCTTCGTGTAATTCTTGCAGCTTGTGACAATCTTTTAATCGTGGCTCCCCCACTATATCCTGCATACGTATTTTGTTAGCTTGATCGACTTCTGTTTGTCGGTATTGGAGGAAATCTTTATTCTCCCACTCACTGTTGCATAGTTGCAAGTCCACCACTTTTGGAAATATATGGTTGTTATAGGTTGTAAGACCCTCGGTTTTAAATGATCCGAAAGGTTTTTTACTAGGCAAATATACAATGTTTAACGGAACCCCTTTGCGTGTGGTGTACGCAAAGGTTACGAAACCCGCATTCCTTAGGTCGTCTATGTTATCTGCCATTTCGATAAAAACGTTTTTAGAATAACTTTTTAAAAAATATACGGATTTAGTACCATCTTTTTCCGCAAGGACGCCTACAGTTACAGTTACAAAATTAACAATCGCGATTCATATGGAGTTATAAAGCAGGACTGTCGACAACTTTTTGATACTTCTGACTATCCAAACGATAACGTCTATGGAATTCCTGTAGTCAATAAGAAAGTAGGGGGGGACGATGAAAGATGAAAACAATTGACGGATTATGACAAACTAAATCGGACTGAGATCTAAAATGTATGCTACAAAGATTTTTAAAAGGCCAGATTAGGAGAAAGCAGTACGTTTGCGTGTGGAAAATGATTTCAAACCTTACATGTGATTTTCCCATGCTCCGCCCGAAGGTACTACATTGGCCAGGAAGCGAGTTGTTTTTACCTGAAAAATGTTGAATTTTGGCGAACCCTTACTGTTCTAAGCAAGGTAGGGATCTTTAACGTGTATGACAACACACACAGGAGACCTCCATTTTACCTCTCACCCGAACAAAAGCGTATTTTTAGGAAAAATGCTCGTCTAACATTTTTAAGTGGATCGTGTTGCGATTCGAACTCGGGACTTTGGGCATAGTAGTCACACGCATATTAACACCCCACGCAGCCGCTTGATGATTCCACATCACTGCCTATTGTTTTTTCCAATTTTGATGTAACTAAAAAGATTATAGGTATAAAGAAATCAGTTATTAAAAAAAAATCACATTTGAGGACTTTGTACACTTTGTGGATGAGTACAAAAAAAAATTTAATCCAGTCATTTAAACATCATGTTCATACCGTCATTCAAAATAAAATAGCTTTAAGTCAACACGATAATAAGCGGTATTTGATCCCCGGATCATATAAAACGTTACCCCTAGGCCATTATTGTATAAATGGTATGGAAGTTGATTAGACGACACCTTATAATATAATAGATTTATAAATTTAAATTATATGTTAATTTATATGTATGTATAGTTGTTTTTACTGTACGCGAGTTATGTATCCCCCAATTATCTATATGTATTGAATATATTGAATCTAATAGGAATTATTAGAAATTGTTAAATAAAGTATAAGTTCATTGCAACAATGCAATACAAGGATAACCCAGAGAGGTTATCGACAGTTCATGAGAACGGACATGCAACTTTGCAGGTGGCAGGTCACAGGCGGTTAACATACCGCAATTACTTAGAAATAAGATTGTTACAATGTAATAAAGTGTACAATTAAGAGAAAAGCAGACATGAGATCTGCAAGTTCCCACAGCCGTGTGAGGGGCAGGTTATTATAAAAAGCCCGGGAGCTCAAGGCCCGGCAGTCAGTCTTCAAACTCCATACTTCGTTGTTCAAGCTACTCACCTTACTACAATTAATTAAATGTTTTTGAATTAAAGTTATTTTACAAGTTATTCAAAATTCCATTGTATTTTCTGTTTTAAGTTAAAACAAAATTTGTTAAGTGTTTGGAATTGTTTTTAAAAACACCGCTCCAAAGGCCCGAACCTTAACTCGCGGAGGAAAGAGATCAGCTAATGTTACTTCTCCTTCCCACCCACACACACAAGATTAACTATTCCTACGTAAAAGCACAGATTATGAATGCTGCGACACAATTTGAGCAACCTAATAATATTTATTATTTTTTACAGTGGAGTAGGAGGATCAGGCACTAAACTCGAAATCGACACAAATGTCGATCTTAATAAGAAATTAAATTTTGTAAATGCAGTGCTAGTACGAATTTTAATGATCTAGAAAAGCTTGCTCTTATTTTGTTCAATCAGATTTTAAAACCTGGGTCGTACTCTCGTAATATTTAATATTATGATACAAAAAGTGAGAAAACAATAATAATTGTTGTTTTATTTGAAAATTTATCTCATCTTTAAATTCTGTTGTAGTGGATTATACCACCGCGGCAGTAACAGGATCCTAAAATTGAATTTCTATGCATGTCTTCCAAATAGTATAGTGATATTAATTAAAATAGACATTATTATTTGCCTTGATAGGCAAATTTTCTCTTTATTTATATCACACAGTAAACTTAGTTGTCGCTCGACTAAACAACATAAATTGAGCCAAAGACTAAAAATGAAACTGCAATTTATAAAAAATTGTATTATGGACACAAATCCAAAAACATTAACATTAAACTTATTAGAAAAATTCAGTCTAGAATAATCTGTGTTATCATGAAATACATTATATACTTATTACGGCATATCTACATCATCATCATTTTGTTCATAATTTTGTTTTCGACCTTAAGGTCTGTTTGACGCAGTTCTAACTTCTTTTCTATTCTATGTTAATCTAAAAAGTTCTACATACCCTTCACAACCTAAATTTCTAATAATTTGACTAATATATGTACTATGTAATATATGTGAAATAAAAACAATTTAAGCAAATTACGTTTTTAAAGTTGAAGAAATGTGCTCCCTAAGCACAACAAACTTTTAGCTGCTTCGTGACTCAATCGGTTTCTCTGTTTACTAAACAAGCTTTCGAAAATAATCTCTTGTCTGGTACCGTCATCTGGGGTGAAGTGAACAACCTGTGGTAAAGTGGTCCACAGTAATTCTTTTTAGAATAATAGGTCCTGTCATCTAGAGTCTGAAAACTAAATCATAACTACTTCTATACGTTAATAGTAAGGAACCTAGACATCTTTTTAGCAGGTATCTGTAACCGTAGTTCCTCAACTTGTTTGCATGTAAATAATAATATTGTGTCCTGAAGTTCTGTTTATATTGAAAGTGTTGTAAAACCTTTCATGTTTCAACAATTTATAGACATATTATTATTTTGCTGTTCGTGTTTATTGATATGTAAGTGAATAGCGAGCATGCATTCATAATTAGAATTAACTAATAAATGTGTGTTTATTCTGTAGATAAAACAAAGTAAGCAAATACACTTTTCTGTAGTGAAGTGGACCACCCTAGAAAATGCCGCGAAAATATAAACCACAGCTTGGAGGTAGAAGAAATTATCAATATTCAGACAAGCACCTACAAAAAGCTTTAGAAGAGTTAAAAAAACATGGAAAGTCGATTAGAAAAATAAGCGAGGAGTATAAAATTCCAAGAACAACCTTGAAAAGAAAGCTTTTAGGAATAAATAAGGGTAAATATGGAGGACAGACAGTTCTAAGTGACATTGCAGAAACTGGTATTGTTGAAACTTTGAAGTTGTGTGCTGAATGGGGCTTTCCATTCACAAAATTAGACTTGAAATTATTTATTAAAGGTTATCTAGACTGGTGTGGTCGTACAGTAACAAGGTTTAAGAATAACCTTCCCGGGGATGAATATGTTATTGGGTTTTTGCAACGACACCAAGAATTAAGGGAACGGTTTGGTCAAAATATTAAACGAGTGCGAGCAGCAGTAGGTGTAGAAGCCATAAATACATATTTTGATAAGTTGCAACTTTCACTGGAAAACGTAAAACCTGAAAGTATAATTAATTATGATGAGACGAATTTCACTGATGATCCTGGAAAAGTAAAAGTATTATGTAAACGTGGAGCTAAGCGTCCTGTAGTCATAAGAGATTTTAGTAAGACAAGCACATCTGTTATGATGTCAGGAACAGCCAGTGGGGTATTATTACCACCGTACGTTATATACAAGGCAGAAAATTTATATCCTACATGGATCGAGGGTGCACCACCTGGCACAGTGTTTAATAGAACCAAAAGCGGGTGGTTTGACGAAAAAACTTTTGAAGATTGGTTTGAAACGTTGGCACTACCTTATCTTAAAAAGCAACCTGCACCACGTGCACTTATAAGTGATAATTTATCGAGCCATATTTCGCAATTTGTCGCTAATGAGTGCCAAAAATTTAACATAAGTTTTATATTACTTCCTCCAAATGCGACACATCTGTGCCAGCCACTAGATGTGGCATTTTTTTCTCCATTAAAAAGAAAATGGCGTAAACTACTAACATTGTGGAAGATGAAATACAGAGGAGTGCTACCGAAAGCTGAATTCCCAAGATTATTGAAGAATGCCATTGATTCATTAAAAGATGCATCGCGAATCCTAAAATCGGGTTTTGCTGCATGTGGAATTTACCCCATAGATAGGCAAAGAGTTTTAAAAAAACTACCAGAAACTCAAGAATGTGAAAATAAGTTGCTAAATGACCATTTAACCCAGAGCTTACTAAATGTATTGCAGGATGGACGTGCACAGTGCGTTAGCCAACCATTGCTCAAAAAACCACGAACAAAAAAATTGCATCTACTTCCTCGGCAAAGTATAAAAACTAAAGGTGGCATATCATCTTAAAGCAGCAATGATGAATCTGAAATTTGCCTTCATGATTCATCTAGCAATGAATCACTCCGTTCTGACATATTGTCAGATCAGGAATATTGTATCGAGACTGTCTACGAGCCAACACAAGATAGTTCTAACAAAAATCTTCAGCTTGGACAGTTTGTGCTTGTGGCATGTCCAACTGTCTTAGGTAAACGAAACTTACTATATGCTGGACAAATTATTGGAAAAACTGATAACTATACTTATGAAATAAACTTTTTACGAAAAGTGAGCGGAAAAAGGGAAACTTACTTTAGCTACCCGGCTATTGAAGACAAGGCCATAGTTAATTCTACAAGGATACTAAAAAGATTAGAACACAGGGATCTCAGAAGAAGTAGATACACATTTTTAAATGTTAACTGCAATGAAATTTCATAGTGTTACAGCTTGCTATTGTTTTGAAAAATTGAAACATTGCGCGCATTTATTTCTGTATGTTTTTCTTATGATTTTCCACTCTTATGAAAGTAGGAAGTGGTCTATAAACTGTTTAAATATGTGTGGTTCACTTCCCCACAAATGTGGGGTGAAGTGGGCCACTTTTTAAAAATAAATAAAAATGTATTCTCTTCAATTTGAGTCAATTTTTGTATCATAATCATTACTTGTAGTATCATTCCATATATATTTAAAAGTTCACATGGTTTTGTGCAAAATTAATCTAATTATGTTTAAAAAACCATCAAAAATAGGTCCGCTTCACCACGAACAACGGTACTAATGTTGCTGGAATGCTTAAAAAATCTTTGGCCATTTGGCTAAGTACAAGGAAATCGTTCTTTCAGTGTTTACCCCACTTTAATATTAATATATCTTGTCGAGCGTCGCAACGATGAAAAGCTATATGGTTAACAAATTCATTGCTAATTGAAGTTTTGTTTTCTTTTTTGCTTTTTTGTTTTGTATAAAGCATTGAGGTCAAAGTAACTGTCGGAAATCTCATCAATACAGAGCCTAATGATGAAACGTGCGGCAATTCTTCACCCCTTTGTTCCACTTCGTACTGTTCTAACTGATTTTTAAAAGTAGAAAACGATTCCTGTTTTATTGCTGCAACCCAAGATGTTAAGTCAAAAGCTTCAAGTTTATGCCTTGGATCTAAGATATGCACTGCACAATAAATCCAGTTGGCAAGTTGATAGTGCTTATGATTTTATCACTTGCAGCTTGAAATGCAATTATAAGTTGCTCGTCAACTGTAGAAAGGTTCTCCTTATCATACAGAAGTTTTGCGGCACTTTCAATTTTATCTAGTACCGTCTTAACACTGACTACTACAGATGGTAGTGTAACAAATCTATCATCCCCTAGTGTTTCATTGACCTTTTTGAAAATTTTTATGAACTTTACAACCGAATCTAAAATTAGCCACTCATTTTCACATAAACTAAACCTTTGCAACACATAATCACTGCTACATAAACACAAGATTCCTTTCTTTAGTTTTACCACTACGTAAAACATAGTATAAGTGAGGTTACACTGGTGGAGACATCAAGAACGGGTGATAGTTCAGTTGTTGCCCCAGCAGTTTGGCAGGCACTTTGAAAGCGTACTTAGCTGTTCTGATATTTTAAATTTATTGAATAAACTTCGAACCTTTTTTATAATTTATACAGTTGTTAAAATTTTCTTTAATAACATAATCTTTGTCATTGACGTCTTCGCTGTCGTCGATAAGTTCATTACTGCCTTCTGTTGGACTTGGATCTAATGTTTCCAACATAGCTTGCACACCTAAGTTTAGAACATGTTCTATACATCTAAAATGTTGGTTAATATTGTCAAAAACTGGTATAATGGTATTCAGCTCACGCATGAATAAAGTGTTGGATGCTGTATTGTCAATTGTAATACCTTGAATTTTCGATTCAATTCCATACTTTTGCAATGTTTTGAAAAATACTTTAGCGATGGATTTGCCTGTGTGTTGGCCATGGAAAGGTCCAAAATCTATTACAATTGATTGTAGCTCCCAATTTCCGTCGATGAAGTGGACAGTTATTCCATAATATGATTTTTCATTCACTGCCGTCCATCCTTCTATACGGTGAATGATAATTTTGATTCATTTTGCGGTAAAATAGTCATGACCTTCTTCTGTACTTCATTGAAACGAGATAATACCATTTTCTTCAAAGTTTTTCTTCCAGGTAACTTGATTCCGGGTTGAATGTGTGCAAAAAAATTTCGTGTAGCATCATCATCAAAAAAATGGAAATGGAAGGTAGTAGATGCAGAAAGCGGGGACTGGCGCAATTTTTTCACATTGAAACACAGAAAACGCCATAAGGAGGGGTGAAGCTCCACCCGGAGGATCCTCCTGGTAGACTTCGTCACCGCAGCGCCACCGAGCTAACCTACGTTAGCTCTACTGTTTTTAAATCATTTTTACTCCCTAGCTTTACCCCTAGCCAAGTTACAACCCCCAACCCTAAATTTTATAACTTTTTATTTATAAACTTTTTCTAAACGTGTAAAACATCGGATATGCTTAAATTTTCTTGAAAGTCAAAACCCGACATTAATTATATTCCAGGATCAACCCCTCCAGTGTCGACGTTCTTTATGCGGTAGCAGGTCATACGGTTTTTAAACGCTGTGCTATCTATTTCCACCACGTCGTCTTTTTCGGTAGCAGTAGCTGCCTATTGCATTGTAGATGAGCCCTGTACGCAGATTTTGTCACATCTACATCGGACACATTGCACCGGACACCAACTAGTTCTTGTTTGGAAGAAGTTTTTCTACTGCCTGCGGAGATGGTCGCTTAAGTCCCGATGCCGACGAAATTACCCCGTGCTCCTTAACATGATATCTGCGTAAATTGTCCATTCTGGTAAAGATAATGTTGCACGACTCACAATTTAAGTTTCCTGTTACTGGTTTGACTGAACGCTTAAGCCGCGATTAGCTTGTATCGTGATGTTTTATTTATAAAATTTTTTAAACGCGTAATACATCCGACATGCTTAAATTTTCTTGAAGGTCCCAATCCGATATTAATATTAATCTAAGACCAACCCTTACAACCACCAAACCCAAATTTTATAACTTTTTTATTTATAAACAGTTTCTAATCGTGTATGGTAATACCGATTTAATTTTTCTCGGAAGTCTAAATCTACCATTAATGTAACCTTAGACCAACTCGATTTAAAAAATTGGTGTAAGCAAAAAAGTAGTACACGCTAGAGTTAGGTTAGTTTAGTTGGACTTCTGTGGACTTAGGTTAGATAGCAGGTCAATATCAATTGTTCCTGCTATCAAACTGTGAAAAAACCAACGCTTTAATATCTTTAATCTTAAACGAAAATGGAATTAGATTCCAAAATATTTATGTGTTTTCTTACGAACGAGCAAAGCAAGATCACACAGTTTTTCTCGTATAGTTGGCATAAGAATATTGATTGTTTTTATTTATGTCAAACCTATGATAGCACCTTAAAACACAGGCTTAAAGATAACGAAAATATTTTGTGCGTGGTCCGATGCGCGGTTTGCTCGACCCGGTGTGCGGCTTACCTCGGCCCGGTACGCGGTCCGGTGCGCGGCTCGGTATGCAGCCCACTTCAGTCCAGTATTATTAGTATACAGGAGACGACTCACTTTTCACTTTGGGTTAGTCTTAACTGAATTTTTTAAAAATGTACACTAATAAAACTTAAGCGAAAGCAATTAATGAACTCGCGCAGGGTGCTATAACAACACGCTCTGCAAGCAGACTGTACAAAATTCCTAGAAGGACGCTACGAAGACATCTCGAGCAACATTATCCCAAAAAGAATGATGTTCTGAGAGAAGTAAAGGATATGAAGGCTACCAAACAAGAAGTTAAAATACATATACAAAACTTTAATGCATATGTCACGTTTAGTGCAAAGGAAGTTGGTAAACATGGATCTTTGTTTCAATATAAGGGCAATATTCGCCGGACAATCTCTAATCTTGCACGAGAATAGACTTAGATTCCAAAACGTCTATGTGTTTTCTAAAAGTTTATATCAACCAAAGTATGAACTGTTAAGAAGTGTATTTGAACTCTTAAATGAAGATATTGGATACTACGAGTTTGGAAATTACGACGATGTGATTGAGCCAGAAGATGCTAAAGAAGATTCAGTTATGGTTTGGACGATATTTCTGAGAATGAGCAAAGCAAAATCATACAGTTTTTCTCGTATGGTTGGCATAAGAATATTAATTGTCTTTATTTATGTAAAACTAATGCTAGCACCTTAAAACACAGGCTTAGAGATAACGCTAATGTAATCACATTATGGAAGCAGGATGACGCGAACTTTTGCCATATTTTTCTGGATCATATAAACGGTGATATGTCACACCCCAAATTTAAAGAAAAGTGCTTAAACTGTTAGAATGGTGGTGACTCAAAACATAATTTTATAACTATTTCCAAAGATTTTGCTCTATACTAAAATGTACTAAATGCGAGCTCTGTCATGTTTACTTTACCAAGAGGGCACCAGGCAAAACAGCATGGTACAAACCAGTAACAGAAAACTTAAACTGTGAGTCGTGCGGCATTATCTTTAATCCCGACACGGCCGACTGCTTGAAAAATGACAGGTGAGCATTTTTCACAAAAATTACGCCCTCGTTCGGATGAGAGGTTAAATGGAGGTTGATAAAATAAATAAAATAAGATAAAAATTTAACGTGAGAATATGAAAGTTGTGCGGAATCGTTAGGCACCAAGGGGTATGTCGAAAATTTTAGAAAATGGGTTACCGATTTTTGGATGGGGGGGGGAGAATGATTTAAAAACAGTAGAGTTAACCTAGGTTAACTCGGTGGCGTTGCGGCGACGAAGTCCACCTGGAGCATCCTCTAGGTGGAACTCCACCCCTCCTTATAGCGTTTTGTGTGTTTCAATGTGCAAAAATTGCGCCAGTTCCCGCTTTCTGTTTCTACTAAAGGTATTCAATGGCAATCCATTCCACAAAGAAATTACCGTCTACTTTGTTAATCGCATATACCTGAAATGAAGCTCTGTCAGTTTTATTATCTCTATTTCTACTAAACATCAACTACTTTTAAAACATTCGGTTGTAGAAAATGTTAGTGAAGATTGAAAAATTTATTGTGTTTTATATAGAAACTACACTAAATTTTATTTTCAAAAATAATGACCTTTCTTTTAATTTTAGTATGATATATTCTGTTTCTCACAAAAATCTGCAGAATTCAAAATTACAGAAAATAACCAAATAATATTTTTGCAAAAAAACTAAATTATAAAACTCTACAAGGCAGGAAATAAATGGCGAATTAAAGATAAATATAATGCGTATATAATACCAACTAATCATTTTTAAAAAAAGGTACACGTATCTTACATTGGTGTCGGCCGAACTAATAGTAAAACATTTTCGGATGCTTCCACTGGTGTGAAACATAAAGGATTTTTGAGTTTAGCGGAATTCAAATTCCTCTGTCCCCTTATCGACTCATTCTACTGCAAACATTAGAGAGATTTGTATATTTTAAATTTCATCATAATTGAACTGGGTGTCTTTGAAGCCTCCCCACCCTCATCGAATTTACGCACATACAGGCTTTATTGACGATATTCTTCTTTATGTTTGAAACGCGTAGACAAGATAAATTTTTCAATTCCTTATACCGTAAACGCAAGCATGCTGCGCTCATGGAAAGTAAGGATTTAATAGGAGCTTGACGAGCAGACTCGAAAAGCTCAGCTCGAAGAACTGGTCAGCTTGGTTCGGCTCGATAAAAATGAAATTCGGCTCGAAGCTCGATTCAAAAAAATATTGTTGGCTTGGCTCGAAGCTCGGCTCGAAATCTAGCCGGGCAAAGTTTTTTGGAGGCCTGCTAAATTTCCTCTCAAACCAAGACCAAAACTTTGAGTCAAGTTTATTCCAAAGTGTAGGCTAACTTTTGAGATTTAAGAAAGCAAGGACTCTTTGGCCGCAGTCAGATGAAGGTCGAATAGTTGAATAGAGAGGCATTTAACCAAAGTTGTTTCTTAATACCAACGCGACTGTTAGTTGTAGTTAAAACATTAGCAATGATTCCCATGTAATTTTTAATTTGGTCACAAAACATACTTCGGCCATCCATCAGGAGATCGTAAACAACCAACCGCACAACTTCCAACACGAAGTCACGTAAATGTTGAGAAAAAGTACGCTTAGTTTAAACTTAAAAAAATAGGGAAAATACACACAAAAGTTAAACACAAAGGAATCTGGTACGCGTCAAAATAGTAACCGTGCGTGTGCCGCTAGAAAGTTGTTTTTGATGCAGAAATGGACTTATGTAGTTTATGAACAATTTACCACGTTTATCTCGATGCGGTCGATCCGGTCGAAGTCAACCGAATCGAAGTTAGCTGGTTGAAATGATCGATATAAACACTTTTTCAACCGGATCGTAGCACTGAACTCAACCCACTTGAACAAGGGGGTTCAGTTGACGACACAAACGGTCGAAATGGATCGAGTTACAATTGTTGCTAATTTCATTCTAGTTACTGGCCGTGTAATGAGGTTAGGTTATGTTATTTAGTGCTTTTGTAAATATGTCGTCCCTCGCAAAAGGTTATGTTTATCTAAGCGCTAATACAATGTCTGAAGTTGTGTACATATTCAAAGCAAATCAAAACAAGGTCCATTCGAGCGGGTTGAATACGTTCGGTCTATACGCGTTCGGATCGAGTTCAAAATTTGATTTGGTCGGTTTTCAATTGTATTGAAATATTGACTGAGACATAAATGTACCTTACAAGATCGCGAACGAATTCCTAAATTCAAAGTTTTATAATTTCGAACGGAACATTTATGATCTTAGAAAAAGGTTTGAAATGCAGTATGGCTACTATTAGGCCTGTTCTATACATTCTTTGATTTTTTCGATAGGTTTGGCATGGATAATAGTATAGTACAGATACTGTTAAGGTTATAAATCACACGCTGCGACAACTTTGAAGGAAGTTCTTTAAACATATAGATAATTCATCTATCAGTTACAAAACCTACGGCTAACAAATATAAGTTTTAGTTAGCTTTAAAAGAGCTTTCTTGCGGTAGTATACTAAATCTAAAAAAGTCCAGAAAAACCTATCTAAAGTTGGTTTGGCAAATCAATTTTCTGTAATAATCGTTGGTAGACGTGTATCTTTTAGTTTATAATTTGTGTGGAATTTGTTCATTCCACAAGATAAATTTAAATTAAGCTAGGGAAGTAACATAGTAATATATCTATAAAATATATATGCACTTTAAAATAGGCATCGCTTTAATAATTCTTTAAGCGTAAAATATTGCTTTGCAAATTAATCATAGAAGCGTATTCAGTATATCAAACATATTAAAATATAACGGTACAATTAAAACGTTCAAAAAGGTTTTGGGTTTCACAAAGCAGCTTCTTCCAAGTGCAATCTAATTGAGATAAATCTACTGGACGACGATTCTGTTAGGTATTAATGTACAAAATGTCTGTTGGGTGGAGCATAGAATAACTAAGGGCGGTTCTGAAATGGAAGTCTTATATTAGGGATGCTGCGGTTTGTATCATTTACATCCCCGCCACTTAACATATAATCTTGAATACTCTGTTGACAGCAGTTTATATTATGAACAACTGTGACACGTGTTTGTCAGCTATGGTTATAACATGATTATATTTTATACTCTTTGGGGTGTTATAAAATGTGATTTAGAATTTCAATTTTGAATTTTAAGCTGTACAATTGGTTTTGATATGCAGGAGCACAAATCCTTTTTAATCAAAGATTTGTTGGGTGATGTGATTGTTGGCTTACAGGAAAGCTTAAATAAAGGTAAATCTAATTTATCTATAAATAATATTTTTTTATTGCTTTTTGCTATAATATATTATATATTGCTGTTTTCAAAACGTTATCAAATGTATATACGTATAAATTTAGAAACCTTTAGTTTAACAAAAATATTGCCGGTTGATAGGCAAAGTTTCACTCAGTGCAATATTCACAATGTTTTGGGCAAAGCTTATTTTATGGAGTTAATCACAACGGTTACATGCAATTAATCGTAAAGTTGGAAGTTGTACTAGTCATCGAGTAGCTAGGTACTTTTACCTTGCAAAAGGTTGAGTAGAAGATTTTTTCCTACTTGTATATAGTGGTTCTGGTATTGGAAAACCAAGTTTTCCAACTTGGCTTACCTCGGGACAATTTTCTGTGGCCAAAAACAAAATATTGTTTAATGTTTTCAATTTTTAAAAAGATCTTAAAAGTGGATGCTTCAAATAATTATATAACATATATTTTCATATTGGAAAACATCGTAATAGTGTCTGATGTGTAGAAATGACTTACCACAGTGCGATAGCTGCAGGTGTCAAGTGACAGTTCGGCACCTGCTCCTAGCGTGTGTACAAAATGCTTCGCTCGGACGCAAGTTTAAAATTCATACATACTATGTATACATATTTAAAGTACATATAGATACACGCGTGAAGTTAGCCCCCAACTTTTGAAAAAAATAACTTTCTATAGTTCTTCGTTTGCATATGTATGCACATCTATTATTTTCGTTTGCACACTTCCAGTTTAAAAGTAATTTAACATTCAGCTTCATAGTCCTTGCTATACGATAGCTGCTGTTGAAAACGTAAAAACATTGTTACAATGAACCCAATTGATACCTTTTCGTTTGCACATTACGAAACTCATCAACTTTTTGTTTGCGCACTACTTAAGTCAAAAAAATTTTTAAATTTAATCACGGATGCTAATTTCACACATGTCCAATATCGCATTTTTGTGCAATTCTAACATGTGATGACGGAAATCAAAGTATCTTCGTTTGCACATCATGAATCAAGTCGCTTTTTCGTTTGCACACCTATAGTTCAAAACTTATTTAACATTTACTTTCGTAGTCCCCGCTATACGATAGCTACCGATGCTGCTTTAAACAACCGGTACGATGCCGTTATTTATAAAATGCTGTAAAAACCTCTAATACTGTTTAACTATTTAACTACCACTAGCATCAACTCAAGCGGGTGCATCTAACTGCAAACTAATAGTAAAAAATACAACAAAAATTTCAAGTTTCGCTTGAGGGAAAGTGCATACCTCCTGTTGTCTAGTATTCATACGAGACGCTTGAAAACGGAATTCTCGAACTAGCGACATCTTGTGGCGCTTTATAATAATGTAAATACATTGGACTATATACATTTGAAAAGAATATTTTAGTAAATGTGTTGATTAAAATATTCTCTATCAACAGTATAGGTATATGTGTATGTCTGGTAATGTGCAAACAAAAAGATATCAATTAGTCTCATTGCATTCCATTTTTGCACATTTTGAACAGTAGTTATCGTATAGCGGGTAATACGAAAGTAAATGTTAAATAAGTTTTAAAGTTAAAGTGTGCAAACGAAAAAGCGACGTTATTCATGATGTGCAAAGGAAGATACTTTGATTTTCGTCATCACATGTTAGAATTGCACAAAAATGCGATATTTGACATGTGTGAACTTAGCCCCCCTGATTAAACTTAAAAATTCATTTGACTTACAGTGATGTGCAAATAAAAAGTTGATATGTTTCATAATGTGCAAACCAAAAGGTATCAATTAGTCTCATTATAATCCATTTTTGCACATTTTGAACAATAGCTCTCGTATAGCGGGTAATACGAAAGTAAATGTTAAATAAGTTTTGAAGTTAAAGTGTGCAAACGAAAAAGCGACGTTATTCATGATGTGCAAAGGAAGATACTTTGATTTCCGTCATCACATGTTAGAATTGCACAAAAATTCGATATTTGACATGTGTGAACTTAGCCCCCCTGATTAAATTTAAAAATTCTTTTGACTTACAGCGATGTGCAAATAAAAAGTTGATATGTTTCATAATGTGCAAACCAAAAGGTATCAATTAGTCTCATTGTAATCCATTTTTGCACATTTTGAACAATAGCTCTCGTATAGCGGGTACTACGAAAGTAAATGTTAAATTAGTTTTGAACTAAAGGTGTTCAAACAAAAAAGCGGATTCATGATGTGCAAACGACGATACTTTGATTTCCGTCATTACATGTTAAAATTGCACAAACATGCGATATTTGACATGTGTGAAGTTAGCCCCCTCCCTAATTAAATTAAATTGTTTATTTACTTACAGTGGTGTGCAAACAAAAAGTTGATGTGTTTCATAATGTACAAACCAAAAGGTATCAATTAGTCTCATTGTAATCAATTTTTGCACATTTTGAACAATAGTTCTCGTATAGCGGGTACTACGAAAGTAAATGTTAAATTAGTTTTGAACTAAAGGTGTGCAAACGAAAAAGCGACTTGATTCATAATGTGCAAACGAAGATACTTTGATTTCCGTCATCACATGTTAGAATTGCACGAAAATGCGATATTTGACATGTGTAAACTTAGCCCCCTGATTAAATTTAAAATCTTTTTTGACTTACAGTGATGTACAAACAAAAAGTTGATGTGTTTCATAATGTGCAAACCAAAAGGTATCAATTAGTCTCATTGTAATCCATTTTTGCACATTTTGAACAATAGCTCTCGTATAGCGGGTACTACGAAAGTAAATGTTAAATTAGTTTTGAACTAAAGGTGTGCAAACGAAAAAGCGACTTGATTCATGATGTGCAAACAAAGATACTTTGATTTCCGTCATCACATGTTAGAATTGCACAAAAATGCGGTATTTGACATGTGTGAACTTAGCCCCCCTGATTAAATTAAAATTTTTTTTTGACTTACAGTGATGTGCAAACAAAAAGTTGATGTGTTTCATAATGTGCAAACCAAAAGGTATCAATTAGTCTCTTTGTAATCCATTTTTGCACATTTTGAACAATCGCTCTCGTATAGCGGGTACTACGAAAGTAACTGTTAAATTACTTTTGAACTAAAGGTGTGCAAACGAAAAAGCGACTTGATTCATGATGTGCAAACGAAGATACTTTGATATCCGTCATCACATGTTAGAATTGCACAAAAATGCGATATTTGACATGTGTGAACTTAGCCCCCCCTGATTAAATTAAAAATTTTTTTGGACTTACAGTGATGTGCAAACAAAAAGTTGATGTATTTCATAATGTGCAAACCAAAAGGTATCAATTAGTCTGATTGTAATCCATTTTTGCACATTTTGAACAATAGCTCTCGTATAGCGGATACTACGAAAGTAAATGTTAAATTAGTTTTGAACTAAAGGTGTGCAAACAAAAAAGCGGATTTATGATGTGCAAACGAAGATACTTTGATTTCCGCCATCACATGTTAGAATTGCACAAAAATGCAATATTGGACATGTGTGAAGTTAGCATCCGTGGTTAAATTTAAAATTTTTTTTGACTTACAGTGGTGCGCAAACAAAAAGTTGACGTGTTTCGTAATGTGCAAACGAAAAGGTATCAATTGGGTTCATTGTAACAATGTTTTTACGTTTTTAACAGTAGCTATCGTATAGCGAAGATTATGAAGCTGAATGTTAAATTACTTTTAAACTGGAAGTGTGCATACGAAAATAATAGATGTGCATACATGCGTAAACAAAAATCTATCAATTTCGTCGGTTTAAAATGAATTTGCTGAATGTCGGGGGGGTAGTGCGAAGTTGGCCTGCCACAATGGTTTCTTTAATAACTTTTAAACGAAAGGTGTGCAAACAAAAATAGTGGATGTGCATACATGTGCAAACAATGTGCAAACGAATTAGCTATAACAAGTTATTTTTTTCAAAAGTTGGGAGGCTAACTTCACGCGTGTCATATAGATATGGTGACACAATTAAACGACTGCGTGAAAAGTTAGTATATTATATTGTACATTGAAATTGTTGTCAGGGTATTCAAGGTTTACAATCAATATGAATAGTAATAAATATGTGGATATAGCAATAGAAATAGTAATCATATAATATATAAATGATTGGATACGAAAAGTAAGCAATTGCAAATTAATTTTCTGTTCATCTTATTTGATTCACAATTTTTGACGTGTTGACGGACCAGGTTTGATGTCATCTATTTCATATGTAGCATATTTATAAAGAATAGTTTCTTCTTCAATTGGACTGGTGATTTACTGTTCATCTGAGTCGGGCTGGATTTGCTTCATTTCGGCAGTTACTTCTTCCACTTCTCCTCCTTCTTCTTCAACTGTGGCAGAAAAATCAATCACGTTTTCACAAGCGAGGCCACTGCAGTTTTTACAAATTGCCGAGCACTTCAAACCTGATCTTCGTCAGATACATGCTCCTCTGTAACCCTTTTTGCATGAGCATGATAGGACTTTAAGTAGCGGTTCAGGCTCTGGTTTCACTATATTTCCCAACCAAGTTTGTACTTGTTGATAACATCGTAGCGAATGATTATGTGCTGCATATCGTGTTGGTGGTAATCTGGCAAGATGAAATTTGCTTTTAGTTTGTTACGTTTATTTTCTGTATAAATTAATTACCCAATTTTTCTCCCGTGTTCATTCATTACTCGTTCGAATAAACTCCGTTTCAAACCTTAAATTCTTCAACAACCCCCTTTATAATGTATCTATTCAGTATAAGCCCGCTTAACATAATTAATAATAAACACGCTTTCGAATAAATTCCTTAACTCAAATCCCTTTTTCTTTTACAACGAAAATTTATTCGATAAATTAAATAGTCTATGCCTTGTGTTAGGTATCGGGTAATTTCTTAAATTCTTCGACAACATCCTGTTTTTAGGTACCCGCTATCTTGGTATACCTTACGACCGCCGTATAATTGTTTTCTCTATTGTTCCAATGTAACGACTTGTTGAAATAAGGTCGCGCACTATCCGATATAAGCCGGGTTTTCTAGTTTTATCGCGCTTCGATAAGCTAGGATTTGCAGTTCGACTCCGTGTTGTTTTGAACCATTGTTGAATGTGATTCTACAGCTTGTGCGTCGAAATATTTTCTACATATATTCGTCACCGTATTTCCAAAGCGATGCACGTGTTTCTGTTCGACAACTAGGAGGTGTATTGCGTGTATTCGGTGAGTTTCTCCGCGCGTACCCATTTTAATCAGATGCTCTTTTTAGCTTTTTTTCGCTGGAGGCCAAAGGGGTTCTCGCTTTATGTGAAACAGCTGCTTTTGTTTGTAGACCAACTACTTTTGTCCGTAGACCGCTGCTGCAATTATGGCAGCAGGGTAAATGTATGCTGACGACCATGGTGTTCCTGTGTTGAATCACCTCCGACGGATGGCGAGCTAAGTATCTGGACCCCTATAGGTATGCAACTCGTTTTCTTTTGTGTGTGTCAATGGCATATTCCGTATCAAAGTTTGGTGTAGAAACGTGATATCGTAGAACTATTGCTAATCGATACTATCGCTCTACAAATGCGATGTACTTAAAGATGCGTGTGAAAAGAACGCACACGTTTATTTGTTTTACTAATTAGTTGTTTTCCAAAAATTATTAGGTGAAATTTTAAGAACGTTCGACAAAAGCTCTTACACATTAATTCTTTCCTACTAATTAGTTACTTTATAAAAAGTATTAGGTGAAATTTTAAAAGCACTTGAGAACAGCTCTCACAGTTTTTATTTGCTACTGATTAGTTTTATTTTGTGTAAATACGAGATGCGCACTTCGTATCTAAATTTCTAAATTGTTCGTACAATATAATTGTTTGCTGTAAAATAGTAACGCTTAATTTATTTTCTGTTTGCTTGTTTGTACAGAATCCTTTATTAATTTTTTTGTGTTAATAGATAATCGTGGGCGATGTGTTTTGTTTTTTTTTTTGGTTTCTTCTTGGTATGTAGACGAATCCCCCCACTCTCCGCGTTTAATAGTTAGCCTGGTATTTACTTTTCTTCCGGCTACGACTAGGTACGTAGCAAGTTGCTGATTTAGCAAAGAGTTGATATCGTAGTTTGTCTAGTGTTTCGATGGAACTGACGTCATTACCGTACAGTGCCAGAAGAAACCTCTTTCCTGCCTTGGTGATTTCTTCAGTGCTGCTGTTTGGCTTCTTAAACACTTAAGCTATTTCCTTCATGTGAGGATACTTGTCAAAAATTTTACAAAATTTAAGTTTCCTTTGTCCAAAGAGAGAGGATGTTGTGTGGCACCCACTAAATGCATGTATGAAAAGTATATTCTCTATGTCATACTTGAAGGATGCAGTAGAGAACAACACGTCTGCTGCTGCTCTCTCTCTCTCTCTCTCTCTCTCTCTCTCTCTCTCTCTCTCTCTCTCTCTCTCTCTCTCTACTAGATTTATAGAAAAAAATGTTTCAGTACGATTGTCCTAATCCTGCCATTAGTACAAGAAGATTTACATCTTCTCCAACGATTACTACACATTCAATTTCTGAAGCCTTTGAAATGGCAGTGGTAATAATAGAAATGTCAACATTCTCTTCTGTCTGGTTAACCTTCATTTCATTCTGTTTCAATTCTGTTTTGAGCAATATTATCAAACGGCTTTTATTGTTGTCGTTCGTTTTCCTGCGGTGTTTGATTGATCATGTTTGCATAAAATTTAACATCACCAGAATAATGCAACTTCATGCGTCGCAACCTTTTCTGAGCTCCTCGTACCACTACGTGCGACATCACATGCGTATCCATCAAATACAACCATAATCTGTGATCCGTAGTGCTTTTTTAAGTAAGAAGAATAAATTTTAACAATGGTAGCAAAGGTAACATTTCGAGGCCAAATTACCTTATCGAGAAGATATCTTCCATCGTCAAAACAAATTTATTCTTCCTAACTATTTCTTGGCTCTGTAACGGAGTAAAAGCACTGTACAACGAAGATTTTGTTCCCATTCGCTTCTCTTCTTCTGAAAACAGTGACATAGGGTAGGGTGCAAGTTCGTATAAAAAAACAGTTTGTAAATCTTTCTAAGACTGTTTAGTAAGGCACACTCTCTGAAACAGTGTTAGTGGATCAACAGTAGTTACTTTAATATTCCCTACTTTTATGCTGCTGACAACAGATGCAAGAGTAACTACTTTCTGTTTTCTCTGGTACTTCACATTGTGAAAATTGTCACCAGCTATCCTATTAACCCTCGTTGTTTCCACCTCTTGGGACATATGACAGTTCACGTCTGCACATACGACAATTCCGTTGCTCAGTGACATTATCTTATTAAATTTTGGGAAGGGAGGGTGTTGTAAAAGTCAGTAGCGTAGTTTTGTTGAGTCATCCATGTTTCGATCAATGCGAGAACTTCGCATGTCTACATACTGTTCTGATGTTTCAGGATGTACACCCCACTCCATTTCGATTTCATTACAAATATTCTGCATGTTTACCATTCCCAAAGTCCATCTTGTTAAGACACTATCTGTAAATCCTCTTTCATGAGTAAGCCCTCCAGAACCCTTCATGTTCTTCATAAGTGTTTGTTCAATAGTCATGTCCGGCCAAATCCCAGACCAGTGTTTGCTGGACCGCCGTATAGTAAAGTATTCTTCTGTGGTGAACTTCTTGTATTCAATAGGATTTATTGATTCTTACAGTTTCAGCATGTTTTGTAGGTACAGGTGTCCACACTTAGCGTACAAAAAATGGACGGCTGCATGAAAGAATTGAAGCATTTTTTTAACCGTTTCAAGATGAAGAATCCAATTGCCCGTCCGCTCTATCTCGATAAACTATTTCATCAGTGCAGTCATACAGAAATACTAAATCCATAACTTTGTGGTGTGTCCATTACTTCGAGCAAACACAGTGCTTCTCTAAATTTTTTGCTGACATACTGAAAGTACGTATTACTTGTATAGGCTGTCAATATCACAGATCGATCACAACTGCAGATGATGTCGCCCATTGCAGCACGTTCGTTTTCTGTATGCTCAACTGTATCACACACAAGACACGCTAAAGCAAGATTTGTTAATATATGAGCTCGTACAGCCCGAGAATACGCGTGTCCGGACAGAATTTTTTCAATACTATTTTTAGCGAAAATTGTGGAAAACAGTTGTTTTAAGCCACTTCCAGCCATTATCAAGGCAATCAATCCCATAAATGACATTAAGAAGTGAAAACCTCCTAGCCTCGCAGTAACATTAGTATATGTAATACAAGCAAATCAACTCCACATTTCCACCAGCATCCACATTTCCACACACATCTGGACCAAATTTACATGTAAAAACCCACTATAAAGTCTTATTTTTTAGGAATCTCCTCTTTGCTCCTCCTTGCTCTCCTCCTTGCTCGGACACCCCCAACCATTTTGATTACGTCACACCCGCATTCTTTTCACGCGCGAGATAAATCTTTCTCCACATTTCCACCCACGAGATAAACCTATCTTGTTTGGTATCAATTAATATTAGAATTTTTTCAGCTACCCCAATCTCTAAGAATTTTTCAGATAGCATCATCCCCCAGAGAGCTACCCCAATTTTAAGATTTCTTACCTGTAGCGACTTTTGAGCGTTCTTATACATTTTTTTAGTCATGCGATACATTAAATTAGTTTAGAATTTTATGTAGAATCCAAATCTGCAAACAGATTTAATATAGGACCACGATCTGCAAAATTACACACATACCCTCTGCGAAATAAATCTTTCTCCACATTTCCACCCACGAGATAAACCTATCTTGTTTGGTATCAATTAATATTAGAATTTTCTCAGCTACCGAAATTTCTAGGAATTTTTTAGATTGCGCCATCCCCAAGGGAGCTACCCTGATTTTAAGATTTCTTACCTGTAGCGACTTTTGAGCGTTCTTATAAATTTTTTTTAGTCATGCGATACATTAAATTAGTCTACAATTTTATACAGAATTCGAATATGTAAACAGATTTAAAATCGGACTACTCCTTACAAAGTTACACACATACCTTCTAGCGAGCATACCGCGACCGTACCACTACTCGCTTTTAATGTTACACCATACTTTCTATCTTGTTTAGCTCATCTTTCGAGATAAATGTAGTTTGTTTGGTATCAATTAATATTAGAATTTTCTCAGCTACCCAAATCTCTTTAAATTTTTCACATAGCACCATCCCCCAGAGAGCTACCCCAATTTTAAGATTTTTTGCTGGTAGCGTTATAAATTTTCTTTATACATGCGATGCATCTTGTTAGTCTAGAATTTTATGTAGAATCCAAATCTGTAAATAGATTTAAAATAGGACCACCCCATACCATTTTACACGCACCCTCTAAATTATAACTTTCCTGCGGCTCATACCTAAAAGAAAATCTAAAGCCCATTCTTAAAACTTTTTATTACAGACAATTTTTACTAATACAGTTTAAATTTTGTAAACCACATTTCTAAATACATATTTACAATTTTTTATTCTTAACCTAAAACTTCTCATATCGTCTTATACTTATTAATATTTATTTCTAAATAGAGCACCTTTTCCAAAGACCAACCGGACCCGCATGTTTTAAATTCCTCTGATTTTGTTCTTATGGTTTCGCTTAAGACCTCGTACATATTTTCCAGATTACTAGAAGACGTTATAACCACATTTTTTGTGTTAAAGGATTTCACATCGGTAGTCTCTTCCCCCATTTTGGTGTAAACGCCGTAGAGTTCGCAATAGACTTTTATTGCTGTATGTTGTATTCTTTTTTCATTTATTAATCGAATAAATCGCTCTTTCTGCTTCCAAAGAAACTCGGACACTCCATCGTCGACACTGGCATTCTTTATGCGATATCTAGCCATACGGTTGTTAAACGCTGTACTAACCATTTCTACACCATCGTCGTTAGTAGCGGTAACTGATGCATTTTTATGTCTGTTGCTTCTCAAGTGTGCGGCATAGGTAGTCTTTTCCATTTCGAAATCGCATACTTTACACATAATTCGTGGTTGTTTCGTACAAGGCCCTTTAACAGCTGGCGGAGCTGAACGTTTACGGTTTAATGACATACCGTGCTGTTTTTCCTTGTGTCGCTGTAAGTTGCCCATTCTCGTAAAAGCGATACCGCAAGACCCACAGTTTAAGTACTTTGCTGCGGACGGATGTATAAGCTTAACCGTAGACGATGTTACACCACGACATTTGTTCTGGTGCCGTTTGAGAGCATTTTTCCAGGTATAGGAAGCACCGCAAGAGTTGGACTTAAAAACGTTTGCAGATACCATTTTAGTACAAAACAAAATCTGCACTATAGCACTTTGGTTAAACTTGTAAGCGAACTAACTAAAAAGCTTACTCTAGCGTACCTGCTTTATGTACCCTATAGAATGCAAACCGAAGGTTTCCGAAGACACCCGAACGAAGTTGAGGATTTAGCGGGGAACTAAATGACGTCATAATCCTTGCTGCTCGTCCAATACATTTAGCGCCAATGCATGCACCCGGTTCGCATCGTCGATGGTGCGAATGCCGTTAGTAGAAACATCGGAAACGTCTTCCATGTTATACGGATCGCGTGCTTATTAAAAATCCAAAAGGGTGATAGCACACGCACACAAATTGTGTGCAAGTTGTGCTGTAGAAGATGCAGTGCTACTATAACCATAAACTTAATAAAAACACTTTAAACCTTTGCTAAGAGAATACCAAACTTGTTGTCTACAGAATACTAACTAATAAAGCAATTTAATTTTAAATAACTTCTACGTCATACTTTAGGAAATGGTGGGCTTGAATATTTTCCAAATAAATCACCAAGCGAAAGTATATGCTTAGCAGTATTAAAATTAACCATTAATTTCCCATTTTTACGACTGTGGTTAATTATAGATTAAAATTTAATTTGTGCACGTTCAAGCTTCTCGTAAACTAACATATTTTGCAGCAACTGTGCACTGTATAATACATGCATACCCCTTCGCCGCGCTACTGCTATTCTTGTAATTGCTAGAAAAAGTCACTCTCCTTTTTACAGTTAGGACCGATGCAAAACACCATTTTTTTATACTTTCTATAGCACATCGCGCACTTTTTCGTCTGATAATTAAATTTTGCTTCTGCAGGCTTTTACACTTTCGCATAGCGGTCGGCCGCACGTAATGATTTCTAGAACCGGTAAGTACTCGATATCGTCCAAATAGAGAATTAGATGCTCGATGTCTGTCAACTTCCGATTCCCTCGTAAAAAGTAGAAAAAACGTGGTCAATCATCCATCTAACTTAAACTTCGACCCGCTCCTGTTCTGATAATTTACAAACACTTTTCAAACGACAATGGGCCGAGAATTTTAAACCTCCGTGGGATCTTTAAGTCGTGATCAATTCAACGATCCAGCAGCGTAAACTAACATATTTTGCAGCAACTTGTGACACTGTTATCTATACCCTTCTCTAAGCTACATGCTATTCTTGTAGATCTTGAAAATTTTGTCAGTCGCCCTTTTTAAACTGCTATACGGCTGCTAAACTTTAACACCATTCCATACTTCTTATAATGCTTGTACGCACATCGCGCACTTTTTGTCGGACTAATTAAATTACTTTGTTTAGTACGTTACACTTTCCTTATTAAAACATCTAATAACGATTGTTCCACTTTCCGATTATTTATGACCACCATGACATTCCAACGCCGCCTTCGTTTTTGAATCCAAGATCTATAGGAAGCTCGTTCTGACTAACACCTAGACTTTATCTTTCCTAACTATTGCTTAAACAAATTAACTACCGTACGCCATTGATGCACCTTTAAACAGATGTTTGTGGATGTTAACGAGTACCAGTAACATTCATAACCAGTCTAAGCTATTTTTTTATACCACAGTAAAAGACTACTAGTTTTCTAAACCACAATTAATCACTTTGTTCCACATTTCGACCATTACCCAATGACTGTGCATACGTACATCTTTACCACTTTCTTATTGGAGACTTCTGTCATGTCTCCACCACTGTGCGTAGTTGCATGTCCATTCACTTTTGAGGATATATGCTCGTTATAGGTTGTAAGACCCCTCGGTTTTTATACTTACACTTTCTGTGAGACCCTTTAATCTTTTCGATAAAATCGTACCTACGTTATCTCGCCACAATACAGTGACTTACATTACTACCAAGCACACATCTATACTGCGATCCCCATTAAATACGTCTTTAATTTTCCTACAACTTTTCTTTACAAGATGTTTATTCTATATTATTATGACGCGGTAGTCCATCTTTTAAATTAAATTTTGGTTCAACCTTAAATTAAATTTTCTGGCCCCAAACTTAATTTTAACACCCACAATTTCCTTTAAAGCCCAAATCACATTTTTCCATCTTTATTTACCTCTTTAAAATTTTTTTACAACAAATTTAAAACCTTTTTAAAAAAGGTGTCCCGGATGTGGAATAAACTATTAGTAACCGGTGAAGGGAAATTTGGGGGGGAAAATTAAAAATTTTTAAAAATTTAAAAAAAAAAAACAAAATATCAAAATTTCCTTTTTTTTTACCCCAGCCCGTTTTTTTGGTATTACCTTTTTCATTTCCCCGATAAATAATTTTATTAATAACTTAGCAAATGTACTTTTCCGGATACATCCAAAGGATGTACCATCCAAATGTTGGAGTTTACTTTCATCCGTTCCCTCTTAGAAAACCCCCCGGGGCCCCCCATGCACATGATGCCCCCGGATCCCATGTCCTGCCCATACCCCCTTTGTCCTTACGGGGCGACACCTTTTTATTTTTATTCCACTTTCGAACCAACCCCCCTCCTTTTTAATAGCATCGAAAACCCGTCTTTTAAAACCCGATCCATTTGTCGAACATATTTCTGCATTCCAAACCCCCAAAGTCCACCATTTACAAAAACTTTTAAACCAAAGGCCACACCCTTAAAACCCCTGTATACCCTTTTTTTAGAAAACCCAAATTTCCCCTTTCGCAAGCACCACCAATTTCCCCGAAAGGTGCCCCTCGTTTTCCTCATTTAAATTTTAACATCTTTCCGCCTTTCCCAGCCCTTCATTTTCCAAATTTTTTACGGCCCCAAAAGCAAATTTTCCAATTTTACAGGGAACGGGTATCATCTAATATATTTTGAAGGGTTAATAAAATTAATTTTTCTGGGAAATCTGTTTTTTTAAACCCCAACAAAAGTTCCAAAGCCCAAACTCATGTTTTCACTTTTTTAACCACTTTAAAATTTTTACCAACATATTTTACCCCGTTCCAGAATTTAAACCGCTTCCGCAAATACCTTGAGAAACAGACTCATTCAACCGGAATGAAGCCGAATGGAAGGTAACAGTTAAGAAACTTAAACAAATCAAAAATACCACAAATTAAACATCTTTTCCAACCTTGCAATAACATAAGTTTTTGTCAACTTCCCTCATCCTAATTTAAATAAGCGCATCAACCGATTCTTTAACCCACCCGCAACACACATCCATCCAAATAAAGATTAATTTTTTTAACATCCGCTTCCTTTCCCCAGCCCCATGGCACCCGATCCCTGGCCCATCGCCCCGACACCCTGCCCAATGTCCCTTCCCATCCACCCCCAATTAATCAGCGGTAACGTTACAGCCTTTTAAAACAGTTAAACTTAAAATGTTTATTTGCTAACCACAAATTAAAAATTTACCAAGCAGGTCTTAACTATTTAAACCAAAGTATCCGAGCATTTTCTTATTTTTCAGGGTTTTTTAATAATTTATTGAAATTTAAATCACCCAAGTCCACATCCTTTTAACAATAGATACATCCCTAGGTTTTCTAAAATGCAAGTTTCCCAATTAAAGTCTTTGTTATCCAACCAGCCCCGGATCGCGCCTAACATTTTAATTTTCCATTAACCCAGTAATTGTTTTAATGACCTTTGCATTTGGAAACCTTCCACATTTTATTCATTAAAACCATTAGGTTAATGGGTTGTTTAATTGGTAAACCCTTAAATGATCAAAGGTCTTTATGGATTCATGTGTAGGGCCCGGTGGGTTGGCAATTTACAACCCACATCCATATTCCGGTTTGTCGATGCCATCCTTTGGTATCGTTTAAAATATTACTATTTCGGAATTAGTCCCCTTTCTGAGAAACCTAAAAAAATTTTTTCTACAATTAGATTCAAGTTGTAAACGGTTAAACTAAGCGTCTCCAAATTAATTTTTAATTCTTTAAATCCAAAAGAGGTTTTGTTAAATTTGATTTTCACTAATTGTCAGTATTGGTAATTTTGTTTTGTCCAACCCAATTCCATGTTTCTCCCACCTTACAGACCATTTTGACAAATAATGTTTTAAAATTTGATTTCTACCCAAATTTGCGCGGTGTTACCTAAAAGAAATTTGTGGTATTTAAACCCATTCGAAGATTTCGATTTGTTTTTGGTGGCATTGGTGTTAAAATTAACTCCGTTTTTGGAAGCCTAAAGATAATGGGTTTTCAAAAGCCCAAATAATTTAATAAAAATTAAAATAAAGGCCATACAAAGTAACTCTTTTGGTTTTGGAAACTTTAATTAGGCCCAATTATTAGACAATTCCAAAAGATTATTTATTTTGAAGGTTAACCCAAGATTTTGTATATTTAGATGGATAATTTTAATTCCCAAATTTTTTAAAGGGAAGAAAATATTTTTAAACGTTAAACGTTTTTAAGGGTTAACAGTTACCCACAAGTTAATTCACATTTTTTGTCGTTCCAATCGGTAATACCACTTTGCCAAATAACCAAATTTTCCCTTAAAGTACTTAAAGAAAAATTGTTAATTTGCCAAGTTGTTTATTAACGGATTGACGACAAAAATTTGTTTAATTTAATTTTCATTGGGGTTTGTTAAACTAACCCAATTTTTTTAAAAACTTAAAATTCCTTTTCCCCTTATAGCAAAAGTTATGGTTTGTAGTTAAATAATTACACATCTCCATCTTGTTAAATATACCCGCAAAATCTTGGGTTACATCCATGTCAAAAGATAAAATAATCTTTTCGATTCGTCTAATATATCTGGTAGTTCCTCCAATAAAGTTTCCAACAACATCTGCTAGTTCCACTTTGTATGGAACAATATAGGATTTTGGAATTTTTATTAATGCATTCGAGGTCTTCTTTTCCGATAATTTCTTTTACTCTCTGGCCCATCTTGTTATGCTTTCCAGAAAAACGGGCTTAGCTTTAACACCATGCCTAAAAAACAAATCGGTCAAACTTTCTTCGTAGATAGCTGTTAAATGCCCACAAATTTCTTTTTTAGGATAAACATCCTTTTGCCAGATGTTTGGGCGTCAGAAAATTTTTTAACCAACATTATATTGTCACAAAATGGTTCTGTAATTGGTGTGTTAGTCCACCAGTCGTCGGTTCGACATAACAAATATTACCAATATCTGTCCCAGATTATTGTTGCCTATTTTCTGTAAAGCCATAATAAAGCTCATTTGTCGGTTTCACTTTATTCCCAAAAGTTGAAAACGTTAATCATTGAGACGCTCATGTTTACCGTTCTAGCTACTATCGAATACTAAAAATACGAAAAAATTGTTCTCTTTGATTTAAGGTGGGGACGTATATTGCCAAAATAGTCGAATTGTTGTTTACCTAAAACCCAGGGATGCGCATCGACATATATCCGGATATTGTGGAGTTAAGTTTGAAATTGTGGGCCAATTTCACCCCCATGACCATTTTGACCACATGACCAATGACCATGTAATTTGGTTTTAAGGAAAACTCTTAAAAGCAAAGGAAATTGTTTAATCCTTAAAAAGAATTGGGTAGGCTTTAAAGCTTCAAAAAGGGCCCTTTTTTTAGAAAAAATGGGGAAAAATTTTTTGAAAGGAAAGACCCAAATTTAAAAAAAATTTTTCTAAAATTTGTTTTTAAAAATTTTTCCCTTTATTTTAAACCAAAAAATTTTTAAATTTTGGGGTTTAACCCAAAATTGTTTTGAAAAATTTAAAAATTTTAAAACCAAAGGCTTTTTTTAAAGAAATTTAAAATTTTGGTTTAATTTACCCAATTGATTGTTTAAACCATGGCTAAAATTTTCAAGAATTAGATATAAACAATTGGTTGTTATATCCTGGTGAAAACAACTTGCAATATATACTGATTTTTACGTTGTCCAGATGTCGTTTAAGGATTGCGCACGGCTAAAGACATGGTATTACGCGTTGGAAGCGACAATTACCAACTGGCTTGGTTGGTTGCGGAACTGTAAATCCAAAGACTGTTTAACATTGGAAGATATGTTATACTTTAAGGCGCCAATGTATGTACACCCAAAATGTGGTGCTATCGGACAAGCTAAAAATAGCTGCTGTTTATGTAAATCCTACAAGTACGTTATTGGGGAATGTATCAAAGAAATTGACGGGCTTACAAATTAAGTTGTCCGAAAACCAAAAGAAAGGGAAACATTGATAAAGTATGTGCTGGCTTTAGTTTTAACTATTTACCCGTAAATTATTTGGAGACAGTAGGAGGAAGACAGCCAAGATAAAATAAAATTACACAAGTGCTACATTAAAGGTGTACATATTTACACAATCTGAACACCATATTCTACAATTCCAAAAGAAATAGTCATTTCGGAATTGGGATTGATACACCAACATCGCCAGAGGTTGTACGACAACGCGCAAATATTGGTAGTAACTCATCCGTTTACGTAAGGATTGCATTATGTATGCCATACGCTGTGTGGAAGGAAAAGACAACTGGAATTAGAGGAAATGGATGCAAAAGGCGAAAATTGACTACATGGAAAACACTGCGACAATACGCGACAATACAAAGATGTGTTAGAAAGAACATCTTATTGAGAAATGAGGAAGAATTAAAGATTATTTATGTGTCGATGGACGACTTAGATACATCCGGGTTGTACAAGCTGTTGCATTTGCGGTTAGTAAGAAAGACTCTTTAGTTATGTGGTGTTCTTGCAGAAAAGGATGGTACTAAATCCGATACTTTAAAAGGTTATTCTAAAACGTATTTATCAAATGGCAGATAACAAAGACGAACTAAGGAATGCGGCGTAACTTGGCGACCACACGCAAAGGGTTCCGCAAACATTGTATATTTGCCTAGTAAAGAACCTTTCGGATCATTTAAAACCGAGGGTCTTACAACTATAACAACCATATATTTCAAAAGTGGTGGACATGCAATACGCAACAGTGTGTGAGAAAAGGATTTCCAATACCGACAGAAGAAGTCGATCAAGCTAACAAGTACGTATGCAGGATATGGGAAAGCTGCGTTAAAAGATTGTCACAAGCTGCGAATTACACGAAGGAATGGATCTGGTTGTCGATGGAATCAAAGACTTTAAATATAGAGGCAAACTTCGGACATTTACAATTCGAAAACCTAGACGGTCTTTATGTATCAACATTGGGAAAAGGAGATAGAAGACTTGGTGTCGATTTAAAGTTCGAATAAAATTAGATAAAATTAAACCACTGCAAACAAACAAAGAAAGGACTGTCTTCTGTGTATAACGTATTAAAATTAGTTTAAATGATCCATGCTTGGTTATTTTTAAATTTGTTATGTATAATGTCAGAATAAACATTTTATAATAGTATATAACATTGTTCTTTATTTATAAAAGGCTGTGACGTTACCCCGAAATAGAGTCGCACAGAGAGGGACAGTGGGCAGCGCATGAGGGTGCGACGCGCAGTGCGATGGGCAGTGTGCATGCGCAGGGGTGCTGGCTGGGATGTGCGCGTACACGAGGGAAGCTGGATGTTAACAGTCACCAAGCATCTTTTATTTGATGGTATCGAGTACTTGTCTGCGTATGTATCCGGAGTAAAGAATACGATTTGATACGCAGCTTATTAATAAAATTAGTTTATCGAGGAAGATGACAAAAGGTACATCATTCTAATAGTACAACAATCTACGCATGGGGTGTAAAGATATAAGATAGTTGTTTATATTTGTATGATTTGTTATGTATATATAGTTTAAGATTCCATAATTTTAAGTTCTTCCCACCTTCCAAATCCTTCCGGCTTCTATCCTGGTTGACTGATACGTGTTATCTCCACGTGGTATTCGCGGGACACTGCGGTTTTAGGTTTCTAGAGAAACGGTTGGTTAAAGTATGTCTTGTTAGCGAAAAAGGTTTTAAAGATGGAGTTAAATAAGATGGACAAAATCAGTGATTTGGGCTAAAAGGCATAACTTTGTATGGGGTGGTCCTATTTAAAATCTTTTACAGATTTGGGGCCCTAGAAAATTTAATATTAGTTGATACCTAACAAAATATATTTATCTTAAAGAGTGACTATATATAAATACAATATAACACTTGTCAACAAAAAGTTGTAGGAAAATTAAGACGTATTTAATGGGGATCAGTATTAGAATTTGTGAATGTTAAGTCCTACTGTTGTGGCGAAATAGATTAAAAAGATTAAAGGGTCTCACGAATGTTTAAAAAACCGATTACAACCTGAGCTCCAAAGGTAGACAGTCCAGTGCGTGGAATAAGAATTCTCCAAAAGAAATAAGTTATGTATAGCAAGTATTGGGAAATGGTAAATGTATTAAAAGTGATTTTGTTATAGTTTTCGTGATAAAATAGCTTAGACTGGTTAATGTATATGGTTACATATCTCGCACACCACAACATCTGTTTACGTAATGCGATACCGGTAGTTTTGTTTAAATAAAGTACGCAGGTGTTAGTGCGGAAGCCCAGAGGATCGTTGATAAGAACGGTGCGGCGGAATGTGTGCTGAAATTCGAAGTTAATCAATCGTATTAGATGTTTAAATAAGCGAAGTGTAAAGCCTCCACATAAACAAATTTTTATCCGCAAAAGTGCGATGTGCTATACTTATAAAGAAAGTATGGAAATTTGTTTTTAGCAGCCCTAGCAGTAAAAAGGGAATGACTTTAAGCAACTACAAAATAGATGGCAGAGAAGGTATCATTGTATTATACATAAAATTGTTTAAAATATGTTAGTTTAGAGAAGTTGAACGTACAAATTAATTTTAATCTATAATTAACCAAATCGTAAAATGGAAATTAATGGTTAATTTAATACTGGCAAGCATATACTTTGCTTGGTGATTTATTTGGAAATTTAAGGCCACCATTTCCTAAAGTAAATGAAACGAAAGTTATTTAAAATTAAAGCTTTATTAGTTAGTATTCTGTAGAAACAAAGTTTTGGTATTCTCAGCAAAATTAAAGTGTTTTATAAAGTTTATGGTTATAGTACATGATTTCTACAGAAATTGCACACAATTGTGTGTGTGCTATCACCCTTTGGATTTTAATAGCACGCGATCCGTATAACAAATTTCGTGTTTAAACGGTTCACATCGCGATGAACCGGGTGTTTGGCTAAATTATACGGCAAAGATTACGTCATTTAGTGCTGAACCTCAATCGTTGGTTCCGGAAACCTGGTTGCATTCTATTGGTCTAAAATACGTAAATTTAATTCACAAGTTTAACCAAAGTGCTATAGTGCGGATTTTGTTTTGTACTAAATGGTATCTGCAAACGTTTTAAGTGCAACTCTTGCGTGCTTACCTGGAAAAATGCTTCAAACGGCACCAGAACAAATGTCGTGGTGTAACATCGTCTACGGTTGCTATATATCCGTCCACAGCAAGTACTTAAACTGTGGGTCTTGCGGTATCGCTTTACGAGGCGTCGCCGGGATCAATGTAGTAAGCGTAAGACTACGGATCCCAAGGTCCGGGTTCAAATCCCGACACGGCCGACTGCTTGAAAAATGGGAGGTGAGCATTTTCACAAAAATTACGCCCTCGTTCGGATGAGAGGAAATGGAGGTCCGTGTGTGGTGTTGTCACGCACGTTAAGATCCCTACCTTGCCTGGAACGGCAAGGATTCGGCAAAATTCTAAATTTCCAGGCAAGAAAAAACTCGCCTCCTGGCCAATGTAGTACCTTCTGGTGGAGCATTGGAAATGTAAATGAACGGTATCGCTTTTACGAGAATGGGCAACTTACAGCGACACAAGGAAAAACAGCACGGTATGTCATTAAGCCGTAAACGTTCAGCTCCGCCCTGTTAAAGGGCCTTGTACGAAACAACCACGAATTATGTGTAAAGTATGCGATTTCGAAATGGAAAAGACTACCTATGCCGCACACTTGAGAAGCAACAGACATAAAAATGCATCAGTTACCGCTACTAACGACGATGGTGTAGAAATGGTTAGTACAGCGTTTAACAACCGTATGGCTAGCTATCGCATAAAGAATGCCAGTGTCGACGATGGAGTGTCCGAGTTTCTTTGGAAGCAGAAAGAGCGATTTATTCGATTAATAAATGAAAAAAGAATACAACATACAGCAATAAAAGTCTATTGCGAACTCTACGGCGTTTACACCAAAATGGGGGAAGAGACTACCGATGTGAAATCCTTTAACACAAAAAATGTGGTTATAACGTCTTCTAGTAATCTGGAAAATATGTACGAGGTCTTAAGCGAAACCATAAGAACAAAATCAGAGGAATTTGAAACATGCGGGTCCGGTTGGTCTTTGGAAAAGGTGCTCTATTTAGAAATAAATATTAATAAGTATAAGCCGATATGAGAAGTTCTAGGTTAAGAATAAAAAATTGTAAATATGTATTTAGAAATGTGGTTTATAAAATTTAAACTGTATTAGTAAAAATTGTCTGTAATAAAAAGTTTTAAGAATGGGCTTTAGATTTTCTTTTAGGTATGAGCCGCAGGAAAGTTATAATTTAGAGGGTGCGTGTAAAATGGTATGGGGTGGTCCTATTTTAAATCTATTTACAGATTCGGATTCTACATAAAATTCTAGACTAACAAGATGCATCGCATGTATAAAGAAAATTTATAAGGACGGTCAGAAATCGCTACCAGCAAAAAATATTAAAATTGGGGTAGCTCTCTGGGGGATGGTGCTATGTGAAAAATTTAAAGAGATTTGGGTAGCTGAGAAAATTCTAATATTAATTGATACCAAACAAACTACATTTATCTCGAAAGATGAGCTAAACAAGATAGAAAGTATGGTGTAACATTAAAAGCGAGTAGTGGTACGGTCGCGGTATGCTCGCTAGAAGGTATGTGTGTAACTTTGTAAGGAGTAGTCCGATTTTAAATCTGTTTACATATTTGAATTCTGTATAAAATTGTAGACTAATTTAATGTATCGCATGACTAAAAAAAATTTATAAGAACGCTCAAAAGTCGCTACAGGTAAGAAATCTTAAAATCAGGGTAGCTCCCTTGGGGATGGCGCAATCTAAAAAATTCCTAGAAATTTCGGTAGCTGAGAAAATTCTAATATTAATTGATACCAAACAAGATAGGTTTATCTCGTGGGTGGAAATGTGGAGAAAGATTTATCTCGCAGAGGGTATGTGTGTAATTTTGCAGGGCGTGGTCCTATATTAAATCTGTTTGCAGATTTGGATTCTACATAAAATTCTAAACTAATTTAATGTATCGCATGACTAAAAAAATTTATAAGAACGCTCAAAAGTCGCTACAGGTAAGAAATCTTAAAATTGGGGTAGCTCTCTGGGGGATGATGCTATCTGAAAAATTCTTAGAGATTCGGGTAGCTGAGAAAATTCTAATATTAATTGATACCAAACAAGATAGGTTTATCTCGTGGGTGGAAATGTGGAGAAAGATTTATCTCGCGCGTGGAAAGAATGCAGGTGTGACGTAATCAAAATGGTTGGGGGTGTCCGAGCAAGGAGGAGAGCAAGGAGGAGCAAGGAGGAGATTCCTAAAAAATAAGACTTTATAGTGGGTTTTTACATGTAAATTTGGTCCAGATGTGTGTGGAAATGTGGATGCTGGTGGAAATGTGGAGTTGATTTGCCTGTATTACATCTACTAACATTTTTTAAGTCATGGTGGCTATTTGCAAGAATATCTCTTGCTTTTAAATACAATGGTTGATCAAAAGTAACGAGGACCTTATTTTGTTTGAGTTCCCTACATTTATTTGATGAAATTACAAGAGAAGTGTATACTGTGTCATACTGAGTTGGTGGAGAGTTGATGAATGGAAGACAGATTATTTTTGAATGTTTATATTATTCATTTGCTGTAGCTTGCTCCATGAAGCCATTCCATCCTGGAACGCTTGAAGTTTTTAATTACCTACTAAGATGACGGCATTATTTCATTTGTGGTCGATGAAGCTTCTGCACATCTTCAATTAAAACAGTTTGTAATCCTCCCTTATCTGTTCTGTGAAACGTTTGAAGTTGAATTTGTTCCGCTTGTTGTACAATCTCAGCACATGAACACTTCCTCAAACGTGTAACATATTCTTCAGGAAGCAAGGCGTTGTGGGGAGTCACACACATGATTCCTCCCATGGCATGGAAAGTCCCAGAACCATCAAGAGTGTTGACATTGAAATCTCCATAGTCGAAAACAAACCTATTTTTGACACCGTAGGACGGAGGACAATTCAAGAAAGGATGCTTCAGAGTAGGATGCTGCAAAGACAACAGCTGATAGAACGTTGATGAGGTGTTTTGAACCGAACTTTCTGTACAAATACGAACTAATTCCAGTCAAAAAAGAAGAAAGGAACGACCGTGGCCTTAACGAGCTTATGACTGCATGTGACAAAGCGACACACTTCTTCTTCCATGTATTCAGTGCACCGCGTTTATGCCTCAAGATGATAGATTCAGAGTAATTTTAATGAATCTGGAATAACCGAGTCAACATCAGATAAGAAGTTGTCTGAAGGAGGGTACTGTAATGTATTGTACACTTGTGACCGTATATCTTCAGTATTCCCAGTATTTGATTTTTTGTTCAAATACCAGTGATCATTGAGTATTTTGTATCCAACGTTTCGAAAGCACACAACTGATTTTTTTGTTGGAAGTTTCAGCTATTAATATGTCTTCTCCATATTTTTTATAGAGGCGTGCTTTCACTATTCTTATTATCTGGACAAAAATCTCACTATATTGCATTAATTAAATCTCCAATAAAAAATTGACACTCTTCAGAGTTCAGTTCATGGTAAGAATAAATATTTTCCATTGCTTCGTCAATGTTTGTTGCTGGTCGGTGTGCTCTTGTTTGTCCACTTCCAGGTTTTTGGTAAAGTTTCCTTTGACAAAACCGATGATACCACGTTTCTAATTCTTTCTTGTACTTTTTGGACCTACTTATCACCACCATTTTCAGCTGCTTCCATAATTGTATTTTTCATTTCTATCTTCATTACTGTATGAATAGAATTACGTTCTGTGTATGGCAATCTTTCTTGCTTTGTAAAAAAGCAATCATCGACTCCCTCTCCACACAAGAAATAATGCTTTTTAAAATTGAAATTCTTATACCTTGATCGAAGTGATGAAGACACTCCAAGCTATTGATCTCCAACATGACCCCCACGAGTAGATATGCTACAATCATTTTTTTATTGGTGTAGATAAAATTAAATAAAAACCCTTAACCACAAAAAATATTTAAATTACTAGATACGTATTTCGACCACTATGTGGTCATCATCAGTAGGAAAAAAAAAAAAAAAAAATAATAATAATAATATTAGCTGTATAATTTACTATATTGTTGCTTTAAACACTATCGAGGATATTCTCCTCACCCGCAGGCTGGTGTTCTCAACAACAAACAAGTGAATTGTGACATTATAACTTAAAACTACCTAATTTATACTAATTCTAAATCTACTGAAGCGGAACCAGTTTAATCTTGCTTTCTCATTGGTTGTTGACCAATAGGAAAGCAAAGCAGATGACTCTATTGGCCCTTTATCGGTGTTTAAGAGGGTCCTTTATGTTTAACAATTTTAATTGATTCATAGGCATTTAAGGAGGAAAACGTTGGTACCGCTTTTAACAATTTAACATTTTCTAGTTTAACGGGTGGCTGGTTTCAAATATATGTTTGGCGACCTGAGACCTTTCATATTTACCATATTTGAAATGAGCAATGTGTTCTTTAAATCTTGTTGTTATATTCCTCTTGGTCTGACCAATATATTTTTGAAAACACCCTGGCCCTGCACAACTAATTTCATAAATCCCCGACTTTTGCAATTTTTCCACCTTGTCTTTTGGATTACCTAGCAAATCTTTAATTTTATTATTATTAGTGAAAGCAATTTTGAAATTACACTGTTTGAATATTTTATCAAGACCCTTTGTGGTTTTGTGAAACGGAAGTTTAACATATTTAACATTATCGTTAGAGGTGGTTGATTGCAAAGTCGTTGATTTACGGATGTTGATCCTATTTTTACACTTTCTAAAAATATTATCTATAATATCAGAAGAGAAACCATTGTAATTCGCTATTTGTTTAATAAGAGCAAATTCCTTATTAAATCTGTTTTTATTTAAAGGAAATTCAATAATCTATTAATTAAAAAGTTAAATGAAGCCAACTTATGTTGTATGCTATGATTAGAGGAAGACAAAATAAAGCGATTTACATTGGTTTCTTTTCTATAAATGTCAAATTCTAATTTATTACCATTTCTAATTACTAATGTATCTAAAAGGGTAATTGTCCATTATTCTCTAGTTCATACGTAAATTTTATGCTTTGAAATTTTGAATTCATTTCTTTAAGAAAATCATCAACATTTGATTTAGAAGTGTCAAAAACTGCAAAAATATCATCCACGTACCTTAACCATATTCTTGGGAAGTATTTGGGTTTTCTTTTAACTCGGTTTCAAAACGAGACATAAATAAATTTGCTATGAAAGGTGATAAGCTATTTCCCATTGCTGTGCCTTCATGTTGTTCGTACAACTTGTTGTTGAATTGAAAACAGTTCTGGGACATGCAATGCGAAACAAGCTTGATATAGTCCTCAACTTTATCATCATCAATATCACTATCTATAAGAACATCCTTTAAATATGTTAAAGTACGTGGTATTGGAACACTAGGGAATAATGAACTGACATCAAATGAAATTAAGATTTCGTTCTCTTCTAATGTGATATTTTTAATTTTATTAATGAACTCTAAAGAGTTTTGTACAGACAAACTATTAAACTTTAAATTCTTAAATTCATTTGACAGCCATCGTGATAAATAGTAAGTCGGTGAGTTGATACCTGAAACTATTGGTCTCATCGATTTATTATTTTTGTGAATCTTTGGTAAACAGTAAAGCTTTGGAATTTCAGGATTCGAAATTTTTAATTTTAATTTTAGTGTGGGCGAAATTAGGTTTGGACATTCTTTCAAAACAGACTCTGTTGATTTAATCATTTTATTTAAAGGAACTTCATTTTACGTTTTTGACTATTGGTCTGTAAGGACCTTCAGACAGCAAAGTCTCTACTCTATCAACATAGTCTTGTTTATCCAGAATAACCAACCTATTCCCCTTATCAGCCTTTAAATAATAACAATTCTTTTGTCGTAAATCTTTAATAATCAGATGATCTTTCCTTGTTTGTTCTGAGGCATTCCTTGCGCAAGTGCGTAAGTTGTTCGAAAGTTGAATTTTGCACGCGTTTCTAATAAAGTTTTTGAATTGTCATCTAATTTTGAAATGGATTTTCAATGCCAGCAATAATGTCTTCCAAAGGAGTTTTCAAATGATCTACTCCAAATTTTAGGCCTCGATCAAGGAAAGTCAACTCTTCATTATTAAAGATTTTCGACGATTCGTTAACAACTATTGACTCTAATTGAGGTGAAGTAATTTCCAGTTTTTAGGAGGTACATTGACATTGTGTTTCTTTAAAAGAAATTTCAACTAGTGTTTTGCCTATTAATTTTGTCTAACAATTTATGATTGTTGACTTCAAAAACAAATCTCTGGAAATTATTCCATTCCTGAAAACCGGACTCGGATAAATTGCACGTTAGTGCTAGGTGCGATTATACGTTTCCAGTTCCAATCTACTAAGTTTACTGTACAGATATTTGATTTCCAAATTAAGCCATTTATCTTTTGCAAAATTGATTATTGCGTTACTACGTTTACAATTACTGCTGATTTTTACGTTAATGAAATTTGGAAAAACTTTGTGGGCTTTACAACTTTTAGAAATCGAATATCTGCTTTTACAAAACTAATTTTAAGAGCTAAGCTCCGATACCTATTAAGTTCCGAAGACCGGGAAGTCATAGTTAATAATCTATAGGAACACTGTGGCACGATTTAAATAAAATTAAATAAAACCCTTAACCACAAAAATATTTAAATTACTAGATACGTATTTCGACCACTATGTGGTCATCATCAATAGGAAAAAAAAAAAAAAATAAATAATAATATTAGCTGTATAATTTACTATATTGTTGCTTTAAACACTATCGAGGATATTCTCCTCACCCGCAGGCTGGTGTTCTCAACAACAAACAAGTGAATTGTGACATTATAACTTAAAACTACCTAATTTATACTAATTCTAAATCTACTGAAGCGGAACCAGTTTAATCTTGCTTTCTCATTGGTTGTTGACCAATAGGAAAGCAAAGCAGATGACTCTATTGGCCCTTTATCGGTGTTTAAGAGGGTCCTTTATGTTTAACAATTTTAATTGATTCATAGGCATTTAAGGAGGAAAACGTTGGTACCGCTTTTAACAATTTAACATTTTCTAGTTTAACGGGGTGGCTGGTTTCAAATATATGTTTGGCGACCTAAGACCTTTCATATTTACCATATTTGAAATGAGCAATGTGTTCTTTAAATCTTGTTGTTATATTCCTCTTGGTCTGACCAATATATTTTTGAAAACACCCTGGCCCTGCACAACTAATTTCATAAATCCCCGACTTTTGCAATTTTTCCACCTTGTCTTTTGGATTACCTAGCAAATCTTTAATTTTATTATTATTAGTGAAAGCAATTTTGAAATTACACTGTTTGAATATTTTATCAAGACCCTTTGTGGTTTTGTGAAACGGAAGTTTAACATATTTAACATTATCGTTAGAGGTGGTTGATTGCAAAGTCGTTGATTTACGGATGTTGATCCTATTTTTACACTTTCTAAAATATTATCTATAATATCAGAAGAGAAACCATTGTAATTCGCTATTTGTTTAATAAGAGCAAATTCCTTATTAAATCTGTTTTTATTTAAAGGAAATTCAATAATCTATTAATTAAAAGTTAAATGAAGCCAACTTATGTTGTATGCTATGATTAGAGGAAGACAAAATAAAGCGATTTACATTGGTTTCTTTTCTATAAATGTCAAATTCTAATTTATTACCATTTCTAATTACTAATGTATCTAAAAAGGGTAATTGTCCATTATTCTCTAGTTCATACGTAAATTTTATGCTTTGAAATTTTGAATTCATTTCTTTAAGAAAATCATCAACATTTGATTTAGAAGTGTCAAAAACTGCAAAAATATCATCCACGTACCTTAACCATATTCTTGGGAAGTATTTGGAGTTTTCTTTTAACTCGGTTTCAAAACGAGACATAAATAAATTTGCTATGAAAGGTGATAAGCTATTTCCCATTGCTGTGCATTTATAGGCAAAACACTAAGTTGAAATTTCTTTTAAAGAAACACAATGTCAATGTACCTCCTAAAAAACTGGAAATTACTTCACCTCAATTAGAGTCAATAGTTGTTAACGAATCGTCGAAAATCTTTAATAATGAAGAGTTGACTTTCCTTGATCGAGGCCTAAAATTTGGAGTAGATCATTTGAAAACTCCTTTGGAAGACATTATTGCTGGCATTGAAAAATCCATTTCAAAATTAGATGACAATTCAAAAAACTTTATTAGAAACGCGTGCAAAATTCAACTTTCGAACAACTTACGCACTTGCGCAAGGAATGCCTCAGAACAAACAAGGAAAGATCATCTGATTATTAAAGATTTACGACAAAAGAATTGTTATTATTTAAAGGCTGATAAGGGGAATAGGTTGGTTATTCTGGATAAACAAGACTATGTTGATAGAGTAGAGACTTTGCTGTCTGAAGGTCCTTACAGACCAATAGTCAAAAACGTAAAATGAAGTTCCTTTAAATAAAATGATTAAATCAACAGAGTCTGTTTTGAAAGAATGTCCAAACCTAATTTCGCCCACACTAAAATTAAAATTAAAAATTTCGAATCCTGAAATTCCAAAGCTTTACTGTTTACCAAAGATTCACAAAATAATAAATCGATGAGACCAATAGTTTCAGGTATCAACTCACCGACTTACTATTTATCACGATGGCTGTCAAATGAATTTAAGAATTTAAAGTTTAATAGTTTGTCTGTACAAAACTCTTTAGAGTTCATTAATAAAATTAAAAATATCACATTAGAAGAGAACGAAATCTTAATTTCATTTGATGTCAGTTCATTATTCTAGTGTTCCAATACCACGTACTTTAACATATTTAAAGGATGTTCTTATAGATAGTGATATTGATGATGATAAAGTTGAGGACTATATCAAGCTTGTTTCGCATTGGATGTCCCAGAACTGTTTTCAATTCAACAACAAGTTGTACGAACAACATGAAGGCACAGCAATGGGAAATAGCTTATCACCTTTCATAGCAAATTTATTTATGTCTCGTTTTGAAACCGAGTTAAAAGAAAACTCCAAATACTTCCCAAGAATATGGTTAAGGTACGTGGATGATATTTTTGCAGTTTTGACACTTCTAAATCAAATGTTGATGATTTTCTTAAAGAAATGAATTCAAAATTTCAAAGCATAAAATTTACGTATGAACTAGAGAATAATGGACAATTACCCTTTTTAGATACATTAGTAATTAGAAATGGTAATAAATTAGAATTTGACATTTATAGAAAAGAAACCAATGTAAATCGCTTTATTTTGTCTTCCTCTAATCATAGCATACAACATAAGTTGGCTTCATTTAACTTTTAATTAATAGATTATTGAATTTCCTTTAAATAAAAACAGATTTAATAAGGAATTTGCTCTTATTAAACAAATAGCGAATTACAATGGTTTCTCTTCTGATATTATAGATAATATTTTTAGAAAGTGTAAAAATAGGATCAACATCCGTAAATCAACGACTTTGCAATCAACCACCTCTAACGATAATGTTAAATATGTTAAACTTCCGTTTCACAAAACCACAAAGGGTCTTGATAAAATATTCAAACAGTGTAATTTCAAAATTGCTTTCACTAATACTAATAAAATTAAAGATTTGCTAGGTAATCCAAAAGACAAGGTGGAAAAATTGCAAAAGTCGGGGATTTATGAAATTAGTTGTGCAGGGCCAGGGTGTTTTCAAAATATATTGGTCAGACCAAGAGGAATATAACAACAAGATTTAAAGAACACATTGCTTATTTCAAATATGGTAAATATGAAAGGTCTTAGGTCGCCAAACATATATTTGAAACCAGCCACCCCGTTAAACTAGAAAATGTTAAATTGTTAAAAGCGGTACCAACGTTTTCCTCCTTAAATGCCTATGAATCAATTAAAATTGTTAAACATAAAGGACCCTCTTAAACACCGATAAAGGGCCAATAGAGTCATCTGCTTTGCTTTCCCTATTGGTCAACAACCAATGAGAAAGCAAGATTAAACTGGTTCCGCTTCAGTAGATTTAGAATTAGTATAAATTAGGTAGTTTTAAGTTATAATGTCACAATTCACTTGTTTGTTGTTGAGAACACCAGCCTGCGGGTGAGGAGAATATCCTCGATAGTGTTTAAAGCAACAATATAGTAAATTATACAGCTAATATTATTATTATTTTTTTTTTTTTTTTTTTCTACTGATGATGACCACATAGTGGTCGAAATACGTATCTAGTAATTTAAATATTTTTTGTGGTTAAGAGTTTTTATTTAATTTTATTTAAATCGTGCCACAGTGTTCCTATAGATTATTAACTATGACTTCCCGGTCTTCGGAACTTAATAGGTATCGGAGCTTAGCTCTTAAAATTAGTTTTGTAAAAGCAGATATTCGATTTCTAAAAGTTGTAAAGCCCACAAAGTTTTTCCAAATTTCATTAACGTAAAATCAGCAGTAATTGTAAACGTAGTAACGCAATAATCAATTTTGCAAAAGATAAATTGCTTAATTTGGAAATCAAATATCTGTACAGTAAACTTAGTAGATTGGAACTGGAAACGTATAAATCGCACCTAGCACTAACGTGCAATTTATCCGAGTCCGGTTTTCAGGAATGGAATAATTTCCAGAGATTTGTTTTGAAGTCAACAATCATAAATTGTTAGACAAAATTAATAGGCAAAACACTAAGTTGAAATTTCTTTTAAAGAAACACAATGTCAATGTACCTCCTAAAAACTGGAAATTACTTCACCTCAATTAGAGTCAATAGTTGTTAACGAATCGTCGAAAATCTTTAATAATGAAGAGTTGACTTTCCTTGATCGAGGCCTAAAATTTGGAGTAGATCATTTGAAAACTCCTTTGGAAGACATTATTGCTGGCATTGAAAATCCATTTCAAAATTAGATGACAATTCAAAAACTTTATTAGAAACGCGTGCAAAATTCAACTTTCGAACAACTTACGCACTTGCGCAAGGAATGCCTCAGAACAAACAAGGAAAGATCATCTGATTATTAAAGATTTACGACAAAAGAATTGTTATTATTTAAAGGTTGATAAGGGAATAGGTTGGTTATTCTGGATAAACAAGACTATGTTGATAGAGTAGAGACTTTGCTGTCTGAAGGTCCTTACAGACCAATAGTCAAAAACGTAAAATGAAGTTCCTTTAAATAAAATGATTAAATCAACAGAGTCTGTTTTGAAAGAATGTCCAAACCTAATTTCGCCCACACTAAAATTAAAATTAAAAATTTCGAATCCTGAAATTCCAAAGCTTTACTGTTTACCAAAGATTCACAAAATAATAAATCGATGAGACCAATAGTTTCAGGTATCAACTCACCGACTTACTATTTATCACGATGGCTGTCAAATGAATTTAAGAATTTAAAGTTTAATAGTTTGTCTGTACAAAACTCTTTAGAGTTCATTAATAAAATTAAAAATATCACATTAGAAGAGAACGAAATCTTAATTTCATTTGATGTCAGTTCATTATTCCCTAGTGTTCCAATACCACGTACTTTAACATATTTAAAGGATGTTCTTATATATAGTGATATTGATGATGATAAAGTTGAGGACTATATCAAGCTTGTTTCGCATTGCATGTCCCAGAACTGTTTTCAATTCAACAACAAGTTGTACGAACAACATGAAGGCACAGCAATGGGAAATAGCTTATCACCTTTCATAGCAAATTTATTTATGTCTCGTTTTGAAACCGAGTTAAAAGAAAACTCCAAATACTTCCCAAGAATATGGTTAAGGTACGTGGATGATATTTTGCAGTTTTGACACTTCTAAATCAAATGTTGATGATTTTCTTAAAGAAATGAATTCAAAATTTCAAAGCATAAAATTTACGTATGAACTAGAGAATAATGGACAATTACCCTTTTAGATACATTAGTAATTAGAAATGGTAATAAATTAGAATTTGACATTTATAGAAAAGAAACCAATGTAAATCGCTTTATTTTGTCTTCCTCTAATCATAGCATACAACATAAGTTGGCTTCATTTAACTTTTAATTAATAGATTATTGAATTTCCTTTAAATAAAAACAGATTTAATAAGGAATTTGCTCTTATTAAACAAATAGCGAATTACAATGGTTTCTCTTCTGATATTATAGATAATATTTTTAGAAAGTGTAAAATAGGATCAACATCCGTAAATCAACGACTTTGCAATCAACCACCTCTAACGATAATGTTAAATATGTTAAATTTCCGTTTCACAAAACCACAAAGGGTCTTGATAAAATATTCAAACAGTGTAATTTCAAAATTGCTTTCACTAATAATAATAAAATTAAAGATTTGCTAGGTAATCCAAAAGACAAGGTGGAAAAATTGCAAAAGTCGGGGATTTATGAAATTAGTTGTGCAGGGCCAGGGTGTTTTCAAAAATATATTGGTCAGACCAAGAGGAATATAACAACAAGATTTAAAGAACACATTGCTCATTTCAAATATGGTAAATATGAAAGGTCTCAGGTCGCCAAACATATATTTGAAACCAGCCACCCCGTTAAACTAGAAAATGTTAAATTGTTAAAAGCGGTACCAACGTTTTCCTCCTTAAATGCCTATGAATCAATTAAAATTGTTAAACATAAAGGACCCCTCTTAAACACCGATAAAGGGTCAATAGAGTCATCTGCTTTGCTTTCCCTATTGGTCAACAACCAATGAGAAAGCAAGATTAAACTGGTTCCGCTTCAGTAGATTTAGAATTAGTATAAATTAGGTAGTTTTAAGTTATAATGTCACAATTCACTTGTTTGTTGTTGAGAACACCAGCCTGCGGGTGAGGAGAATATCCTCGATAGTGTTTAAAGCAACAATATAGTAAATTATACAGCTAATATTATTATTATTATTATTTTTTTTTTTTTTTTTTTTTCCCCTACTGATGATGACCACATAGTGGTCGAAATACGTATCTAGTAATTTAAATATTTTTTGTGGTTAAGGGTTTTTATTTAATTTTATTTAAATCGTGCCACAGTGTTCCTATAGATTATTATTGGTGTAGATCTTCTGACAGGCTGTACGCACTGTCACTTCTTGCAAATCTTTTAATAATCGTTGATGTTCTGGAATCTTACGTTTAACATTACATTCGCGAAGAGTTTGCACTCCTTTCTTTTTAACTACAAGTGTTTGCCGTTCACTTAAGCGAAGGTGACAAATGAAACAAAACACATCCTTGTCAGGTGCACTCATTTTTCACACCATAATTCAATAAATAAATAATTATTTAATTTTAATTATTAAATAATGAATAACGCCATAATAGCACATGCGAACGCGGTGAAAAGAACGAAACTGAACTCTCCGAGCTTTTACTGTATGGTGCGAAGGTGTTACTTGCCTAATCTAATATTTATGTGGTAAAAAGAGGCCGTGGTTAGGATATAATTGCTGGCTGACCTTCCCAACAGCCGACGACACGGTTCTTTCAGTAGTTGCGCCCCTCTTTTTTGTGATAAGCTCGTTTTAAACGATCCTATTTCTTGTACAGAATTGGACAAATTTTCTTTGGTCAAATATTTATACAAATCGTACATTAAATTGGACGAAATTAGAACACGTCCTATTTTGCTTCCAATTTAGTAAATAAACATGTGCACTTTGGGATTCTGCATTTCAAACATAACTCTAAAATAATTTTTTTGTACCACATTAACTTATATGGTTTTTGTATATGTCAGAAAATATATTTCAAAATGTCTTGGTCGGTAGAACAAGTCGAAAGGTTAATAGAAGAGTACGAAAAATTACCATGTTTATATGCAGTTCAAGACAGATTATCACAACAAGCAATCGAGGAATCTTGCATTGGAAGAGATAAAAACGGTTCTATCTTTAATAAGACCTAACACTACAATTGTTGACACAAAAAAAATTAATAGGATTTGAACAACATATTTGCAAGAAAAGAAGAAAGTCGAGGATTTATAAAAAAAGTGGAGCCGGTACAACCGAGGTAATATATTTACTTTTAGTATTAAATCTAGTAGTAACATTTATTTTTGTAGTTACACAAACCTTGTTTGTGGTATATTTATAAACTTAGGTTCTTGAATAAACATGTTACTGTCAGAAAATCAAAGTCATCATTCAATATACATAACCATATAAATATCGAAAAAACTTCAACCCAAAAAGCACCTTCATTTGAAAATTCTGCAGATGAGCATTCATACCATTGCTTCAATTCAGAAGTATGTGGAGAAGTAGTTATTAAATATGGAAAATAACTCGACTGACGCATCATCAAAGGGATCAGGTGTGGAATTTGAAAAGGAACCACCACATTTACCTATGATAAAGCGGAGAAAGGTCTTAAAAGATGAATTAACAAACAAGGCAACAGCAGCTTTAGAAAAAATTTCTTCAACGGTTCACATTGCATCCCAAAATGTTAAAACTACATTAAATACGGATGAAATATATGGTCAATACATAGTAAGCAGACTTTCGCATATACAAAATTTGGAAATAAAATTAACATTAAAAAACCAAATTAATAATTTGATTTTCAATACTGAAATGGCAAGCATACAGTAAAATAGGTGATTTAATAAGCCTTGGTATCTACATGTATTTTATTATAAGTATTGTATTTCAATAATAATAAATTCAATTATCTACATAAGTTGTATTGAAAATTTACTGCTCCATGTGCATTAAAATAATTCTTGAAAGCTTCTCGGATTTTTAAAGCATCTTTTGTAGCTCGATTCGGCCCTTGTTGTTAAACTAAATGTGGTAATACTTCCTTCAAATCATCTATGTTTGTATACCTTGGAACAAGAAAATTATGTAAAGCACAAGAAGCGAGTGCTATATTTTCAACTTTTGTTGGTTCTAAATTTATAGTTGTCAAAAAAATTCTGAATCTGTTTGCAAGAATACCAAAAACATTTTCGACAACTCGCCGTGCCCTTGATAATCTATAATTAAATAAACGTTTGCGGTTGTCCAAGTGACTACACGCATATGGTTTCATTAAACGAGGACAAAGCGGAAATGCTTCATCGGCGATAAATGTATAAGGTACCGTTTTTTTTTGTCCAGGTAGGCATTCATCTGGAGGAAAATCAATAAAGTTGTTTTCAATTATCTCTTTAAAATCTGATTGTCTATATACACTGTAACATGTCAATTCACTGTTCTCTTGTCATGTTACACTGTGGTCTTATTTCCTTCAATATAAAAGCATTATTCGTCTTAATTTTATACTAATACCGTTTACAATCACAAGTTAGTTTTAATTGGTGTAAAATTTCCCTTTAGTATTATTAAATAATACACTATATACGTCGATCTTTAGTTTTAATTTAATATTCTTTCTTTTGTATAAATAATATAAATAATTATTGTTCATATGTAATTTTCTAATTAGTAAACCTATGAATATTGTTCATAAATACGCAACTGGTGTATATATGAATCTGTCATTTAGGATAGTTTTCTTGTTTTGTCCCTCTCTCAAAATGTGTGGTTATCTTTAAACCAGAACAAATTTTCGTTTGTCTCCATATCTAACGGTCTTTTGAGCACATGCAGTCATCCGATAAAGATGTCCTTTCTGATTGAGAATTGAATTAACTATGCATTAACTAAGCATATGTATTAATTTTACTACCTACAAATATTATCTTTTATCGTACAAGAATTCATGTTACCGTTATTTACTTTCTAAAATAAATTAAATGTTCCGTTGACAAAACATATAGTCGTAGAACGAAAAGATTGGCTTTTACAAATTAGAAGTTTGAGGTTAACAACCAAAATAAACAACGAGGGTGTTCGTCTCAACAAACCGTAAGAAGATCCTATAATTCTAAACAAGCCGTTAGCTCAATGTTTAAGTATACATTTCCTTTCATATATCTGGAATACAGGTATGGGTTTATCTTATTTACTTTTGTCTTGGAACGATGTGCGTGCGTTACATTTTAAATCTCAATTATCTAGAAAAATAATGCATGTAAAATATAGTCATAACTTTATTTATCGATTACCTTAACTAATTTAATATTTCTTTGCTTTCCTATATAACCTTATGGTTTGTAAACAGAAAAGCTTTCATGAAACCTTTTGTGGATTTTGAGATTATGTTCAATTTATATGTTCAATTCAAATTCTCTTAACTAATGTTAAACACAACAAAGTGTATTTATAATTTCCTTTTATTCAGAACGTTAATTTGAAATTGTGTCTAAGCACTATAATAATTTTAGATTTTCTAATATCTTATCTGGTAGCATTTAAGACAAAATTTTAAAATTATGAGAGTGTAGATATATACACTACAGTTACTGATTTTGTCGTATGAAAATTTGGTTGTAAAAAAATAACGGTATATATTTTATTTTTTATTAATGTTATTAACTAAACGTCAATATATAAGTTGTATTAAGGTATTTTCTTGTCATATTCTAAATTGCATCCCTATAACTTGTCTGGGTAAAATTTAATTTTGTTCTCTAAACCCCTAAGATATAGTCTTTTGCAATCTACCGCAGCCACAAACGGTCGACGCTAGACCTGCCACAGTTTAATTTAGACTCTGTTGTACACCCATTTCTACCTGTAAAAAGGAAGGGTGCAACACCACCATCACTGATTCTACCATTAACGCCAACGTTCACAAAAATAAATTTGTAGGTTGCATCTACAAAACCTAACACTATACTGTGCTTTCTTTTGTAATTATAAAAATATGAACCAAAACTCCGTGGTGGTCGAAAATTAATGTGTTTGCCGTTTATTGAACCTAGCACCAGTGGAAAATTTCATAAATTGCTAAATTTACTAGCAATATTTTTCCATTCTAAAGAAGTCTTTGGCATCTACAATAAGGCTAAAGCAATTATATTGTTTTTACCCATGCTAGTAGATGGTTGATGGGAATCCCAGCACCACATTTCCTCCAGAATCCCACATTTCCTCACACATCTGGACCAATTTACATGTAAATTCCCATAAGGAGGAAATGAGGGAGATGAATCTCCTCCTGCTCTCTCCTTGCTCTCCTCCTTGCTCGAACCACCCCTTACCATTTTGATTACGTCACACCCGCATTCTTTCCACCCGCGAGATAAATCTTTCACCACATTTCCACCCGCGAGATAAATCTTTCTCCACATTTCCACCCACGAGATAAACCTATCTTGTTTGGTTTCAATTAATATTAGAATTTTCTCAGCTACCCGAATCTCTAAGAATTTTTTAGATTGCATCATCCCCCAGAGAGCTACCCTCATTTTAAGATTTCTTACCTGTAGCGACTTTTGAGCGTTCTTATAAATTTTTTTACACATGCGATACATTAAATTAGTCTAAAATTTTACGCAGAATTCGAATCTGTAAACAGATTTGAAATCCGACCACGCCCTGCAAAGTTATACCCCTTTAAAGTCCTGATCTTCTAAATTTTGCTCTATAAGCAAACCTAACAAATAGTTTTCTACGTCTAGCCAATGCATTTTTCGAGATAAACCTACCTTGTTTGGTATCAATTAATATTAGATTTTTCTCGGCTACCCAAATCTCTTTAAATTTTTTAGATAGTGCCATCTCCCAGAGAGTTACCCTGATTTTAAGATTTCTTACCTGTTGCGATTTCCGACCGTCCTTAAACATTCTTTTAGTCATGCAATACATCCAACTAACCTAACCTAACATGGTCATATGGTCATATGGTCATGTGGTCTTATGGTCATGTGTTCATGTGGTCATATGGTCATGTGGTCATATGGTCATGTGGTCATATGGTCATGTGGTCATATGGTCATGTGGTTATGTGAGCAGGATCCAAATCTGTAAATAGATTTAAAATAGGGTCACCCCTTACCATTTTACACACACCCTCTAAATTATAAATTTCCTGCGGCTCATACCTAAAAGAAAATCTAAAAACCATTCTTAAAACTTTTTATTACAGACAATTTTTACTAATACAGTTTAAATTTTGTAAACCACATTTCTAAATACATATTCACAATTTTTTATTCTTAACCTAGAACTCATATCGGCTTATACTTATTAACATTTATTTCTAAATAGAGCACCTTTTCCAAAGACCAACCGGACCCGCAAGTTTTAAATTCCTCTGATTTTGTTCTTATGGTTTCGCTTAAGACCTCGTACATATTCTCCAGATTACTAGAAGACGTTATAACCACATTTTTTGTGTTAAAGGATTTCACGTCCTCTACACCCTCTGCCGCAGCCATTTTGGTGTAAACGCCGTAGAGTTCGCAATAGACTTTAATTGCTGTATGTTGTATTCTTTTTTCATTTATTAATCGAATAAATCGCTCTTTCTGCTTCCAAAGAAACTCGGACACTCCATCGTTGACACTGGCGTTCTTTATGCGATAGCTAGCCATACGGTTGTTAAACGCTGTGCTAACCATTTCTACACCATCGTCGTTAGTAGCGGTAACTGATGCATTTTTATGTTTGTTACTCCTTAAGTGTGCGGCATACGTAGTTTTTTCATTTCGAAATCGCACACTTTACACATAATTCGTGGTTGTTTCGTACAAGACCCTTTAACAGCTGGCGGAGCTGAACGTTTGGCTTAATGACATACCATGCTGTTTTTCCTTGTGTCGCTGTAAGTTGTCCATTCTCGTAAAAGCGATACCGCAAGACCCACAGTTAAAGAACTTTGCTGCTGACGGATGTATAAGCTTAACCGTGGACGATGTTACACCACGACATTTGTTCTGGTGCCGTTTGAGAGCATTTTTCTAGGTATAGGAAGCACCGCAAGAGTCACATTTAAAAACGTTTGCAGGTACCATTTTAGTACAAAACAAAATCCGCACTATAAGACTTGACTTGTAAGCGAACTAACTTATAACTAAAGAGTTTACTCTTGCGCACCTGCTTTATGTACCCTATAGAATGCATACCGAAGGTTTCCGAAGACACCCGAACGATGTTGAGGATTCAGCGGGGAACTAAATAACGTCATAATCCTTGCTGCTCATCCAATACATTTAGCGCCAATGCATGCACCTGGTTCGCATCGTCAATGGTGCGAATGCCGTTAGTAAAAACATCGGAAACGTCTTCCATGTTATACGGATCGCGTGCATATTAAAATTCCAAAAGGGCGATAGCACACTCACACAAATTGTGTGCAAGTCGTGCTGTAGAAGATGCAGTGCTACTATAACCAAAAACTTAATAAAAACACTTTAAACCATTACTAAGAAAATACCAACTTGCTGTCTACAGGATACTTACTAATAAAGCAATTTAATTTTAAATAACTTCTACGTCATACTTCAGGAAATGGTAGGCTTGAATATTTTCCAAATGAATCACCAAGCGAAAGTATATGCTTAGCGGTATTAAAATTAACCATTAATTTCCCATTTTTACAACCGTGGTTAATTATAAATTAAAATTTAATTTGTTCACGTTCGAGCTTCTCGTAAACTAACATATTTTATAGTAACAATGCGCTGTATAATACATGCATACCCCTTCGCAGCGCTACTGCTATTCTTGTAATTGCTAGAAAAAGTCACTCTCCTTTTTACTGTTAGGACCGATGCAAAGCATCATTTTATACTTTATTTATAAGTATAGCACATCGCGCACTTTTTCGTCTGATCACCTTTTCCAAAGACCAACCGGACCCGCATGTTTCAAATTCCTCTGATTTTGTTCTTATGGTTTCGCTTAAGACCTCGTACATATTTTCCAGATTACTAGAAGACGTTATAACCACATTTTTTGTGTTAAAGGATTTTACATCGGTAGTCTCTTCCCCCATTTTGGTGTAAACGCCGTAGAGTTCGCAATAGACTTTTACTGCTGTATGTTGTATTCTTTTTTCATTAATTAATCGAATAAATCGCTCTTTCTGCTTCCAAAGAAACTCGGGCACTCCATCGTCGACACTGGCATTCTTTATGCGATAGCTAGCCATACGGTTGTTAAACGCAGTGCTAACCATTTCTACACCATCGTCGCTAGTAGCGGTAACTGATGCATTTTTATGTCTGTTGCTCCTTAAGTGTGCGGCATACGTAATCTTTTCCATTTCGAAATCGCATACTTTACACATAATTTGTGGTTGTTTCGTACAAGACCCTTTAACAGCTGGTGGAGCTGAACGTTTACGGCTTAATGACATACCGTGCTGTTTTTCCTTGTGTCGCTGTAAGTTGCCCATTCTCGTAAAAGCGATACCGCAAGACCCACAGTTAAAGAACTTTGCTGCAGACGGATGTATAAGCTTAACCCTGGGCGATGTTACACCACGAAATTTGTTCTGGTGCCGTTTGAGAGCATCCCTTCTGGTAAAGTAGACGTGACACGGCTCGCATTTAAAAACGTTTGCAGGTACCATTTTAGTACAAAACAAAATCCGCACTATAAGACTTGACTTGTAAGCGAACTAACTTATAACTAAAGAGTTTACTCTTGCGCACCTGCTTTATGTACCCTATAGAATGCAAACCGAAGGTTTCCGAAGACACCCGAACGAAGTTGGGGATTCAGCGGGGAACTAAATGACGTCATAATCCTTGCTGCTCGTCCAATACATTTAGCGCCAATGCATACACCTGGTTCGCATCGTCGATGGTGCGAGTGCAGTTAGTAGAAACACCGGAAAACGTCTTCCATGTTATACGGATCGCGTGCATATTAAAAATCCAAAAAGGCGGTAGCACACGCACACAAATTGTGTGCAAGTCGTGCTGTAGAAGATGCAATGCTACTATAACCATAAACTTAATAAAAACACTTTAAACCATTACTAAGGAAATACCAACTTGTTGTCTACAGGATACTTACTAATAAAGCAATTTAATTTTAAATAACTTCTACGTCATATTTTAGGAAATGGAGGGCTTGAATATTTTCCAAATGAATCACCAAGCGAAAGTATATGCTTAGCAGTATTAAAATTAACCATTAATTTCCCATTTTTACGACCGTGGTTAATTATAGATTAAAATTTAATTTGTGCACGTTCGAGCTTCTTGTAAACTAACATATTTTATAACAACAATGCGCTGTATAATACATGCATACCCCTTCGCCGCGCTACTGCTATTTTTGTAATTGCTAAAAAAAGTCACTCTCCTTTTTACTGTTAGGACCGATGCAAAGCACCATTTTTTTTATACTTTCTATAGCACATCGCGCACTTTTTTCGTCTGATAATTAAATTTTGCTTCTGTAGGCTTTTACACTTTCGCATAGCGGTCGGCCGCACGTAATGATTTCTAGAACCGGTAACTACTCGATATCGTCCAAATAGAGAATTAGATGCTCGATGTCTGTCAACTTCCGATTCTCTCGTAAAAGGTAGAAAAAACTCGGTCAATCGTCCATCTAACTTAAACTTCGACCCGCTCCTGTTCTGATAATTTACAAACATTTTTCAAACGACATTGGGCTGAGAATTTTTAAACCTCCGAGGGATCTTTAAGTCGTGATCAATTACACATCCGAGCTACGCGTAAACTAACATATTTTGCAGCAACTGTGCACTGTATAATACATGCATAACCCTTCTCTGCGCTACTGCTATTCTTGTAGTTGCTTGAAAAAGTCAGTCGCCCTTTTTACTGCTAGGGCCGCGAAAATTGGACTACATGGAAAACACTGCGACAATACGCGATCAATACAAAGATGTGTTAGACACGAATTCTGCGTAAAATTTTAGACTAATTTAATGTATCGCATGTATAAAAAAATTTATAAGAACGCTCAAAAGTCGCTACAGGTAAGAAATCTTAAAATGAGGGTAGCTCTCTGGGGGATGATGCAATCTAAAAAATTCTTAGAGATTCGGGTAGCTGAGAAAATTCTAATATTAATTGATACCAAACAAGATAGGTTTATCTCGTGGGTGGAAATGTGGAGAAAGATTTATCTCGCGGGTGGAAATGTGGAGAAAGATTTATCTCGCGGGTGGAAAGAATGCGGGTGTGACGTAATCAAAATGGTAAGGGGTGGTTCGAGCAAGGAGGAGAGCAAGGAGAGAGCAGGAGGAGATTCATCTCCCTCATTTCCTCCTTATGGGAATTTACATGTAAATTGGTCCAGATGTGTGAGGAAATGTGGGATTCTGGAGGAAATGTGGTGCTGGGATTCCCATCAACCATCTACTCATGCTCTGCCTACTCTTATATATGTTCCTTTCATATTGTTGTAAATACTGTCGACTATTTTAGGAATGATTAAGCTTATTGAGCTTTCGTGTATCGAGTTGAGTACATAAGAGAACGATATGCTTCTCCTGTAGCAAGAAAACGAAGTGTCAGTGCTAACCTGTAACAATATACGATAACAAAAACCTGAATACCATAAACAGATCACAGATCACTACCTCTTCTCTGATGAGAAATGTTTTCTCTCATATTTGTATTCTGTTTCACTATATCATATTTTACCAAATCATGTAATTCGTCAAACATTTCATCAGACATTCGAAGAAAATTTTTATAGGATTCTGGGTCCTGGAATCTTAAATCGTTTTGTGTCATGTCCAATACACCCAAGCCCTCGTTCCTACGAAACAACCACCTTTCAGAACAGAAACGTCTATTTTTCTTACGAAAAAGCTGCATAATAAGTATAATTATAGGTGCAGCCGCAGCGAGCAATATAACCGATGAATCACTATCAGTATTCATATTGATAACAAAATAACGTAAGCACTGTATTTTACCATGTGATCAGCTGACAATTAAAAATGACAAACAAAAATTGCCAACTAAAGAGTAGAAAAGCTCGAGATACCAACTCATTTAAATGTAATACGGCGCAGAATCCCTTCCTAAATAGATGCTAATAAAATAGGATTGTCTAAAATGGGATGTATTTGCAAATAATCATATTTGCTCAAAATATTTGATTAAAGAAAATTTGTCCAAAAGAATAGGATCGTCTAAAACGGGCGTTATACTACCACAGTCAACTAATCTGTAATTAATATGTATCACATCTAAATATGCTTTAATTGTTATTATTATTAAAAAAGCAAGAATATAAAATTATTGTTAGAAAATGTGTGTTGTAAGTCTGATATTATTGATTGAATCGGTTCATCCAGTTTTTCGGTTGGTTTAGCGCACATGTTAATAGCCTTATAAATACGATTGTATTGTATTGTAATAATGAAATTTGTAGAATATTTCGTCCACTTTAAGATGAAAATAAAAGAAAGTATTACAGACAAATATTTCCAAATATTTAAATAAAATTCGCAACAGTTGTATAATTTTTCAATTTCCAAGAATTTTGCCCACAGAAAATTGTCCCGAGGTTAGCTGAATTGGAAAACTTGGTTTTTCAACACTGGGCCTAATATATACCACTAGAAAAAAAATCTTTTACCCGACCTTTTGCAAGATAGCAACTTTTTTATGTACCTAGCTACTGGATTATAGTAAACAGGTGTTTATATAAAAATTTCTTAAATATTTTTCTCGTGGAAAAATTCTAGATAAGTTTGAGAATCCCCCCCAGAACATCAATTGCGTTAATAAAATTGTTTATATTGGAAAGCGTTTAATTTTTTTATTTAGTTTCATCTATTTGTCTATTTTAACATTTAGCAGTGGGAAAGATCAAATACATAGGTTTTCAAAGACTGGAAACTTTTTGACAGGCCTGATTGGCCTGATATTTAGTTCGTGGGAAAAACGATTCAAAGTTTCTGTAAAAAAATGAAAATTCGACAGTGTAGGGAACGCAAGTATGTTTACCCAAAATACATTTCAATTTTATTATTTTGTTTTATTAGCAATTACCTCAACTAATATATAATTCTCCCTGCAATGAAATTTTGTGTTTTAAAGGTTTAAGCTTACGTCAGACCTTTTTTTATTTATTTGACAAAGATGCGAAAAACATCAAATTCAATGCCGTTTTGATTAGCACAGAAAATCCAGAGTAAAAATTTAATTACGTCTCTCTAGCAATAGTTTCAATAACTCTGATAACAAAGGAGTATTTGCAAAAACAAAAACGTCAATATTGCTTTCTTGGAATTCAGAACCACTATTTAATACTGTACTTTAAATTTCCAATCTTTTATTTATTTTTATCCAAACGTTTCAACACGTTAATGTGTTCCTTCATTTAAATACATTAATTCATTTCAATTATAACTGTTGTTACGTTCATTTCCCTATGTTAGAACTTCTTTTCATTCTTGTCTAAGAACACTAGAGGATCTCTATAATTTAAATTGGTAATAAGTCCCGTAATTATTCGACTTCCAAAACATGATTGTACATCATGCCAAATCAAATTTTTTCGAGTATGACCTCTAGAAAGCGTTGCATCAACACCTTTACCACGGTATTCCAAAGAGCGTTTCAAGTGCCTCAATCGTACAAGGTAGCTTTTAAGATGTGATAAATTAGATTCCAGCCTACTATGATTTTCTTGTTGATTGTCTTCGTATACCTTATTTCTAATAGCAAGCTTCAATATACTAATATTTGCTTTGATAATTAAAATGTGTTTCGTTATTTCATTCACTGATTTAATTAGATTCACGCATTTTACAATTAATCTCAAAATTGCGCTACTAATCTCGGATACGGTTTCAGCATTCATGATTCTATAGAAAATCAAAATACACTACTTAATAATACAAGTATTTTCTCTATTTATTATTTATATAAAATATCATCTGACGTAAGCAAAACAACTGCAAAAAGGTTTATTCATCTGAGTTTACGGAAAACGCGTAAGCAAAACAACTGTAAAAGAAAATAGCATACAAATCGAAATAATTGCATAGCGAATTGCTTTGAATGCAATTGTTAAAAAAATCGCCTTTATTTACGTTTTTATTCAAGACGATTTTCAAGCTTGAGTCGTGCATGCGGTCTAAAAAAAATTGCAGAGTTGCCTTCAGTACGTGTCTATGACAAATAATTCGCTATGCAAGCATTTCCAATATTTACATACTGAATGCAACTCTGAGCAAAACAACTGCAAAAGGAATGCATTCAACATCATTTTTCATTCCGTATGCGTTTACTACAAAAAATGTTTTTATACGACCTTTGATTTATTATGTGTACAGAAAATACATTATCATTACAGCGCTATTTTTTTATGATTACATTGAAATATTTTTAAATAAAAACAAAGCAAATTTGAAAAAAAAATGTCTCAGAAATTTTACGAAAAATTTGTTGGTGATATAAAAAATGTATGTGGAAATACGGCGTAGGAAGAAAGGGTTCAAACGTTATCAGAGGAAGAGAGCCGTGCCAGTATTTCTCTGTCTAATGATTGCAGCAATTTAAATTACTTGACAGTGTTGGAAATTATTAAATGTTACCCCATCCAATACTTAAAAGATGCGACTGCAAGGCAATCGCTTGCGCAAATGTTTAGAGATTTGGCTATCCCAGATTCGCCAGACTCTGGTTACCACAGCGGTTTATAGATGTTATCAATACATGTATGTATTCTATTAAAAACATTATATTTTCTTGATAAAGTTTGTTTTTACATATTTGTATCGCCAACATTAGCAAAAATTATTAATAGACGTATTGAACTATCTTGTTTTTATTTTTAGGTTTAAAGTGGTGTACCCCGCAGATAATAAACACAATATACCGCATGTCAACAAAAAAATTGTAGGGAAATTTAAAGACAACTTTAATGTGGGTCTAGTATTAAAAATTTGTTGGTAGTAAGGCTAAGTCCTACTGTATTGTAAGCGAGAAAGACACGATTAAAAAGATTAAAGGGATCTCACGAAGTGTAGTTAAGAATATTAATGTATATAGTTTTAAGGACATTGTACATTGCGGGAGATTTGGTTCTAGGAAATGAGCAACCTACAAAAGTACGGAATATTTGGTATTAATGCTAATTGGTTTAGTGACCGCGTTTGTGCACTCTTCGAGTGTCGTCGGCAATCTTCGATTGTTTCCAAAGAAAATATTCAAGCCTACCATTTTCGAACAATATGACAGAAGTTATTTAAAATTAAATTGCTTTATTAGTAAGTATCCTGTAGACAACAAGTTGGTATTCCTTTAGTAAAGGTTTAAAGTGTTTATTTAAAATTTGTATTTCCCTAAATACGTAGTCAATGCTGGTTGCTAGAACGTACCTTGTATGAATCCCCAGCAATTATTCATCAATTTCTAATGCACTGTATTCAAACATAATTAATTAATAGAAAGTCCAAGAAAAGAAATTATATACAGCTTTCATATGTAATTTAGGTAGCCCATACTTGTTAAGAAATTAATTCGGAACGACTTGTATTTTCCAAGCATTGACTATATATTATGACGTGCATAGTTATTAAAAATGTTAAAGATGTAATTTAGGTAGCTCATAATCGTTAAGAAATTAATTCCTTAACGACTTGTATTTTCAAAGCATTTGAGCATATAATTATGACGTGCATAGTTATTAAAAATGTTAAACCAGACCTTGATAACTGTTTATAATTTAAAAAAGTTATGGTTTTGAATATTCTTATAAACAGTGCATCACCGTTTGAAAAATGGTTTTAAATATTAAACACTTATGGGCAATGAAGAATTCATTTCTAAAATTTTCACGGTTTTTGATTTTTGGAGATGTTTGGTTAAAGCATATGTCATAAATGAACAAAAATTTTAAAGAGATTTGGGAGCTTTAAAGTGTAACTTTGCAGGGCGTGGTCCGATTTTAAATCTGTTTGCAGATTCGAATTCTGCGTAAAATTCTAGGCTAATTTGATGTATTGCATGACTAAAAAATTTATAAGAACGCTCAGAAATCGCAACAGGTAAGAAATCTTAAAATTAGGGTAGCTCCCTGGGGAATGATGATATCTGAAAAATTTAAAGAGATTTGGATAGCTGAGAAAATTCTATTGTTAATTGATACCAAACAAGATGGGTTTATCTCGAAAGATGCAATGGCTAGTCGAAGAAAACTATTTGGTTCAGAAAGTTAACGGCAAAAAAAATTTCAAAAATTCTTAGAAATTCGGGTAGCCGATAAAAATCTAATATTAATTGATACCAAACAAGATAGGTTTATCTCGAAAGATGAAAAATGGTAGTCTAAGAAAACTATTTGGTCCAGATGTGGGAGGAAATGAGGATGCTCATTTATCTCGAAAGATGAAAATTTAAGATATATTTATCTCGAAAGGTGAAAATGGCTAGTCGAAGAAAACTATTTGGTCCAGTATGAGGGAGGAAATGAGGGATTCTGGAGGAAATGAGACGGCAGTATTCCCAGTTTCCTACTACTCATACACCCTTCCAAATAACTAAAGGAAACCCTAATTACATAAACCAATATTTACATCACGTAGATAATCTATACGTTAGGAAAGAATTAATATCCAAAAAGCTACAATACAATCAAAGACTAATTTAGATAAATGCAATAAAACCAGATAGGCAGTAGTAAATATAGACGCTACACACAATGTATACAAGGTGCGTAAAAAGGACGCTTCACAAAAAAAAACGTTAAATCCATACCAAAAAGTAGAAGACCCTATTTTAATCAATGATAATAAAATCGCGATCAAAGGTAAAACATATCACAAAAATTTTCTAAAACTCCAACTTTTTATTTCTGAGAGCAACGAAAATCGCCGTTCTATTCATATGCTTGAGCACGAAAATATTAGCGGCAGTGAAGATAGAGGAAATACAGAATCCCATCCTTCCTGTTCAAATTGGACAGAGTAAAATCATTATCTCTAAACACTCTTTTCTGTATCATCTAAAATTTGACTAAAAAAAAACTTAAACCGATCTAAAAACTTTGGAAAATATCGTAACCATAAAGGATACCCAAAATCAATTTTCGATTTTATTCAAAAATAAAAGTTTTAACGCACTATCCCTAACATCAATATCCGCAATTAAAGTAAACACCTTTTCTCATAATTTTAGAGTAAAAAGAGGACTAATGTAGGTGTAGGAAAATTATCAAAATGGCTATTCGGTACATTAGACTCCGATGATGAACAATATATGAATTCTTATTTTAATTTGCTAGTAAGCGACACCAGAATGGTACATAACGAGTTGAACTTACAAAAAAACGTTATTATAAATATTGCCTAAGACCTAGGAGCATAATTTCAAAACCTTACTTGAGAATCAAGTACTTTAACAAAATCAACTAAATAATTTAACCTTAGGATTGACTGACATCATTATTTTAGAAAAAGCATTTTCTCTTTCGAGTATTATTGACAGTTTAACACCTCAACTACACTCAATACAAAAGTTGATCGATAATTTAGAGCTAGCAGTATCATTTGCACGTCTCAATAGTCTGCACAGTTCAATAATTCAACCAAATCTACAACTAAATGCAATTATAGCAAAATTAAATAAGATCTACGAGAATGAGTAAATACCGTACTTACAAAATTTTATTAATTACTACTCCTTATTTTCTACCCAAGTATCAATCTTTGATAGTTTGATATTGTTTAAAATTCATACTCCAGTCATATCAGCATAATTTAAATATCTACAAATGAAGATTACTGGGTCACTACTGAGAGATGTCTAGAAATAGAAACCTTTTACTATTGTCAACAGTATAACCTGCACAAAAATCAACCCTGCATTGCAAAATTAATGCGAACCGGAGAAAACACGTCAAACTACTTCAATTCAATTCTTCGTGTCTACAATAATACAAGTAAACGCTGGAAACATTCTAGTAGTCTCTGCAAATTCTATTATAAGACAATATGATGTAACAACCAAGGACTTTTTGAAGTTGAAACGCCCTTGAAACTAAATGAAAAAATATTTTCTACGAAGACACCATACATGAAGTATTCATCTACCATTTACCTAAATTCAATACGACGTTTTAAGAAACACAAGCAATTCACCATCCTCTTCAACTGCAAGAAGTTGACAGTGAGAAGATATAACATCTAAAAATAATGGCAGAAAATTTACAACATATAAACCTTGAAGATTCTATAAATACTTCGCTTTCTTGGAACGACACATCATGTTTTGTAATTTTAATTTCTAGCGTTATTTCTATTCTAATTTATATTAAATTTATTAAACCTCCAAAACTCCAAAAATAGAAGTACCCCTATTTTCTAACTTTGCTAGAGAGGAGTGATATTATTCAGATCCGGGTTGTATACATAAAAACTATATTTCCATTGTTATAATATCATTATTACTAATTTTGTTAATCACCAGTAAATAGGGGAAAGATCCGAATGTAACAATCACTTTGACTTTTACCCAGATAAATTTATATAAAAGCAGATCCTAAATAATAATAGTTAAATAGTCATTGTTGAACGTTATAGCTGAATTACTGAACTTTATTTGTACTAATAGTTATACGAACGAATTGTAATACTTCTTCACCTTTCAATAAAAAAATATTTTTATTGGAATTTTAGCATTCGAAAACAAGATTGATGCCATTTTTAAACAGCGGTAGCTCCCTTAAGAAGCATTTCCGGACGACCCAACTTGATAGAAACTTTCATTCATACTTGTGTATGTAGAATCACCCTCTTCATTTTTTAGGGGTTACTCGTAGACACGGTGTATATAGAGTGATAATATCGGATCGCAGCAACAAATAATAGTTCTACAATGTGACGTTTCTTGTCACGTAACTTCACCAACCGTTGATGGAATATGCCCTTGACGCACACAAAAGAAAACAAGTTGCATACCTGTAGGTATCCTGGTTCTTAGCCCGCAAGCCGTCTACTACCATAATTGCAGCAGCAGTATAACGAAAGAAGTTGTTTTACATAACGAAAAAACCCATTTGGCCTCTAGCTGAAAAAAAGCTAAAAAGAGCATCTGATTAGAATGGGTACGCGCGGGGAAAACTCACCCAATACACGCAGGACACCTCCTAATTGTTGAACAGAAAGACGTGCGTCGCTTTTTGAAAAACAGTGACGAATAAAATGTAGAAGACTCTTCGACGCACACGCTGCAGAATCAAACTCAACAATGGTTCAAACAACACGAATTCGAACTGACAATTCCTAGCTTAGCGAAGCGCGTTAAAAAGTGGAAAACCCGGGTTTATATCGGATCGTGCGCGACCTAATCTGAACAAGTCGTTACCTTGAAATAATAGAAAAATCATTAGATGGCGATCGTAAGATATACCTAGATAGCGGGTACCTAAAAAGGATATAAATTTACTTTATAGAATAAATTTTCGTTTTAAAAGCACAAAAGGGTTTGAGTTGACGAGTTTATTCAGGAGCGTGTTTATTATGAATTAGGTTGAGGATTTATGGTAAAACGGGTTTATGAAGTAACAAGTAAACTATATAGGGGGTTGTTGAAGAGTTTAAGAATTGAAACGGAATTTATTCGAACGAGGAATGAATTTACAAGGAAAAAATTTTAAAAACAAAATTGGAACGTAACAAATCGCCCCAGCAAAATTATAAGATCAGGGTAGGAAACCAAAAGTACGGGAGTGGGCAGGACCAAAAAACCAAAGAGAATAAAAAGGAAATAAAAATCTAAACAAAAAAATTCTCTTAAAAACTAAAAGAAAACTCGTTACGAGAACGAAACACAAAAGACAACAAAAAAAGAAAAAAACCCCAAAATAAAAAAAAAGAATTCTCCTCCGGCTCGAAGGACCAATAACAGAAAGAGCGGAAAAAGGAAGGAAGGCAGGGAAGCAAGCAACGAAGACTAAGATGGAACGACCTCACCACTGCGGAGTCGTCAACGGACGGATATTTTGCAAGAGAGAAACAGAAAAGGTTATCAACCTCACAAAGAGAAACGGAACGAGAAAGAAAACCAACAGTGCCGACCAACACAAAACCCAAAGGTCAAGCCTCAAGTAAACAAAGGGACCACAAGGGAGAACGAGAGGAAGAGAAGAGGAACGCTGGACGGAGTACTCTCAACTGTGGTAGTCGAAGTCGAAGAACCAAAGAAAAGAAAGGCTAACTAGTCCTAAAGTCGACTAAATCGTGGTTTCCGAAGAACGAAAAACGGACTAGAAAGCACCTACCACAGGAGTGGGTGGACGAAATACAATCAGTATCAGGACCGACAGCAAAGAAGACCAGCAAAAGGATAGGGAAAGGAAAGTGGAACGAAAGGAACGATAGAAAAAAAAGAAAACCCAAAAAGAATAACACCAACACCTAGTACAAAACAAAACAAAAACCCTCAGAATCGTATAAAAGAAAATAAAACAGAATCCCAGTGTAGTTATGTATGAGTAGGTGTGTGCGTGTGCATGCGCATGTGTGTATGTGTGTGGGTGTGTGTAAAAAGTGCGTGTGTATGTGTTGTGCGTGTATAAAGTGTACGTGTGTGGGTGTGTGTAAAAAGTGCGTGTGTATGTGTTGTGCGTGTATAAAGTGTACGTGTGTGTGTTGGACCGTTGTAGTCGCCTCTTTCGACAGGCAAGTCACCATGGGACTATGCTATTCCCGGACCCACACGGGTGCAAGGAGTACAAGGAGAGAACGGAAGAAAAAAGAACCAAGAAGAGAACGGAAGAAAGTAGAACCAAGTAGAACTGTGTGTCTATGAAGTGTGTGGGTGTAGGTGTGTGTGTATGTGTGTATGAAGTGTGTGGGTATGGATGGGACGTGTATAAAGTGTGTATGTATGTGTGTGTGTTGGACCGCTGTAGTCACCTCGTACGACATGCAGGTTGTAGCGTGGGGCTATTCTATTCCCGGACCTACACGGGTGAAAGAAAAAGCAAGAAAACGAAAGAAAACCCCGTAAAACAGAGAAGCAAAACGAAATTGTAATGTCCAAAAATCATGTTCGAAGGAGAGCAAAGTCGTCATAATCTGGGGCGCGAGGACTAGGTATTGGGCTGAAGACGTTTACGTCGCCAGAAGGAAAACAGAACGAGATCACGGACATCAGGATTTCGTCAAACAACATCTTCAGGTTCTGAATCAGTATATACAAATTTCTATCTCTTAGGGGCAGTTTTCCGCGAACCAGGGACAGCAGGGGGTGTAGCAGTTGTAGCACGCCGCGGTTTAGGAGGTAGCGAGGGCAGTTTAGAAAACTCGAAACGAGTTAAGGAAAAAAGTTGTTTGTTGTTAGGGAAAACTCACCCAATACACGCAGGACACCTCCTAATTGTTGAACAGAAAGACGTGCGTCGATTTTTGAAAAACAGTGACGAATAAAATGTAGAAGACCCTTCAACGCACACGCTGCAGAATCAAACTCAACAATGGTTCAAACAACACGAATTCGAACTGGCAATTTCTAGCTTAGCAAATCGCGTTAAAGCTGAAGAACCCAGGTTTATATCGGATGGTGCGCGACCTCATCTCAACAAGTCGTTACCTTGGAACTATAGAAAAACTATTATACGGCAATCGTAAGATATACCAAGATAGCGGGTACCTAAAAACAGGATATAACTATTTACTTTATCGAATAAATTTTCGTTTTAAAAGCAAAAAGGGGTTTGAATTGAGGAGTTTATTCGGGAGCGTGTTTATTATGAATTAGGTTAAAGGATTTAACAGATTTATGGTAAAAGGGCTTATGAAGTAACAAGTAAACTATAGGGTGTCGTTGAAGAGTTTAAGAACTGAAACGGAATTTATTCGAACGAGTAATGAATTAACAAAATTTTAAAAACAAAATTGGAACGTAACAAGCTTATAATATCTATAGCTTACTATAGTAACCATTCGATTAAGCCGAATGTTTTGAAACAACCTAGTTTACCTTTCAAATTTTTGTTTAACATAAAGCTTTTTCACTAAGAAGATAACCTTAGTGTCTTTTTACATTTAAATTGTTTAGAAATGTGTAATGCAACCGCATAAACCAGTATTATGGCCTTGAGAACTAAAAGAATACAATGCAATTTATTCTCTAAAACAAAAGTAATTTACTTAAAACACATATAAGACAAAGCTTTAGGGTCTAGCTGAAGCATTTGAAGAGGGTTTGTATAAAAATGAGTTCCAGAGCACTTTTATAACAACAACACGTAATTAATGCCTGGAGTAACGTTTCTCTTGAAATACAAAAGGAACGAGCTCCTGCAGGGTGGTTTTAAGGCAGCAAAGGTAAAGTATAATATAGAGTCGAATACATTAAATTACACTTGGTTCTATAGCATGAATGCTTATTTAAGAGAAATAACATTATATTAAAAAATGCGCGAGCTGATTAACGTACACCATCTAATTCAGTGTTTATCTTCCAACTTACTTGAATAAATTTTATTTAAAAAAATCTTTTTAGCTGTCAATGAAACTTAGGTGTTACATTTAGATCGCCCAAACGGATGTAACTACATTTTGAATTTCTAGAAACATAATTAAAAAATTGGATTTTGTTGGAATGGTGAAACTATTTCGCAATTTCAAATAATTAGATTCTCGTGCAAATGACTTCTCTAGTTTCTATAACTTGTGGTGTAATAGAACAATTGAAAAATTGAGAAACGTAATGTCAGACTGAGGTTTGAAGTACATAACAGTTATTTATGTTTCAAGGGTATCAAATAGATGTTTATGTCCTGTGGGCAACGATGTTTCAAACTCGAGTGTCTCTGACCCGAAGGTTTGTAAGTCGCTCGAGGATATAAACATCTATTGACACCCGCGCTGCCGCCGTGAGAGTATGGGCAGTAAGTCGTTAAAAATCTGGTTAGAAGATAAAAGCAATTAGAGTTCATTTGGAAACTTTTAGTTTCTGTAGTAAAAAATAAAGTCGCAACTATATGTTTTGCACATCAATGAAGATACAAAAAGCATGCATTTTAACATAAGATCGCCAGGAATTTTAAAATCTTATACGGCAAATGTTGAACAATGCGTTGTATCTTAGTATTAGCATAATGTGATGTAAGATAGATTGCAATAAGTGGTGTAGACCCTGCTGTTTTGTTAGGAATTGTAACATACTTCTACAGTAGGAGAGCTTGCAGACATTTTTGGGTAAGTATTTGAGGCACCATCAGAACTTGTTCAATACTTCTTTTGGGATACCTGAATACAAAAATGCAGACCTGGCAGAAGAATTGTGGGACTTAACCGACCCTTCGATTTTTAAAGTAGTGAATCTTTTTTGCAAAAAATATTCTTGAGACATTTTGAAATTTGAATACCTTTAAATTTAGTATTTAAGGAGTTAAAAATAAAATGCCAGACTATTTTGTCGGGTCTAAGATATTTGCAAAACTATGTTTAAAAACAAAATAAAAGAGCAGAGTCTAGAAAAGAGTCAGGAGAGTTTTTAAATATTTTAAATGAGATACTACAGCGTAATTATAGTATGAGAATTAACTCAGGAAAGAGAAAGGTAATGACAAGTGAGTTACAGCCTAGTTCTAAACCAAAATTAAAAATAGGCAATACCGAGTTAGAGGAGGTAGATGCATTTTGCTATTTAGATAGTGTAATCACAAAGGACAGACGTAGCAGAAGGGATATAATAGCTAGAATAGCTCAAGCTAGAAAAATGTTTTTAAAAAAGAAAGACTTACTAATAGCTACTAGTATTAGTTTAGATAATTGAAAAACTTTCTTAAAGTCGTACGTATGGAGCGTTCTATTATATGGTAGTGAGATTTGGACAATTATAGAGGTAGATAAGAAAGAGATAGAAGTTTTTGAAACTTGGGATTATAGGAGAATGTTAAAGATTAGTTGGACCGTTAGAGTAACAAATGAGGAAGTTTATAGAAGGAAAGGTGAGGAACCCTGTATGTGGAAACAATTAAAAATCAGGGGAGATAGAATGATAGGGCACCAGTTAAGACATGAGGGACTATATAGTAAGGTCTTAGATTATAAACTACCAAATAAAAATAGAGTAGGAAGACCTACACAAAGCTGTATTAGTCAAATTATTAGAGATTTAGGTGGTGAAGGGTATGCAGACCTCATTGGACTAGTTCAGACTAGAAAAGAATTTAGAACTGCGTCAAACCGACCTTAAGTAAGTTCGAGGACAAAACAAAAAAAAAGCAAATAAATAAAAATCCGAAACTAAATGCCACCATGACATAACTCACAATTAGTTAGCAGTCTGGCGTGTTGGTAGCGATTCGTTGCTTAAGCCTTACCATAATATATAACTTAACACTTTTCCTTTTTTGGAAGGGATAACCAGGTAACATTTCATTTCTTCATAAATGGGAATCATATAAACATGTTGGAGTTCTTTAACAACCATCAGGTTGCTAATATCTATGGAGAGCCAGGTAGATAAGAAAAAGATAGAAGAGTATAGGAAGACCTAGAACAAGCTATATTAGTCAAATTATTAGAAATTTAGGTTGTAAGGGGTATGTAGAACTTTTTAGATTAGCACAGAATAGAATGGAAGCTAAATGATGATTTTAGGCACGTTAAAATTTAAACAGCATAATATCGGTAACTAAACAGACATATTTTTAATACGATAGGTGGTTTCGGTGCGACATTCCACCTGCCAGGTGTTTGAGAACGTTAAGTATGAGTGCGAGTGAACAGCGCTATTTGTAAGCTGATGTGCGAGAGACAGCGTATATCGGCAGCTGTCTTAGTCAAAGAGCTCTGCGGTGCGATTGGCTCTTGCAAGACCACGTGACTCACAGCACCCATGCGGTTGATAGTAAGAATTTTTGAGTAGTTATAAGATTCGCAGTGTTAGTAGTATTTTATTTATAGCAATATTTTTTATTTTCGAATAAAAGGTATTGTATAGGTATATAATTAATGATAGGGCACATTAGTTAGTAAAGAAAATAATTTTTTTATTTACTCTCTAATTACTTTAATGTATTTTCACCTTTATTAATTATTATGAAATATAAGGGATTAAAAAGTAAATAAACGCAAAAAGTACATAAAAAATCAAGTGAAATATTATAATAAACTTATAATAAACATATAAAAAAATAAGTTTTTTTTCATCATCGGAATTTGTGGCTTTTTCTTCTTCAATAAACCCTTAATCACAGCTTGTCCTCTACTACTTCCACTTCTTCTGCATTATCTGAAAAAAGTAATGAATGTATATTTAATACATAATTAAATGAAAAATGCAATTACGAAAAAAAATTATTTAAACTCACCTGTAACATTTTTGCCGGTATTTACTGATTGTTCATTAACAATAGCATCTAATATTAATTGAGGCAGACAGTCTCCATGGAATCAATAAAATTCAAACGTATTTGCGTTTTGTTGTCACCCATTTCTGACCGGTGTTAAAGAAGTAGTAAAACGCAAATATGCATTACGTCAAATACTTGCTATGTACTGAGTTCTTAAAATGTATTGCTCTAATTCAGTTTTACACAGAGGTAAAGTAGAGGGGACACAATTTTTTAATAATTTTGTAAAAGGCTCATCTTTTTTGTTGGCTTTGTAAGTTGCGCAGAATTTTCAAAATCTTGCTGTATTTATATTTGTGGCATAAATTTCACAAACAAATTTTTCTAAAGCTTCAAAATTTTAATCCCGCAGACTGGTTATGTGAGCAGCTCTAAGATTCGTTAATGCTGTTTGATAATTTTTATTTTTCATCAATATCTTTAGAAGCCATTCCGAATGGACCTGCACCTTGCCGAAGTTCTAGATTACTAGAACAAGTGGAATGGATGCTGCGTTCCAGTGATCTATAGAGCCAAACTACAGGTTCAACCAAATTAGTAGGGTCTTTAGTGAGGAACCAGACTAAGATAGGTCCCCAAAAGAGGGCAGCGGCTCTTTCGGTACATAGATTGGCAGAGACCATAAGGGTCGATATGGCATTCCAAGACACACTACCGCGATGTGGAAGGCAACGGGAAACCACCACATTACCACCCAAGCACAAAGCGTACTTAAATTGTATATAAAATTATGGTATCCTCTGAGGTAAAAGATTCCGGAGGTACAATAGTCCCACATTCAGATCTCCTGGAAAAGACTACTTCGGAGGATGTGATCGGAAAACTTAGAAAAAAAATAGGGAATATTCTGCGAGTCGGAGCGTGGAATTTCAGAAGTATAAAGCAAGTAGGTAAGCTAGAGAACTTAAAAATTGAAATGGATAGGTTAGCACTAGACGTAGCAGAGATCAGCGAAGTTTGGTGGCCAGAGGCGGGGTATTTTTGCAGTGTAGACTTTAGGGTAATTCATACAGAATCAGAGGAGGGAATTTCAGGTGCGCGAATAGTTGAGAAAAAATAGGGCACTGTGTAGAAAACTACTTACAAAGGAACGATAGAGTACTCATGGTTAGATTAAAATCTAAACCGGTAAATACAGTATCAATGCAAGTATACATGCCCACCTCCAGTCACAGTGACGAAGAGGTAGAAGCGATCTACAAAGATATCAAAAGCATACTAAGATACGTAAAAGGACATGAAAATTTAATAATTATGGGGGATTTAATGCAGTGGTAGGTGAGGGTAGGAAAGGAGCGGTAGTAGGTTTAATTGGTTTAGGCACGAGAAACGACAGGGGAAATAGGTTGGCAGAATTTTGCGAAAAAAACAATTTAATCACCACAAATACATTATTTCTACATCATGCTAGAAGACGATGCACGTGGAAGATGCCAGGGGATATAGGAAGATATGAAATAGATTACATTCTTATTAGACAACGGTTTAGAAATCAAGTAGAAGACCGTAGAAATTATCCCGACGCAGATATAGACACTGACTACAACATCATAATTATGAAGGCCGCTCTTAATTAAAAAAAATTGAAAAAAAAGGAATGGAAAAAGGCACCTTGACTTTGAAAAACTAAAAGATAAAGATATCCACGAAAGATTTAAAAAAAGTCAAATGAATTGCTGAAAGATATCGGGAAAATTTCTGATACTAAGGAAGTAGAAACAGAATGGAATAACATTAAATCCAGCTTAGATATGGTGGCAAGAGATATTCTGGGGTATACACAAAAAGAAAATAAGAAACCATGGATAACAAAGGATATCCCGAATTTAATAAAAGAAAGACGAAAATACAAAAATAGATCAGACGAAACGGGAAAACAGAGATACAAAGCCATAAAATGGGAAATTATTTGCAAATGCAGGAAAGCTAATGAACAATGAATTGATGAAAAGTGCAAAAAAGTACAAACCAAAATGGAAATTGGAAACAGACGAAGCAAACAAACTAATTAGAATGAATTTTAAGCTATATATACTAGGTTATCATAAAGTAAGGGATATATGTTAAATCATTACAACTTTTTTAATAAATTAAGTTAGTAACATAAAATAAACGAAATCTAGTTGCTTAATGAATGGGATTTTACCGTATCTATGAGAAACAAAAGCGTTGTCATAACAATTGTTGACACTAGTGTCAAAACTAAATTATTCAATTTGAAGTTTTATTTTGAAATTAAAACTCAAGTAAACGTTGAGTTCTAACGACTCAACTGTAATAACATGGATTTACAAACAAGAATTGGTTTAGTTCGGTGCTATTATGAATCCGGCAGAAATTACACCGCTGGATTACGAAGATTTCGCACGAGAATGGGTTTGAGAGCGGGACCCTGTCAAATGAAAGCGTACCGCAATTTGATTCAAAAATTTGAAAGAACAGGGTCTGTAACTGACTTACCAATAATTAGTGATGTCCAAGTTGCAGAGGTTCTTCATGAAAATCAAGACATAGCCAGAAGCAATTCACTCACAATCAGCAGTGCAAATGCGATGTCCAAGCGATTGCAAATGCCGTATACCACGGTTTGGAAAATTTTACGCAAAATTCTAAACATGTATCCATATAAACTGAAAATGCTGTTTGAATTAAAGGACGCAGATTTGGCTACTAGGTACGATTTTTCTTTGCGAGTAATGGCTCAGATGGAAATTGAACCCGAAAGGTTATCCCGTATTTTATGGACAGATGAGACACATTTTACTCTGAATGGTGAAGTCAATACTCAAAACTGTAGAATCTGGTCTGCAGAAAATCCGCAACAAATCGTTCAAAAAGGTCTTCATGACAAGAAAGTCACCGTTTGGTGCGGTTTTACAGCTGATTTTATTATTGGTCCGTATTTCTACGAGGAAATGCAGAATGGACAAGCCGTATCTGTAACTGTAAATGGTGAACGATACTTGCAAATGTTACAAAATTATGTTATTCCACAGCTGCAAAACGAGCACTACGGAATTGAAAACATCATTTTTATGCAGGATGGAGCACCCCCGCACATTTTTCGACCAGTCAAAGAATTGTTAACCAACGTTTTTCAAGATCGCGTGTTAAGCAGACATTTCGTAAATTCATGGCCACCAAGATCACCTGATCTAAACCCAGCGGATTACTGGCTGTGGGGTTTTTTTAAAAAGTTTAGTGTTTAGAAGACGACCAACTACGCTACAAGAATTAAAAGACAGTATTACGGAGCAAATTGGTACAATTCAACCAGAAATGTTACGAAATGCTGTGTACAATTTGGAGGTAAGGATGGTGATCTTACAACAACAAAATGGAGGTCATATTGAGCAATTGCCGTAACCTGTTTTGGGCATACTAAATCCCATTTCATAAGCAATTAGATTTCATTTATTTCTTGTTATTAACTTAATTTGTTAAAAAGTTATCATAATTTAAAATATATCCCTTACTTTATGATAACCTTATATGAGACAAGCGAGATACACAAAGATTTCAACCGTAACATTATAGTCATTATACCAAAAAAGAAAGGCTCGGATAGATGTGAAAATTTTCGAACAAAAAGTTTGACAGCACACGTGTCAAAAATATTAACTAGAATTGTACAAAGACGAATGGAGAAACGAGCTGAAGAAATACTAGGAGCAGACCAATTTGGGTTTAGGCGAAACAGGGGAACACGGGAGGCTATTTTAGCTCTGAGGGTGATAATGGAGAAAACAATAGAAAAATGAAAAGCGTGTATATAGGGTTTGTAGATCTGGAAAAAGCATTCGACAATGTAAAATGGAGAAAAATGTTCAAAATACGCAAAAAGATTGAAATGAGTTTTAGGAATAGACGAATAGTACATAGCTTATACAAAGAGCTAACAGCGGTAATAGAATTAGAGCAGGACAGCAGAAAAGTAAACATTAGGAGAGGGGTGAGACAGGCATGTGCTCTATCCACATTAATTTTTAACTTGTACATCAAAGAGGCAATGAATACTATCAAATGAAGGAAGACATTTGCAATCTTGGGGATATAGCATTGGGCATCTCTGCTAATCCACCAATTTGGGAAGGTTCCATTTGTAGATCTGTGAACGTGTAGAGTCTAGTGAGGAGGAGAACCATTTTACTGAAAGATGACGGTCGGTTGCATTTCCTGTAGCTGAGGAATGGCGCAGCTTGTTGACATACCCAGGTACACATTTGCAACTGATCTACCAAGTAAGAAAAAGACTCAATCACTGTAACATGCCTTAGTCCACATCACACATTGATTTTATGACTGTCTCTAATGTGTTCTCTTATCATATGTGGGTTTTCTTACTCTCCCGATTCTCACGTTATGCTTGTTAACTACTCCGCTAACAAAAATGTAGCCTCATCGGAAAGACAAATAGGTTGTAAAAGGTTATTATCTGCGTTTACTGCTGTTTTGGACGATAATATTGGTGTAATGCCTGCACAATTTGGACTTTTTAAGCATGTAACTTTAAACGCTTACGTACTACCTTGCCGACTGTACTCAGTGGTATTTGAAGTATGCATGAAGCCCTTCTAATTGATTATTGAGGTAACCTAGTGAACGATGTTTGAATCCCAACAGATTCTTGAGAAACTGATGGTCTACGCATAACCTTATGCTCTGATTCTGTTGCTAAATGGGTTGTCATCCATGACTTTATTAACTTTACGTCAGGTGGGTTCTTGTCATAACATTTGCTGCACGCGAACCGGAGATTTCGTTTGTGAAAGTCATTCAACACATTGAGTCTTTCCTTGCAGAGAAGCTATTTTGAAGATACTACCGACAGCGTTTCTAGCGGTAAAGATGGTGAATGCAACACACCTGTACAAAATGTTTACCTGCAACAGGAAAACTTCAGTTACTATCATGGGTAAGATTTCATAAATTACTGTAGTCAGGGTAATGAACGCCTGGTATTATACGAAAAATCACGACCTTAGCTGCCTATTGCTGTGCAAGTTTCTAACTATTACTTGGAGCAATTATGATATGACACCATTTTTGCTATATATGATATCGTTGTGCATTCGTATCTCTCATGCTGGCGCATTTAGGTTTTATTAACAATAATTTATGACATGTTGGAACATTGTTTTACTTAGTGTGCGTGCGTTCGTTCCAGTTTTGAATTTCATCAATTGCAACTTGCTTTAAATGAATTAAAAAAAGTATTTTTGTATTTGTAGTTTATGTGCTGTGTTATTTATATACTTGCTTTGCTGCGCGATACCAAAAATGTACGAAATACTAAAGAAAGATTAAGTATTATCTGTGTTATGGTGTAAAAAACTATTTATTAATCGTATTGAGAATTTTGACAACTGAGTGACTGACTTATTTGCAACAAAAGAAAGTCATCCAATGGACTTTTTAGCTAAGTCATTATAAACTACTTATTTTAATATGTTGGTTTAATGTTTGTACAAATTTAACATATATTCCCTGCCCAACCGTCACTGAATTAAGGACAGCTAATAATATTACTCTCAGTTTTTTTTATAGAAGTTTCATCATCAGTAGGTCTTCAGTCCTAGAACTGGTTGGACGCGTACCCTCATTGTTTCCTAGTCTGAACCAACCTACACATTTCCCTGAAATTTGCACAGTCTGATTCTATCACTATCTGTGTGCGAAAGTCTGATCTCGGTCTACCTCTTCTTCTCTTTTCCTATCTCTGCTTGTAATATATCCCGTACTATTCCCCAGAAATGTTTTAGAACGTATCCTGTCCTTCTATTTCTCCTATTTTTTTCGTTTTCCACAGATATCTTTATTCCTCTACTATTTCTACAATCTATTTGTTATTAACTTTGTCTGTCCATGCTACCATACTCATACATCTGAAGCACAACATTCCAGTAGGCTTCTATCTCTTTCTGTATGCTTTTCCTACTGCCCCTATTTCATAGACATACCGTGCTATGCTCCACACTATGCTTTGAACAGTTTTCTTCTTATATCTATGTTCATTGTCTTTGAACATAGCTGCTGTTCTTTCTTGTTTGATGCATGTTAGGCGAGCATTTTTCACAAAAATACACCCTCGTTCGGATGAAAGGTAAAATGGAGGTCCGTGTGTGAGTGTTGTCACGCACGTTAAAGATCCCTCCTTGCTTGGAACAGCAAGGATTCGGCAAAATTCAAAATTTTTCAGGTAAAAAAAACTCGCTTCCTGTCCAATGTAGTACCTTCGGGTGGAGCATTGGAAAATCACATGTAACGTATGTGAAGGGGGTTAAGCCGCATGTGACTGCCAAGGATCCCCCAACACTTAGACATTTGCCGTATTAATAGTTTTCCAGTAAATCCTTTCGCACAATTAACATTAGTTGAGAGTATCGCAAAACCAGTATCTGTAGTTGTTTATAATAATAACCATGTTTAAGTACAGTTATTATTTTTGCCATTAGTTTTTCCATCTTGCGACTGGTTGGAAGCGTACTTTCATTGATTTCCTTTCTGAGATAGCCAACACATTTCCCTGAAATTCTCACAGCCTTCATCTTTCACTGTCTGTGTGCAGTAGTCTAACGTAGGTCTACCTCTATTTCTCTTTTTTCCTAACTCTGCTTCTAATATATTCCGCACTATTCCCTCATGTCTTAGTATGTGGCCTATCATCCTATCTCTCCTATTTATTACTGTTTTCACATACTTCTTTCTTCTCCTAAATCGTTGTTCTTAACTTTGTCTGTCTATGATATCTTCATCATACGTCTGTAGCAGCACATTTCAAAGGCTTCTATCTTTTTCTTGTCTGCTTCTCCTACTGTGCAGGCTTCACAGCCATACAGTGCTGAGCTCCACACATATGTTTTAAGCAATCTTTTCCTTGTTTCTATGTTTGTTGTCTTTGAACACAGTAGTTGCTTCTTCTTGTTAAACGTAGCACAACCTTGTGCTAATCTTTGTTTTCTATCTTTTGTGCTTTTCCCATCTTGCGTTATTTGACTTCCTAGGTAGCGGAAATTTTTAACTTCTTGTAAGTTCTCCTTACCTATTTGTATTCTTGTTTTGGATTCATTTTCCCCTATTTTGCATATTAGAGCTTTAGTTTTATTTTTGTTAAGTTTCATACCATCTCTCCGTTAGGACTGTTTCCATTTCATTAAGAGCAGCCTCTAACTCTTCATTGCTAGATGCTAATACCGCTATATCATCTGCAAATCTAAGCATATCAATCTTTTGTCCCTGCACATTAATTCCAAATGTCTTCCTGCATTTGATAGCATTCATTGCGTCTTCTATGTACAAGTTAAAAATTAATGGAGATAAGGCATATCCCTGTCTCACCCCTTTCCTAATATTTACTTCTCTACTTTCTTGCTCTAATTCTATTACCGTTGTTTGCTCTTTGTATAAGCAATGCACTATCCGTCTATCCCTAAAACTCATTCCAATCCTTTTGAGTATTTCGAACATTTTTTTCCATTTTAGGGTGTCAAATGCTTTTTCCAGATCTACAAACCCTATATATACGCTTTCCCCCTTCTCTATTGTTTTCTCCATTATCACCCTCAGAGCTAAAATAGCTTCCCGTGTTCCCCTGTTTCGCCTAAACCCAAATTGATCTTCTCACAGTATTTCTTCAGCTTGTTTTTTCCGTTCGTTTTGTACAATTATAGTTAAAATTTTTGACACGTGTGCCTGCATCATACATATAGTTTACAAGTTGGAAGAGACGTTCTGTTACTGCTTGTCCAGCGGCTTTTAGAGTTTCTGCTTACACCTTATTTGTACCCGATGCCTTACCATTTTTAAAACCCTTTAATGCTAATTCAAACTCATCTTTAAGTATAGGATATCCCAGGTCATCATTTTCAATGGCTGATTCCTGTTTTACTGCTGTTAGTTCCTCTCATGAATTATAAATTCTCTATACATTCCTGCCATCTAGCTAACTTCTCTACATTTTCTATAATGACGTTTCTTTTCGCGTTCTTTATATTTTTGCTATATGGTTTTATATCCCTAAAATTAAATCTAATTAATTTGTATGCTTCGTCTGTCTTTCCCATTTCCATCTTAGTTTGTACCTCTTTGCACTTTTCATCAATCCATTGTTCTTTAGTTTTCCTATATTTGCGAATAATTTCCCATTTTATGGCTTTGTATCTCTGTTTTCTTGTTTCGTCTGATGTATTTTTGTATTTTCGTCTTTCTTCTATTAAATTTAGGATTTTCGATGGTTTCTTATTTTCTTGTTGTATATACCCCAGAATATCTCTGACCGCCATGTCTAAGCTGGATTTAATGTTTTTCCATTCTGTTTCTACTGCCTTAGTATTAAAAATTTTCCCGATATCTTTTAGCAATTCATTTGACTTTTTTTCAAATCTTTCGTGGATATCTTTATCTTTTAGCTTCTCAAAGTCAAAGTGCCTTTTTCCGTTCCTCTTTTTCAGATTTTAAAATTTAAGTGCGGTCTTCATAATTACGATGTTGTGGTCAGTGTCTATATCTGCTTCCTGGTAGTTTCTACAGCCTTTTACTTGATTCCTAAACCGTTGTCTAACAATAATGTAACCTCTTTGATATCTTCTTATATCTCCTGGCATCTTCCACGTGTATCGTCTTCCAGCATGATGTTGAAATAATGTATTTGTGATGTTTAAGTTGTTCTTGACGCAAAATTCTACCAGCCTATTTCCCCTGACATTTCTCGTGCCTAAACCAAATAAACCTACTATCGCTCCTTCCCTACCCTCGCCTACCATTGCATTAAAATCCCCAGTAATTACTAAATTTTCATGTGCTTTTACGTATCTTAGTATGTCTTCGATATCTTTGTAGATAGCCTCTACCTCTTCCTTACTGCAGCTAGAGGTGGGCATGTATACTTGAATTATTACTATATTTACCGGTTTAGATGCAAACTAACCATGTGTACTCTTTCGTTCTTTTGTAAGTAGTTTTCTACACGTTGTTTTATCTTTTTTCGCATAACTATCCCCACCCCCGAATTTCCTTCCTCTGATCCTGTAGAATTACCTTGAAGTCTCCACTCCAAAAATCTCCCGCCTCTGGCCATCGGGCTTCGCTGATTCTTACTATGTCTAGTGCTAACCTATCCATTTCGAGTTTCAGGTTCTCTAGCTTACCTACTTGTTTCATACTTTTGACATTCCACGCTCCGACTCGCAGAATGATCACGGATCTTTTTCTATACTTTTGAATCACATCCCCCTAAGTAGTCACCTCCCTGAGATCCGAAGGGGACTATTTTACCTCCGGAATCTTTTACTCCAGACGAGACCATCATGTTTACTAACAATTTCTGTTCGCAGTGTACTTGGGAGGTAATGTGGTGGTTTCTCGTTGCCTTCCACATCCCAGTAGTGTGTCTTAGAATGTCATACCGACCCCTATGGTCTCTGCCACTCTAAGTATTGAAAAAGCTGCTGCCCTTTTTTGTCTTAGTCTGGTTCCTCACTAAAGACTCCATTAATTTGGTTAAACCCATAGTTCGGTTCTTTAGCTCATTGAAACGCGCAAGCCATTCTACCTGTTCTAGTATTTTAGAACTTCGTCAAGGTGCAGGTCCGTTCAGAATGGTTATAGAAGTTTAGAAAATACATATTTCTGTCACAAAAACTGACTAATTTTACTCGCATATCCAAAATTAAAAACTTTTACTAAATCTTAGTGTATTTTTGACATCTCTCAAACGTGGTAAATTTTTTATTAGATATGGAATTTACTGTTAACGTTTAAAATAAAGCACGAGTTGTTGGACATTGCTTTGCTCTAGAGAGTGTAGTTATATGCTAATTTATATCATTTAACGCTTCCTTCGTTTAACAAAATGCTACTTGTATACTGTTTTAGATGAAGATCACGAATCAGTTCAAAAAGACAGCAACGATGTTAATAACGAGGATAAGGACATATATTTAGGTTACGGCACAATTTCCTTACATTCCGATACTGTCAAAGGAAGGAAACCACGCCGCCGAAGAACGGCGTTTATGCACGCACAGTTAGCCTTTTTAGAAAGAAAATTTCGCTGTCAAAAATACTTATCAGTAGCTGATCGTAGTGATGTTGCGGATGCTCTTAATTTATCGGAAACACAAGTAAAGACTTGGTATCAAAACAGAAGGTAGGTGACTACGACTAAAGTTTTGATTATAGTTTGTTAAGTAATCTAGAATCATGAAAATTGACAAGAATATTTACCACAACAGCATCTTTTGTGCGTTTTTGAGATAATCTTAAGCCTTACTTGCTTATAGTACTTAATTTTATACTTTAAACTGGAGGGCTTCGTGCGAAAGTAATTCATCTAAGACATTTCAATATAAATCGGTTAGTACTGACTAAAGTATGTGCCGCATATATCAAGCTGTATTTTGAGTAGTTTTGCTACGGAGAAGCTACGACAGCCCTTATTAAAGAGGTGTTAATCCCTTCTAAAAGAGAGGTGTTTTTTTCAAAAGAAAAGTATGAATGTGCAGGTGTGTGTATGTGTGTGTTGTGTGTGTGTGTATGTTTTGGATTTTGTAGGTGTAATAATAAGGGATTTGTAGGTGTACGTATAGTAACGGAGAAGCTGGGGCACCCTTATATAATAAAAGTGCTAATATTTTCAGAATGATCGGTATTATTGTGTATGTGTGTGTTTTTTGAGTCTAAGGTAAATATTGTAATGTCGGCGCGAATTGTGCACTGTTTTTTTAAAGAATGCGTTTTGTCGCTGTGTAATTGATTTAAGAATAGAAAGGTGTATTTATTGAAAATTAAATTATTCGGTATTTGTTTTGCAAAAAAAAATGGGTTTGGATGTGTTTTTGCTCAAAGGAAATTGAATTTCTTTTATGAATAGCTGTCTGGGTATTATATTTGAGGAAGTAACTTCTTTGCATGCGTTAAAAATAACTGTTACATATTATAGAGGTCAAAGATTACCTGACAAACAAAACCGCGCGCTCAATGATATAATTGTAATGGTCTCATTAATTTGTATCGAACGAGGATGTCGGTTAGGGGTTAAAGATTACCGACAAATAAACTCGCTCTCTATAATATAATCTTAATGAGCAATACATACTATCATGAAAGACTGTACTGGTAACGAAATGGTTATTTTTAAAAGGTCAAGATAATTGTTTAAAGGTTAAGTGTGTGTAGGTAATTATTTTAACATTTTGAAGGCGGCATCTCTTTGAGCTTACTTGTATGTACGCATGGTTTCTATTAATAATTTGAATAACGCAGCTCTTCGAGGTCGTCGACATCTGTTTTTTTTTAAATGGTAATATATACTACTCATATACGGGATCATGATTATCTTAAAGATCAGACACGTGCACGACGTTCAAGTATTCTTTTAATAATTGAAAATGTATAACTTGACATGTCGTAAGTAATTATAAAAAAAGCAAGCAAAAACCGCAAGTTTTTAAATTACAGGCGCGTGATTAATAACGTGTCTATGCAAATAAATAACCAAAGAGCTAACAATTTTGCTTTAAATACATGCCGCGTTTGTACATGAAATTTTTTTTTATCCCTACTACGAATAATAATTTTTCATCTTATTGAAAAGAATATCCAAAATATTTTTATATTTATTATTGTGTAATTTTTCGAACGGTAAACATCGTTGTCGGGCGTGTAAAATGTATCAAGCTTCTGACGAATTAAAGGTACCAGACGCACCTTCTTCCACGCGTGCAATTTTAAAACAATTGTAAAGTGCCAGCAACGTAGGTGAAAAACGTCACTATGAATCGTTGCTGCTAAATCTGAAATGTAATCAGGTTGCTTCTAATGAAAAAAGTAAGCGTGATAAAGTGATCAGGGGAACAGGTGTTAACAAAAAAAATGGATCCGGTGATAATAAGAGTGTAAAGGACGAGTGTTATGCAAATGACTTCAATGACGTCGATGGCAACGAGACCACTGTAAATTTCGACAGATTAATATAAAACAAATGTCAAAAGACGTAGAACGTCGAAGAGTATCGTGTGTGACGATTCGAAATCGGCTTTCGCCCGCAGGATACGTTCGAGTGCTGTGATCAATTTATAGCACATAGATCCCATGCAATTTTTAGAAGACGCATTCACTCTAATAGAGCGATGATTGAGAAAATGCTTGAAAAGATTCGGCTCTCTTAAAATTAATTTCGTGTTTAACAGTAAATATGTAAAGCCAAACAGATCAACATTATTTTTAAAAGCCGTGGTGATTATATCATCATCATCGTCATCGCTTATACATTTTACGACTATTATGACATTTTAAAAATTGAAGATTTTCAAACTCAAAGTTAAACCCGAAGCTATTCAAGAATTGAACAGTAAACTAAGCGAATACATCGAAAAGCAAAGTAGGTGAGCACTTTCGAGAATATTAAATTTAGGTGTTAATATAAATCATGAGGGCTCATACAGTATGCCTTCTTAAGGAGGGAGAGAAAATTGCCTACGAGATGATATGTTTATTTTTAATCATATACGTTTGTAATATAGAAGAATGTTGACAGTCGAGCATCTTACAAAGTTACCGCTCGAGTATATCGAAAGGTATGCAAGTAAAGACCGAATTAAACGTCATGCCATGGAATCATAAACGAATCGCTTTCGAAGGAGAAAGAGAAAGCGAGAAAAAAAAGGTTTGATAGTTCAGATGGTGAATCGTCGTATCTAGAGCACAACGTTATTTATGCAATTAATAGGAGCGTGGGTATACTACATCTATTACAAATATATAAAATATGTGCGCATGAGTAACATCGTTCGCACTCGAAGACCTGCGCGCGCAAAATAATTTTCAGTTCGTACCTAGGGTATCTTCGTTCAGGGTGTGCATGTGAGATTTTACACTTAATTAGATAGCAATTATGATGAACTATATTCAAGACGAAAATAATCATACAAACGATAGTGGTTTCGACAGTAGAACATCTTTAAATAACGATGATGATGATGTAATGTCGTCATCATCTACGTGCGCAATATCTGGATCTCTGCAGGCGTCGCAACCGTCAGGAGACGGTTCGAATGTTTTCTCAGACAGTCCTGTCTATGATAACGATCACGTGATGGATCCCTTAATATGTAATACCGAATACCGATTGAATTTCCCCAAGGAGAGCGCGCAATGGTGCGTTCACGGCCATTCGATCGAAGTGGGCTTAACAAAAAAAAAGTGCAATATGGATTTTAGTCCTATCAGACTTATATGCCCCAACAGATTTTGTAATAAAGCCAAATTGCAAATGGACGAAAACGAGTGGAAAGATTTGTCGTCTATCACTATCGAACATTAATTTAGAAAAATTTTTTCCAGCCGCTCCGATACTAGCAAGGTTGCATCTGCAGACGCTGCCGCCGCCAAAGTAATCGCAGACGTATAGCACTGGAGGCGCAAAATGCATCAGACGATTGACGACTACTTGGAAGTGGAGTTTAAAGACGAATACGAAAACTTTAATCAATGAAAAGAAGCTCATTGTTCAAGAACTCAACCACATTTACTAAGATAAATAACTTTGTACGCAATCCAATTCATTTTTAAGAATAGCAGTGCATTCATAAACTTTAAATAAATACACATCAGGAACATCAAAAGTTAAACAAAGATGAAACGAATTTTTTTAAACTCGACGCATTAATGCTCGCGAGAAACAGGTCTTTCAAAACAAACATGTTTTATAAACGCAGAAAGTTAATAAACGCATTTAATTACGTTATTATAAAATTTGTCTACGTGATCTTTTAATATAAAATCAGCACATAAACCCAATAGATTACGAAAATAAAAATAAGGAATCAGACGTTTGACTACGTGCGATTTTAAGTAATAAATTCCTATACAAATAAGAGAGCGTGACTTGAGAAGGTTCAAGATATCATGGTCAACGGGATTCACAATACAAAATTTGATGTCTACGTGATTTGCAAAAGCATTGCGACAAAATTTAGGATGGTAACTCCATGGAAATCCGAAGGCTTGCACGATAAGACAAGTACAACGCCTCAATCAACGAGATAAAACTGGTAAACCAATTATAGCAGGTGATAGGCGTATATTTAAATACCGCACAAGCTGATAAAGGGTCAATCTTGATACAACGAAGGCCCGATCTCTACTTGTCTGAACCAAGATAACACGCGAAGTTAATATATTCAATTAAATAATAATATAAGTAAAGGTTAGTGATTGAAAAATTTCAAATACTAGTACAAGTGCAATTTACGATAGAAATTCGCCGTTAACATTTACAAAACGTAAGTCCAAAATTCTAATTAAATATAATGTTTAATATTTTATTAACTTAGGGCACTAGGTATTGAACTAAGCACTGCACTGAATATTGAACCAAGTATTAAACTAATTATTGAACTAAGGATTGAACTAAATTCCACTAAGTAAACGATTAAGTGTTAAACTGGACGTTTAACCAAGCTGTTCTACCTGTAGCGATCGCTGATTCTAGTGCTTGCATGCTATCGGTGAAACCCCAAATCGTATCAAACCCGTTTCTACTTGCCTGGATGGTTGGTCAAGCGGATACCTATTTTGGTTGTGAGTTTGATTGACGAATGGTCATAATTTAGGAAGTCGAGACTGCCCGTACCTCCGGAGTGCTAGTTGACGTACTTGTTTAATTAAGACAATTGCAAGATTAATGGATATATTGAATACTAATACAATTTCTTTAATACATAAATCCTCTCTAATGTTTTGGTATAAATTATACCTACAGCTAACCAGCGGGCCCAGCTCCCAAATACATAGGTTCATGGTTAGTACAGTTTTACATCACTTACCCGAAATTACTATAACTCACTATCACTACTTTCATTACTTTCAATTGATTTACTTTCATTACATATTTTTTTTCTGAAGAGACTTCACCAGTTGAAGTCTGGAGTAGAACTGTCGCTGATATATTTTCTTACTTGCCTCGCAGTGGCTCTGCCCCTATTTTAAATTGTAAACTATGCTTATTTCGGGTTAGTGACCAGCAGCTACCTCATGGGTTCTGCTTGGACTTTGCCTGTATTGCTAGTCTGATGTACTTGACTATTTCGAAATTATAAACTATTTTGCTGGCCTTATGTTGTAACCAACTGTTTCCTCTATTGGAAACTAGCGCACAGGTTGAAGACCTGAATGAACTTATAATACATTTAACATTACATACTATCTTTATAACTGAGTTTACTATCTTCCTATCTTAACAATTCTAATTTTGTCGGTGGGTGTATGGAGGGTACTACATACCGAACAAAATCAATAAGAAAATCTAACTGAAAACAATCTAAAGATACTGGTCAACAGCACACAGCGAAAGTTTTAAGAATTGGGGTGCATGCAGAGACGCTCGTTCATAACCAGGAGTTCAACAGGGACCGGCAATAGATCAGAGATAAAATTTATTAATAGCATAAGGCATTAATTTTTTTTTTAACATTTAAATTTCACATGTACTGAGATATTTATGTAGGGTCATCAAAAATTTTTGGTCGATACGTAAAAATTACGTAAAGGGGAAAGAAGGTCATGAACGTTCAATGTACTTCCTGTAGAATACAGAGTTATTTTTGCTAGCTTTAAACTGATTTAAGGGAGCCATAATTTGGAAACAAACTAATTTATGTTGTTACTTTCATTCAGGGGTTTTCTTAAATAGCGAATGATATTATAAAGATTGTGGAGCTACAAATTGTATATATTTTGGTTATTATATAAATTTTGGTTAATTTTCTTAACCTCATTCAGGCGGGAAGTGTTAGAAAAAAGGGGGCAAAAACTTCTTTGTTATCGTATTACTGTGCACTCTGTGTAGGGTTGAACTGAGTTAGTCGAGGCATATAAATCGAATTGTGTGAAGTCTAAAATTTATCCTAAGTTATTTAGACACAGAGTGGTGGCGAGCAGCAGGCAACTGAACGTTAAATACATCGTAGTATGGCGATATCATAGCAATATATATATATAATATATATATATATATATATATATATATATATATATATATAGTGTGTGCGTGTGCACTGTACGTGCGCGTGCGCGTGCGTGTGTGAATATGTGTGTGTGCACTCGTTTGTGTGTATGTATGTATGCGTGAAGGCGCCTATTCTATTTTACAAAATCTCAGTAGTTTGTGAATTAATTAGACCCAGTGAATTGGACGCGCGTTAACTAGATGAGTACGAAAATAATAAGTGGCGATTTTTGAATCATCTCTAAGTGCAAAAATATCTTTTGATAACTACTGTAACTTAACCTAGCATAAACCATTTTAGTGTGCCTGTACCCTAACCTATTCTTAATCGTGAACGTTAGTAAACATTGATCCAAGTGACCTTATCTGACTAAAGTGCTTTTACTTTATTGTATTCTATTGTGAACCACACAAACATTATTTTTGAACATGCTTCAACTTTACCGCATTCGATTTATACCTTGTCATTAAATTTGTACGCACAAATAAATTATTTATAATAAAACAATCATAATTTTAGGACAAAATGGAAAAGACAAAATCAACTCAGGCTGGAGCAGCTGCGACAACAAGCTTCGATAGAAAAAGACTTTTTATCTTCCGGAGCGTTAAGAAGCTCTGATGAAGCTGCACCTTGCTGTACTTCTGGCGGGGTTCCTGGGTACGGTGCTCAATCACCTTGCAGTTTTTTAACCACGGCTGCAGCTTCCATTTTTCATAACGTAACATATATACATGGTTGCCAGCTGTAATAAACAATTTTAATTAAACGATACAATAGAAAAATTCACTTATTTTACTTTTATTTAATTAGTTAATATATAGGTTATTTTTTTTTATTAAATAGTTGAAAATCAGTGAAACTATTATTTGTAAATTAAATTCGTGTATATTTACTGAAAATTACAATTCCAATTTTTTTATAATAATTATATTTATGTTAATAATAATATCTTCAAGTAAGTTTTCCTTTAACATTTCTTAGTTCACATCATTTTATATGTAAATATATTTAACACGGTATTTATAGTCTTTGTGATATTTATTACGATATTTAATACTTTTGTTGTAGTCTTCTTGTTAGTATATTAATTTATGTTATTTGTCATCATAAATTTGAGTTAATTTTACACGATGATTTATGATTGGAGACTTGTAATTTAACGTAGTCCCGTAATATTATATATTAAAGTGTCACTTATATAACTGTCTTTTTTTTTAACTAGAATGACTTTTTTGAATGAAAAAGCGAAAACCATTTACATTTTAATTAATGGGTTGAACTATCTCCTGAATGAAGGTCATGTATAATGCAACATAAAATTTGAATTCTGAAAAAGGTTGGAATACATTACTGAATTTAACAAAATGGAAGATTTTTGATGTTTAAAAATATTGCTCAAAGATTTCCGGGATACACATACAATTTAAATTGTTCTTGGGACATATCCAGTGATTACAATGCTAAAGAGTTATATTTTAATGAAACTTTTCCTTATTTAAACACTTTATTCATAGATATGAAATAACATACATTGCTAGTGGTAAAACGACTGTTAAAAGTGGTGAATTGGAAAACTTATAAACAACAATGTTAAAGGATTAATCTCACGACTAAGCAGCAAAGGAAATTAAATAAAATACACAAATGCATAAAAAATTGTAAAAAGCTATAGGAAAAGATCAATGTACCAACCATTCTCTTACTTCTCCCTACTGTGGTCGAAATAATCGGCATTAAACCATCTAATCTGTTATGGGTTGGAAACGGCGTTACATTAATATTATAATTTTGAGTTTACTTTGCCCTAAAGTGGCGGGAATACCGTAAAGACGGAAACAGACTATCGTCACGTCACGTAAGCTCACGTGAACTCACGTCATGTCACGGTTTCAAATTTAAACCGTGATATCATGTCTGGAAACACACTGGTGTCATACTTTTAAAGGCGTAATACCAACAATTTTGTTCACACAATAATGGAGAGTGCGAGTTCAATAAGTTCTTCAGATTGGGAAGAGGAATTGGAAGTTATTGCTGCTTGTATATGTAGCAATGGAGAAAATAAAAAAATCAAAAAAATCGTGGATTCATGATATAAATAGAAAAAGGGAAATATTGGGTGAATTTCATAAATTAGTTCCTGAATTACGAGAAGATCTTAAACGATTTCACATGTATTTTCGAATGACTTTCGAAGAATTTGATTTCATACACGATCTTATTAAGCACGATATTAAGAAGCAAAATACTCAGCTTCGTAGAGCAGTCAGTACTGAGAAGAGGTTAGCGGTTTGTTTAAGGTAAGTAGAAAATAATCAAATATTGATGATTTTATTAACACTAAGTATTTCAAAATAAAAAATAAACTTATAGGAATTGGTATTGGTTTTTGGCAAATATATCGTCTCCAGTACCGTAGGTCTTCGATTTTCGCTGGAGGTAGATGCATATTCAGTTCCTTCGTTAGAATAGCTATTCGCTGGTGATGGAGACGAAAACAAAGATTGTCGAGACATGACGTCTCTTTGTGACTTTTGCCAATATGTTGCAGAAACTGATTGTTGATCATTCGCTCTTAGCTGTGCTGATAATACGGAATTGCTTAATGCAAGTTTAATATGAGCTTGTTCCGTTTAGCCAATTGCTTTGTCATTCTTGACATACCAAAAAAGAACATATATGTATCATCCAGACTTTCGATAAAAGTTATACTGGCAGCTACCGCAATTTTTTGTTCATATCAAAGTTTTCTTAAATCAGAGTTTTCCTTCAAAATTTTTAACCATTTGATGTGTTGGAGTGTCTTGAGAATCGCTTGCTCGCTTTCGTTTTTTCTTAACGAATCCGTCTGTTTCAAGTGAAATATTGGTAGTTTCAGTGTTACTAACAGAAAATTGATTTTCTGCTACTTTATTGGTCTGAGAATCGCGCTCGTTTCCTGTTCCCATATCATAGTTTGATATGTGTAAGAGATCAGTTGTTGTAGTAGTTTCTTCATAATGTTCTATCTCATACTCATCGGATAGATCTTCTGCTTCAGTCGCCAATTTAGTAGAAGTTTGCGAGCCATTTAAATTACTTAGTGTTCTGTAAAAAACTTTATAATAAAGGTAACAATAATTACGTAACCTGGCTGGACTTACTTTTTGTATCTAAAAACGGCAGTATGAACGACATTAGCTTTTCATATCTTTTTTGCTGCCATACCGCTTTTAGTTTCAACACGGCGTCTACTTTTTGCATTACTAAAGCATCATCTCAATTTGTCCCAACGTTCTTTGGCTTTTTCCGCTAAAACAAAGTATTTCAACATTAAAGCTTGTTTATATTCTGATTTTTGTTCAGGAATAACCTTTTGAATTCGCTGTAGGTGGGTTGGAACACGGTGTATGCTTCCCACCAGGTGGCTGCTTGGCTTCGGAATTGAGCGGTTGTTGTGGGTACATCCGCATTCATTGCTTCCATTTGTTAAAGGATGTCTGTGGGATACTCCAGAAGGGTGCCAGAGAATGTCGGTTTTTTCGTTTCGGAGGTGGCTGTGGTGACGTGGTACAGGTCTTCCACGAGCGTCTTTATTGTGACCATGTTGTCGGTTGGTTGTGTTTGTTGAGCGCGACTGGGTTGTTGCAGTCCAAGAACTGTTAGTGGTTGGGTGGCCTCTTGGGTGGGAGGCGGCTGGTTGGTGTCCGGCTGGACGTTAGACGTAGTTCGACTCCTTGTCTCGGACATGCTGATGGTTCTTGTAAGAGCGCTGTTTGTAAAATCTTCTTTGTAGACAGCCCAGACACGTTAGACGTCACTTGTTATCGTTGGAGTGAGAGGCGTCTTAAAGCAAGTAGGCTTGGCTTAGTTAATTGTTTAATAACAGAAGCAAAATAATTATAAGTTCCAAAAAAAAATACATAAAATAAAGTGAAATTGACTGATTTTGATTCTTGGAGTAGTTCGGAAGGCTTCGGTTATCTTCAGAACTCTTCGGGAGCTTGGTGCTTGCTTGTGAACACCAAAATAAACTCAAACACTTGTATAATAAATATCTATATGGCTCGAAGGCGGTGAAAACGGCTTTGGTGGTCTTCGAAACTTTTTGGAACGGTTCGTGTTGTCACAAAGAGGTATGATTCGAAATTGAATATTACTACTTTACAATATTTACAAGTATGGAGGGTTCGGAACTCTTCGGTTGTCTTCAGAACCCCTCGGAAGGCTTCGGAATTGAATAGTAAAATTCAATAATAACGTAAATAGCAAATATTTGAAATTAAAAACTACTAATGTACAATATTTACAAGTATAGAGGGTTCAGAAGTCTTCGGTTGTCTTCGGAACTCCTCGAAAGGCTTTTAACCTGAGTCGTGAAGTCCAATAATAACTTGAACGGTGGTGAATAGCGGTTAACTACAGGTTTGGAAGGTCCAGACGTCTTCGGTGATCTTCGGTATACTTCGGCAGACGTCGTGGACGTGGTGCCCCAGGCCTAGTAGAGCACGGCTCCGTCGAACTCTGCTGGGGTGTTGTCCCGAAGGTAGACCTGGCAGATGCAGTCGTCGACATTACAATAATCTACCTTTCGAGATATGTTTGGAGTATATCGAATGGATGCCTTCGGCGACGGCGGCAACGGAGACAGAAGCCTCGGATGCGATTGCATGAAACGGATCGCACGTTGAAAAGCGTTCTGTTTTTGTATTCGGGCCGCTTGATGCAGAACGAGGCGTTCTACCCATACGTGGTTGTGTTGAATTCACACCAATGAATTATTATGACAGCCTCCAGATACGGCGGCGGACAGTGTAACGTTCGGACAGGATGCAGACTATGAGGAGCACTGCGTTAGGATTTAGCAGGCTATGGCAAGCGCTGCTTGGAAGGTTCTACAGGCTATGGAGAGCACTGCAGAGGAGAGGATTCTAGGCTATGGTGAGCGCAGGATGTCTTCTGCAGAAATTGAAATTATATTTATACAGTTCTGGTTGCTATTCTTTGGTTTGTTCTATTTCCAGCACGTGTACTCTGATATAGTAAACTGCAAATTCTCGGTTCGTTCAGTGCTCTGCGTGTGATAATAGAGTTAACATTCCTAGATTAAAAGGGTTGTTTAATGCGCGGGGGTCTTATAAATTGGTATATCGACTTACCTCCGCGTTGTTTTATTGTATTAAGATGTAGTTCCTACTCTTCAACTAAGTGGACTGTATGGGAATTATAGTACGTGTTACATTGCACTTTCACTGAGTTTTTTTTTAGGGGTTTATCAAATAAATTCACATTCAGCGGCACTATTGACTAACTCACTTTACCGAACCGAACCAACCGTTTTCCGATATCGATGAGAGAGTGTTTTGTCACTACCCCTTTTCTGCTTAATTTTCACATGCACAGAGGAGGTTTTACGACAGGATGTAACGGGACAAGGGATGACAGTTTTAGGATTTGATTTACAACGAAGAATTTACGACTTAAAATTAACCACGACAACGTGCGACAAAGAGACCGAACAGGGGTATTATTCGAGTGGGTGGTCGTTTATCACGACCGAGATTGCCCTATGCCGCCTGTCATCCATTGCTGTTACGCAAAAGGGATCACATAATAAATTTATTAATTGACCATTATCACCGCGTTAATTGTCATACTGGCGCTAATCTCCTTAACTCGCTTATCAAACAAAAATATTGGATTCTTTCTTCTAGAGATGTCATAAGAGCAAGAGTCAGATAATGCAATTTCTGTTTTCGAGTCAATCCCAAACATCCCACGCCAATGATGGCAGATTTACCATCATTCCGCGTATAAGAAGCTAAGGGGTTCACGCACTGGAGTAGATTACGCTGGTCCCATCAAAACTACGCTCGCACGCAGACGAGGTCAGCATTCGCAAAAGACATATCTTTGTATATTTTTTTGTCTGACTACTAAAGCTGTCCATATAAAGCTGGTCTCTGATTTATCCGGCGGCTCCGTGGCGTAGTGGTATGTGTGACTACTACGCCCAAGGTCCCGGGTTCGAATCCCGACACGGTCCGCTTGAAAAATGTTAGGCGAGCATTTTCACAAAAATACACCCTCGTTCGGATGAGAGGTAAAATGGAGGTCCCGTGTGTGAGCGTTGTCACGCACGTTAAAGATCCCTACCTTGCTTGGAACAGCAAGGGTTCGGCAAAATTCCAAATTTTCCAGGTAAAAAAAACTCGCTTCCTGGCCAATGTAGTACCTTCGGGTGGAGCATTGGAAAATCACATGTAATGTCTGATTTATCCGCAGACACCTCTTTAGACGCGTTTAAGCGTTTTTTGTCACGTCGTGGTCCAGTATCTTGTATTTATTCCGACAACGGTACCAATTATATTGGGCTAAATCTAAATTAAATGAAATCCATGAGTTGATCATATCTGCAGAATTCCAAAATGCTTTACATTTGGAATTAAATAATCGACACATTTCCTGGGAAATGATTCCACCCCATGCTTCCCATTTTGGTGGAATTTGGGAATCTACGGTAAAATCTTTTAAATCGCATCTCTATCGCATTGTTGGCGGTCACTTACTTACGTATGAGGAGCTTTTTACGGTTTTGACGCAAATTGAAGCACTTCCAAATTCAAGGCCCCTCTGTGTGTTGTTTGAAGACACAGAAGTACTGCACCCTTCCCTTTTACAGGTAGGAATGTGTGTACAACAGAGTCTAAATAAAACTCTGGCGGGACTAGCGTCGACCGTTTGTGGCTGCGGTAGATTGCAAAAGACTATATCTCAGGGGTTTTGAGAACAAAGTTAAATTTTACCCAGACAAGTTAAAGGGATGCAATTTAGAACCTGACAAAAGAAAATACCTTAACACAACTTATATATTAACATTTAGTTAATAACATTAATAAAAAAATTAAATTTATGCCGTTATTTTCTTGCAACCAAATTTTCATACGATAAAATCACTAAGTGTAGTTTATATATCTACACTATCATAATTTTAAAATTTGTTTCAAACTCTAGCAGATAATATATTAGAAAATCTAAAATAATTATTGTGCTTAGACACAATTTCAAATTAATTAATTAATAGAAGGAAATCATAAATACACTTTGTAGTATTTAACATTAGTTAAGAGAATTTGAATTGAACGTTTAAATTGAACATAACCCCAAAATTCACAAAAAAAAGGTTTCATGAAAGCTTTCTTGTTTACAAACCATAAGGTTATATAGGAAGCAAAGATAATATAAAATTAGTTGAGGTAATCGATAAATAAAGTTATGACTATTTTTTTACTTGCATTATTTTTCAGATAATTGTTAAAAGGTAACGCATGCACGTCGTTTCGTCACAAAAATAAATAAGATAAACTCCTACCTGTATTCCAAATATATAAAAGGAAATGTATACTTAAACATTGAGCTTACGGCTTGTTCAGAACTATAGGATGTTCTTACTGTTTGTTGAGACGAACACCATATTGATTATTTTGGTTGTTAACCTTAAACTTCTAATTTGTAAGAGCCAATCCTTGTTTGTTCCACAGCCATATGTTTCATCAATGGGCACTTAATTTATTTTAGAAAATATGTAAAACGTCAACACAACATTCTTGAATGATAAAAGATAATATTTGTAAGTAGTAAAATTAATGCATAGGCTTAGATACCCTAGCATAGACAATTGGATACTTTAAAGAAATTTGCTACCAGAAGATATGCTACGGCCGGACACGCCATCCAAGGATATGCTACGGGAGGATATGCCACCAGAGGACCCATCCATTAATATTTTGAACGGGTTATCCAGGTAGGTTTTCTTCATAAGCATTTTGCTTATATTTGGGTACGACATCATGGCCTTAGAAAGGACATCTTTATCGGAAGGACCGTTAGATATCAAGACAAACAAAAATGTTGTTCTGGTTTACAGATAACCACACTTTTTGAGAGAGGGACAAAACAAGAAAACTATCCTGAATGCTAGATTCGTATGTACACCAGTTGTGTATTTATGGATATTATTCAAAGGTTAACCAATAAGAAAATTACATGTGATCTTAATTATTTATATTATTTATACAAAAGAAAGAATATTAAATTAAAACTAAAGATCGATGTATTTAGTGTATTATTTAATAATACTAAGGGGAAATGTTACACAAATCAAAACTGACTTGTGATTGTAAACGGTAATAGTATAAAATTAAGACGAATAATGCTTTTATATTGAAGGAAATGAGACCACAATGTAACATGCCAAGAGAATGATAAATTGACATGTTACAGTGCTATCCCCAGCACATTTCTTAATGCAAACCCGCTGCAATTTTTATCTGCTTCCGACATGTCAAAAAAGCGCTTGACAGTGCGTGACCGTAATACCTTACACGATTCGTTAGTTCAATCATTTTGGCGCAAATGAAGAACTGAGTATTTGTACATTACAGGTAAGAAAAAGGTGGTGCACGTCCAATAATACGGTAAAGATCGGAGCAGTAGTTCTTCTAATACAAGGTGACGTTCCACCATTAAGGTGGCCTTTGGGAGTCATTGAAGAAGTGTACCGTGAGACTGATGGAGTTGTCCGCGTGGCTCTGGTTAGAACCAAAACTACTAAATTTAAGCGTCCGGTAGTGAAATCATGTCCAATATCTAATCAATGATCAACTGGTTCGTTTATTTTTGTTTATTTTTTCCGCAACTTAAGTTTTGTTTCCTTTAATTCATTTTTTGCTGTTTTTTATTAATTTTTTTTTGTTGATCAAAAGTTCTACCGACTTTCAAGGCGGGGAGAATGTTCACGCCGCAAGGATGTTGGGTTTCCACATCTGCAAGCTTGATGGTGCTGGTACATGCGGTGTCTCGCCTCAACGCCCTGTTGTAAGCTGCCATCAACCGCTACAAAAAGTAATCGCATCGCTTTGGAAAAAAATATTGAATAAGTAGTTTAAAGTTTCAAAACTGTTATGCATAAAAAGTGTAATTTTTCTTTTGTCGTTAAACCATAAAAATAACTATTGCAGTTATCAGTGCTCTCAATTCAACACGAGTGTCACCGATCACCATCCGCCAGAACAAGATAAAGTAAGGTAACTACCAGTAGCTTTGAGTTTGCAGCGTTTTTAATCTTGGTATTCTGTGGTCCGACATTCACCGGTATCGAAGGTCGCATTTCAATTTAAGTTAGAACCATCGCGCTTTTGGGGAAACAATTCGCTTTCCGCTTCCCCTGAGATCGTTGAAAAATTCATAGAATTTTCCAAACCTATATATGTTTGGATTCAAACTGAGAAGATAATCTTAGATTCCATTACGCAATAACGACAATGCTATAGCATCAATTTGGAAAATTTTTAACTGCTTCACCTTAACTAACTTAGTTGAATAAATAACGAGGAAAATTTATTACAGCCAGTTATAAATGGTATCGATCGCGCACTTTATATTACGAGGCAATTCAGAGCATTCATAAAAGCAGCAAACATTTTAAAAGCTGAAAATGAAGCTCACAAACAAATATAACTTCTATAATTTAGCTTCTATTACGTTCAGTTGATGTAAATCAGGGCAGGGTAAAATAAACGTAATTGAAAGTTTCCCCGGTAGAGTTTTATATTCCAATCAAAGCCCATTATGTAGAGTCAGAACTTGGAGTGGTGAAGCTGTGGCATTGAGAGGCTACGAACTGTAAGTAACGAGCACAAACACTCAAATGATATGTTAATTGCTGTGTAACTAGAGGGTAAACCTCCCTTAGATTAGGGGATGTGCCTGAAGAAACATAACCAGGCTTGTTAGATGACGAAAAGGCACGTTCACGAATAATATGAATATCAAGGATTGTATTTACATTTGTAATGGGTGTAAAATGTACACATTTCAACTTAGAGAGTCTTTAAATGTTTATTTATTTTACTGCTTGTTAATTGAAAAATTTTTGCAAGAAACGAGAGGCGGCCACTTCTATGACGATAAAAAATACCTAACGTACATTTTGCATAACCCTACTAAGAATAATTTTGGCAATCGAGTTAACAAAGAAGTTAATATATAAATTCTCTATATTACTTGTGAATACGCCAGCATTTACCCCATTTGAGATTAATTCTCTCGTTAGGGTCTAATTTGTGCAAATTTGAAGCTACATCCCGTTGAGATGTCACAAATTAGAGCCAATCAAGTCTGTATTTGTGAAGGAAATGATTTAAATTTAACGTTGAAAGGTTGAATAGAAGATTATTTCATAATTGTTGGCTTAAGTTTGTTTTCGTCGGGTCTTTATGGCATCAATATGTTAAATTTCATTAATTTTTGGGTCAAGTCATAATATCGCAAAATAGTTTTATTATGTTACGATTAACAAAACTATTGCTGCCAAACCCAAAAATCACTTTGTAGGAAGTTTCAAATATTTAAATCACGAGACCATGTAACTCAGGTTACCTTTAACTCCAAAGTTCTCTTCCTTCCAGAGACCGCCAAGCTCGGTTGACCTAAAACCTATCCCGAAACGTTTAAGTGATGTATAATTCAAGCGTGTTAAGTGTGTGTGCGGAACACAACTTGTGTTTAAATTAAGAGCTTTTCTAAATATTTAAGTGACTTCCTGTCCGAAACTGTCTGATAGGTTTCAGTGATTGCATGACCGTCGTAGGCCAATTAGAATTAACTTTTGCCACGAGTAAGGAATACAATAACTTTCCCAGTAGTGAAGTTCACACTTTTACCGATGCCTTGAAGTCGTGAGCTAACTGCAACAACAAATAAAGAATTAAAATCAATTTAGATGAAAACATATATGAAAATGGAAGGGTATTTAATGGTAAATTAATTTTAAGCGATTTAAACAATCTTGGTATATGAACTTAAAATGCAATTTTAATGGTATTTTTCAACAATTTTGGGCATGGATTAAACTTACGATATGGAAAAAGACGATAAGTCTAATTTATACATTAAAAATGAAAATCTCATTGTTTTAGAATTGTAAAGGACAGTTTTGGTTAAGTTAAGCTATTTAAGATTTTGTGTGCAAGTCTTTGTGTGAGTTGTATAAGTGGATAATTTGATTTAAAGGTGGCCAGTTATATAGTGAAAAGTATTAAACATAACTGATCAGATTTGTTTATATCCAATTTTAAAGAGAGATGATTAAAATAATCAGACTTAATTTTTAAAATTTTGTATGTAGTAAGTTTTAAATAGGGAATGATTTGTAAATGAAGATCCTAATTAAAAAGATTTTAATCTAGTGATTGAACAGTAGTTATAATTTTTTGATCTTAGACTTAAGATATTTTTGAAAGAAAAAAATCCCTGGCAATATTGGATTCTATCATTGAAAGTATTATTTTGAGGTTACATGTAAAATATTGTTCGTTAAAGAAAAGCTGTATGTGGATGTAGTAATTGTTATTTGAAAAATTCTTTGTTAAAGAATATTTCATGCCATTATAAGTTTAATGCCTAATTCTAGTGCTTTCATTTAAACTGAGCTAGCAAAGTAATCAGAACAACGTTTTTACTAGAATCATTTTTACGGTCCACAGCAACGTTTAGTGACGCTTAACGCCAACCATCATCAGTTACAGTTCACAGCAATATATATATATATATATATATACATACATATATATAATGCTATGATAATAGGGTTATTTAGGGGTATATTGAGTCATAAAGGTCACACACGACATGCAAATAGCACTAGAAGTTAGAAAACTAAATAAATTTATCATGAAAAATACGTAATTCGCAAATTATGCAAAAAACAAACATTTACTACCCTGTATAAGGATCACAATTGACGTTAATCAATTCCGGAAAGTATATTCTTTAACAATACAAACACATTCAGCAAGAAAGATAACTCTGTACGCAATCAAACTTATTTTAAATCAGAAAGCATTCATGAATTCTCAATAAATACGCATTAAATGCTTCCAAAGCTAGATAATCATGATACAAATTATGTTAAAATTAAACAAGCGATAGTGAAAGGAGATAGCAAAGCATTCTAGTAAAAAACTCATTTTTCAAAACAAATACGTATCGTAAACGCAGGATGTAAATAGAAGCATTTCAATTTACGTCATTTCATCTACGTGATTTTTAACACGGAGTTTACTCAAAACCCAGAACGATATCTTGACAAACAAAAACCGTAAGTTAAATACGTAAGAAGGCGGATTAGAAGTTCCTACAATAACACCAAAATAAAGGAGTAAAGATGTCCATATTTTTGAAATAGACTGCTAAAACTTGTATTCTACGTGACCAAGAACATTGTTCCGGCGGGCTATTATCAAATCATACCTGTAAAAGCCAACATCCTATGGCACGTCGTAAATTTTTAACAAACAAGGCCAATAGACAATGGTTTCCGGTAAGGGCGTTCCTTTATATATAACTCAGATTCGATAACAGGCAGTCTTGATTCGGCCTGAGCACGCTTCACATCAGTTCAACTCAAGAATTTACGTAAAAGTTAACATTGAAAATTATAATTATATATTTGTGAAAAGTTGTGATAGAAAGTTTAAAATAAATAATAGTAAAAAATATATGAAAAAAGTTTTGCCGTTAGCTAGAAAACATGAGTAAAATCTTATTAATTAAATAATTTTAATATTTATAATTTAGGGTTCTAAGTGACAGGTGAAAATCTAAGTATTATCCAAATCTAATTATTGTCTAATTAATAAGCTGAAATATGGGAAAAACTTTAGATATAATGCTAGGAATAAATCTAAAATTGCATAAAAATATTGGTTTGCATCTGCGCATCGGAGCACAAAGACGAAGGTTTGTTTTAAGCATTAAATGGGGTTTGGACAAGCATTACTACAAAAGCTGCAAGGTGACTCCGCTGAAAGTAATCCTGAGATACTGGACAACAGCATGCAATAGCAGATTCAGGGAGAACAAAGAAAGACACGCAAGAAAAACTACAGGTCAGAATATCATAATGCATTATTTTCTTTTTTATTGAAAATTTACTATATTCTTTTTATACCTGAATATTTATGTAGAGGGTCACCAAAGAACTTTTTATACGTGAAAATTTACGTAAAAAGGAAAAGTCATTGAACGTTCAAGAATGTTTTCCGATAGTGTACAATATTATTTTTGCTGGCTTAAACTAATTAAAAGGAACTATAATTTTTGGGGATAAACAAATTGAAATTATTATTTGATTCAGGGGTTTACTTTGTCAAATTAGTGAATCATATTAAGCTGTACAGTGTACATAATTTTTCTTTGTCATTATACAAATCTTAATCGTTCTTCTCATTCAAGTAGAAAGGTATTAGATAAAAAGGGGGGTTAATTCTTTGTTATCGTAACGTTGTGCACTCTGTGTAAATTAGACTGAGCTAGCGGAGGCATATTTAAATTTTAGAATATTAAAAGGCACAGCGGTTGCGGGAAGCAGAAAACTGGACTTTAATTACATTGGCGTGCGGCGTTATCATATCAATATATATTGACGTGATAAGGGGTCACGAGAGGTCATTGAAACCCATAGCCTATAAATAAATCCCATCAAGATATAAAGCAATTCGGAAGAAAAATAGAAATTTCCTAAAATTCATTATTACACCCTGTATAAATATAAGCGTATTGTAAATACATAGCTATTAATGTGTATAAAACACGTTTTAAGTAAAAGCAAAACACACTTTTCGTATATTTAAAAGACTCTATTCATATCAATAATACAGCGATCTAAGCCGTATATGTAAAAATAATTATGTTGGAGATACCTTAAAACGCATTAAATGAAAACTTTATACCTTATGCAAAGCATTATAACCCATTCGTTTGTTATAAAAATATGCATTAAAAACACGTTTTGTTTGCCATGAAAACCAATCTTTTATTACAGTTATGAAGATGCAGATCTTTTGCATGTGCAAAATCCTTTGATAAAGCAATTAAAGCTTTAAATTAATTAGCCAAATTGACTTCTGTTAAGCATAAATTCAATTTTAAATAAAGAGTTTTTTAGAAGCTTTGAAATTAAGATGGAATGAGTCATCTGTACTTAAAACTACTTAAATACCTAATTAAATACATAAACATTTATTCTAAGAAACCGCAGGAACATAAAAATGTAATAAAAACTTATAAAATCGATAAGAACGCGGTTTAATAGCCTTACGTATTAGTGAAATAGACCGCGAACCATTACCCTCGTTGTATTACATAAGGAAGGGGCAGCGCGCGTCACTATTATAAATCAATCCCGCGATTCGAGCTAATGAGGAATTCCCAGAAACCATGCGACAGGTAGATGTGTTATCTTTGGAATGGAATCCCGTAAATTTTAGAAATCACGGGAGAACCATGACGTAATTAAATGAAGATATATAAACAAGAACTGTATTAAAGAGGATTAATTAGGTAATTCGATTTTATTCAGTAAATCGATTCATGTTGATTTACACGATCAACAATATATTAATTTATTCATAATTTGGTGTTAACAAGTAAAGTAATGTTGATGATAAAGCCAAAATGACATGCAAAGTTTACATATGAAAATGGAAGTTGTTAAATGTAGTTATTTAATTTTGTAATATACAATGAAGAGGAAAAATTCTTCAATACAACGCTTCTTTAAATTGATTAATTTGAAGGAAGATTTAAGCGAATACGTATGATTTTGTAAACTGGGATTTAAACGCCAATTTAAAAATAAAAGTTAAAGATATTTAATACTGTTAATTACAAATTGGACAAGCGCTTTGTGGAATTAGTAAGTATTTTAGAATATTTTGTTTGTAACTGGTATTTGAGTATATGTCATTTTAATTTAAGGTACAATAAGTCTTTCATATAATTATTTTGTAGAGATATTTTCCAGGTAAGTTTGTGGCTAGAGTTCGAAACACTCTGACTTTTTAAATAGACTATCTGTCAAGGATTTTTTTGGCCAAAACAAACCTTACAAGCGTGGAAATAAAAATCAGGTAAACTATCCACAAGAAGAGATTTTAGTTCTGTAAATGTTAACCTAGATAAGATGAGCAACATTTTAATAATTAAGAAAATAGGTACTTGTTAGGAATAATTTTATGCTTGAAAAAGATTATGCTGTAAATGTTCTAAATTTCTTTGTATGAGAGAAAATATTTTTGAATGTATAGATGCCTTTTAGATGCTTTTTCATATTGCTGTGTTTAATTTCACTTTGTAAATTTCATTATTTTCGTTGAGCTAACCAGGCTGTATCTGTATCACAGCATACTTTTAGCGACGCTCAAAGCGGTCGTTGTCATAGTAATAATTAAGCGGAGTTATAACGTGCGGATGTTATATAGCAATATATTGATGTGGTAACGCCGCACGTTGAGGTGCCACTAAAAGAGTGCTATGATAGCGCTGCGTTAAGAGCATCGCTGAAAGAGTGTATGAAAATGGCCTCGCGTTGGGGCGTTGCTAAAACAGTGCTGTGCTACAGATACAGCAATTTGTAAAATTTAAACTTGTTTTCTTACCTTCTTTTTTAACTTTGCCGGTCTAGCCAACAAAACTGACAAAGTTTCTTAAAATGAAATCAAACACAACAATATCACAAAGCATTTACACAGTATTAGATTCTCTCATACAAATACATTTAGAACTTTTACAACATTGTTTCTTTCAAACAAAAATAATTTCTAAACGGGATATAAAAAAAGTTTCATACCTTATTTTAAATTTACAGAACTAAACTTAACCTTTTGAGAATGGTTTACCTAATTATAATTATTTCCACGCTTGAAAGATTTGTTTTGGCCAAAAAATCCTTGACAGATAATGTATTAAAAGGTCAAAGTATTTGGAACTCTGATCATAAATTTTCCTGGTAAACCCCTTTTACATAAAAAATATATGATTTACTCTTATTATTATGCCTTAGATTAAATATAAATCAGTTAAAAAGAAATCTAAAAGTGATACTTGCAGAATCCACAAAACCATTCCAAAAAAAATTATCTTTTTATTTTAAATTGACGTCAAATCAGCTTAACGATTCTCCATAAAAAAATTCCCATTTCAAACAACGATTACCAAAGTACATTTCTGGTTAAATCTTCCCTTCGATTATTTAATAAGATCTCTAAAAATAGCGTTATCTGGAAGAACATTCCCTCTTGTAATTAATAATTTTTATTTTTCGTTGTAAGTTACGTTTAAAACATTGCTTCTTTATTCATTGCAACTATTAAAGTACAATATCTTTACTACATACTCAAATACTATCTTGACATAGCAACAGCTTGCCCTTTTTAATTAAAATAACATTGCGTGCTCTAATGAATGAAATCGATTGAATGAATCTTTATTTGATAAGCGATTCTTTATATACAAATTTATGTGTTTCCAGAAACTTACTGGAAAAATGTGAAACATTTTGATGTAAAGTTCTCGGAAAACCCTATTAGCGTCCAAAATCGTTGAGTTTTATGACCTAATTATCGTTCTAGTTATCCGTGACGTGTATTATCTATTCTTGTTCCACACATATACTATTATTGTGGCGTCGCATACTAATGCTAAATATAATCACTTTCTTAAATTTTTCCAGAGATTTTCCAGGTTTTTTTGTGTTTCGGCTGCTTCTAAGAATAAAATATTTATCCATTAATAATATTTACGTCGTTCTAAAATACCGATGACTTATCCTTTTAGTTCTAGATAATTTTCTATGTTTAGAACAAACTGCTATAATCCACGGGATAATTAATTCAAACTTTATTTGCTTTTTAATGCAAAAGAGATTTTTAATACACGTTGATTGTGGTTTCTTAAACTAAAAGCGTAAAGCTCGTACTCTTTTATGCTATTTACAGCAAATCAAATGCATTTTTATCAAAAATGTATTGTATCTTAAAACGATCGATTTTTACGTTTGCGTTTAATACGTTTTACGGTATCACGTTACTTGCTATGTATTTAAAATATGCTTATATCATACAGAGTGATTATTTATACACTAGCAATTTGCGTTTTTGCATTGTATAACAATGAATAAGGTATATATATATATATATATATATATATATATATTATACTGTCAAGAAGAGGGTGGGCTTATAAAATGTTTAAATAGGACTTTGAAACGATTTGCTAGAATGGGGATATATTTGGTTTTGTTAGGGTATTTGGTTTCAGGTATTTTGGTCTATAAATTAACAACTATTCCACGTTTATAAATTTGTAAAGCTTTTAAAACTGCATTGCATTTCACAACGTATACCGTCCAGATACCAGGCTAGGCTAGTTGTTATTAAATTGCATGTATATAAAATTTAATATGGAGTTAGTGTATTCAGAATCTGTTGGATGTAAAAAAATATCAAAATTGTGTGGTATACTGCGCGTTTTAAAAATTTTGAGGAGTTAAGTGATACTCCTGAAATATTTGTAAATCAATTTCAGTTTAAATATGTTTTAACAATTAAAGATTTGTTATGTAATGACAGGACGTTTACCGCATAAGACATTAATGCCTGTTACGTACAATTTAAAAGCTGAAACACCGAAGTTTGGTAGATATTTTCAATATTGTAAAAGGATCAATATAGATAAATCACTGGATTATCAAACCATTCCGTTTAGCAAGAGGTCTAGACCCGAATATGGTTAATAATTATGAATTGCATAGTGTGCGTATACGTAGCTATTAAGGCAACGGAAACTAGGGGAGACGGGTTGTATTTATAAAGGACTTAAAATTTGTATTACTGCAAAATAGACGTGTTTTTGTAATGTTCTGAGTTTTATTCTATTTGAAAAGCGTTACACGTAAATTTGAAAGTTAAGTTGTACCTAGAGTTAGCAAATAGCGTAAAGGAGAGCAAGCAGCGGTAATTATGGTATATGCAGAAAAAGTTGGGAAGCAGCGTCGATATCTGTGGATAGCAAAGAAAAGAAGTAGATTTAGTGGTACTGGAGTGTAGTAAAGAAAAGAAAGTTGGTATTCATACATTGAAAGAGCAGTCACCGAAAAGTAATTGAAATAGGGATTTATGATTTATCGTCGGCACTAATATCATTTAGAAAGGAAAGAATAGTGGAATTGGATTGAATCAACATCATAAGTATTTGTATAACATTAAGTTTATAGCACTAGTAGTAGTGTTATAGTCAGGAGATTTACCAGTTGTTCGAAGTTACTCGTTTTTCAGGTGCCTGCAGTTGGTCACTTGGCTTCAGGACGGCTAAAAGGCGGCGCCTGTATCTGGATTCCAGGTATTAGTATTTAATATCTACGCAGTGTTTTAATCAAATTTATAAAAGTGGAACTAGTGTTTGGGGATGCTTTTGGCTTTTAAAATTATTTTGAAAACTCCATGGATATTTGTTTGAGTGTCTAGTTGAGAGGGGTTTGCCTAGAACGGACCCACTCTAGGTAGATTCCGCTACGTGGTTGACGGCCCTGTGAAATATATCAGTGCAGCAGCCGTGTAAAATATTTAGAGATAAAGTTGGTGGCATAACTCAACAAGGCTCTAAAATAAGACAAGGAGTGATAGTAGATATACTAGGCCTATCACTCATTGAACGTAACAAGCTACATTGGTATTTATCTATTACTTTTTGAAAATTAGTTTGAACGTGTATACCAGATTTTTTAATGCAATTGTAGATAGCATTTATCCTTTGCTTGATGCTACTAGCTACTATGAACTGTTTAACATAACCGCAACCTTTGCTTCCGACCTAATTAAATTTTGCAGCTAGCTACAAGGGTGGGCTTGTTTTCCGTAGAAGAGGCATTTAGTTGTGAGTTAGTGCCCTTAGCTAACGAAAAATAGAGGTCATAAAAGAACATCTCTTTTGATAATTAAAAATTTTCCCTAATATCTGCAGATTCAAACGAATCTTTAATGTTATATTTGCTGTCAGTTGACTTTTGTAGGATTATTGATTGAAACAAATTTTAATAAGGATTTTGTGTGCGTGTGTGTGTGTGTGCGTGCGTGCGTGCGTGCGTGCGTACGTGCGTGCGTACGTGCGTGCGTGCGTGCGTATGTGCGTGCGTGCGTGCGTGCGTGCGTGCGTGCGCGCGCGTGCGTGCGTGCGTGCGTGCGTGCGTGCGTGCGTGCGTGCGTGCGTGCGTGCGTGTGTGTAAGTACGTTATCTTGGTCCATAAAGATTAAATACTAACTATGATTGAGTAAATATAAAAAAGCTAACTTTTACTAATGATGTTAGTGTTAAAAATGCATTTTATTTCAGCATAATTGGGGAGGATTTTATGCATCACTTCATTCATTCAGCATGGACACTATTAACAAGTATAAAGAATCAAAACTTTTATAAAAGCCTGCTTTATTGTGGAGAAATTGAGTATCATTTTATACACCATTTCATTCATTAGCATCGAAAATTATTAATGGAATAAACGTATTAATTCAAACTGAAAATTGCATTTGTTTTAAAAAATGCAAATGCTAATAATCGCGCAAATGTTAGATTGGAAACTTGAAATTGTTATTGCATTTCATCGGTCACTAGCATAGCAAGTGTTAGTTGTACATACATACACTTGCATTACTTACCTATGGAGATTACAAAATTAATTCAACGTAAATATTATTGAAATTTACATATAAGAGTAACGTCGAACTAACGGTATTCGAACCTTTCGGCGAATGGGATTTTCTGTATTTGAAATGCAAATAAGTCATTGGTCGGTGCATACGTGCAACTCTTCAAATTTAAGACGAAGCGAAGCATAAAAAATCTTTCGAACAAATGCACCGTTATTGGAACTAATAATTATAAATAACAGTAGACGTACTAAGAGAGAACGATTACTAATTTTTAACTGAGTTAGTAAAGTAAAAATACATAAAGTGCTACGATTAAGTAATAATTAAAAAATTAAATGTTGAAAAGTGAAATTAAGTGTAAATTCGACTTACCCGATTGAAATAGTAAATAGAATTTTTTTATTTGAATTGGGTAAAGGGATAATTTTAGGGATTCTAAGTGCCACCCGAAACAATTCCAAATACCGCCCGAGAAAATCATAAGCTGCCCTATAAGCTTTCTAAGTGCCACTCAATGTAAATTTTAACACCTCCATAAATATTATAAGTTTCACCCTAAATGGTTTTAATTACTCCAATAGAATGTGTTTTTCTTTAGGTAGGAAAGAAATTGGCGTTTAACGTAAGAGACATCTTTGTAAGACTAGATGTTCGACGCGTTTCTAACATTATAGGAATATATATATATATATATATATATATATATATATATATATATATATATATATATATACGTATATACATCGACGTGATAAAGGATCATGAGAGGTCATTGAAACCTTAATTTTAAAAATAAATCCCACTAAAATATAGTAGAAGCCGGAAAAAATGAAATATTCTGTAAAGTGTACCTTTATTCATTGATGTACAATGCAAAAACGCAAATTGCGCGTGTATAAATAATCACCCTGTATGATATAAGCATATTGTAAATAAATAGCAAGTAACGTAAATTGGATATGTAAATTGTAAGATACCGTACAAGGCATTCCGATGCGAATGCAAATCTATACATTTTTGATTAAATTTGCTGTAAATAGCGTAGAATGAGCTTTACATATTTTGCATAAATATAAATAATTTCGTGTAATTAATATAAAACGCAAACTCTTTTGAATTAAAAGCAATCAAAGTTTATATTAATTAACCCGTGGATTATAGCAATTGATTCTAAATAAAGAACTTTCTATAAAATGAGTCATCGGTATTGAAAACTACGTATAATTCATTAAATAAACATTTTTATTCCAAGAAGTAGCTTGAACATCGAAAAAGCCTGCAAAATCCCTGGAATAATCGATTATTTTTTACATTAGTTTGCGACGCCGCAATAATAGTATATGACAAACAAGGACATAGAATGCGTCACGAATACCTAAAACAAATAAGAAGGTAATAAAATGTCAAAATTTTATACGCTAATTGGGTATTCCGGGAATCCTTATATCATAATTTTCGAGATTATACTAGTAAAACTATAGAACAATTTGTATATAAAGGAGCGCTCATCGTTTTGAAAGCGATTTGATCAAGAAATATTATTTTAAAGCGCTAGCCGTTGCGTTATAGAAATATGCAGTAAAACAAATATAGTTGCGAAATTGCAATGAATATTGATATGATGTTTTTAAACCCAAATTACATACAAAAATGAAATTGTTAATTACGAAGAAAAGGCAAAAATTCTTCAATATAAAGCTATTTTTAAAGATGTATTAAATAATTGAAAAGAAGATTTAACTCAAAAAAAGGTACTTTGATAATTGCTGTTGATGAAAATTAGAAAGTTTAATTTGGAAAAACTTGTAAATCGATTAGGAGATCAATTTAAATAAGATTTTAACTACGAGGAGCGTTTTTGTGGCTTCCGCAAATAGTTTTCTTTTAACTGATATTAGAGTATTTGTATCTCTAGCTTAAGCTAGTCCTAATAATTTTTTTGTGAGGGATTTTCTTTACCAGGAGTTTGTGTTCAGAGTTCGAAATACTCTGATCTTTTAATTGATTATATGTCAAAGATTTTTATGGCAAAACAAATCTTACCAGCGTGGAAATAATTTATAAACAGGTAAACGATCTTCAAAAGAATAAATTTAATTCTGTAAATGTAAAATAAGGTAAGCAACAATATTTGTGAAACAAAGACTTCTTAGAAATTATTTTATGTTTGAAAGAAGCAATGTTGTAAATGCTTTTATATGAAAGAAAATATTTCATATTGTATAATAAATATTTTATGATATTACTGCGTTTTATTTCATTTTAAAACTCCGTAAATTTCGTTGAGCTAGCCAGGCAAAGTAGAATACGAAGGTAAGTGAATAATTTCAAGTTTACAAACCAGAAGTATCTTATCACTACACTCGTTTAGCGACGCTCCTAACGCGAGACCATTTTCACTCTCAGTGGCTCCCAACTCTGAGCATTGTCACAACACTTTTTTAGTGGCCCTCAATACGAGGCATGTCACAGCAATATATATATATATATATATATATATATATATATATATGTATAAAGCTTTTATGTAATAATCGTTGTACTTATAATTAAGTAGTTTATGCTAGAAATTTAAGTCAGTTTACAATCATAATAAGAACTACTTTTTAAGGTTTACATCCTTGAATTTATTTATCTTTGACCTTTGAGTACAAGTTTTAAATTTTAAAGTTTTTAAGATAAATGCTTCAAGTATGCTTTATGATATCGTATTAGTTGAAATGTGTAAACTGTCAATTTTTGAAAAATTTGGACAAACCCAACACTTGGAACCAAACTTAAAAGACATAAAACTAATCATAAACTTTTATATGACGATTTACACGGAAAATTGGGTATTTTGACCTAAAACTAAAGTACTTTACTTACTGGTGTATTTTGTAAATCTCTAATTCTAGTTTTTTTTAAAAAAAAAACGTTAAAGCTGTATCAAATCACACAGCTCTACCTTGCATTATTTAAACTACGGTGCCCAAATGCAATAACGAGAACTTTGCTTTGTTCCTGCATTTACACATCTTATTTATATAGTTTTGCCATTACTCTTTTCACAAGATGTTAATAATATTTGTAGTTTATACAAATAATGCAACATATACGACGCATTCTCTTTCGCATTTTAACAAAACCAATTTCTATTGAAATCCAATCAACGGTAAGCTCGTCCTTTCTACAAACCGCATTCAGCTTGCAGTAGGTTTTCAACGAAGCACTAATGGTCCTTCACGAATATTATATGTGATCCCGTCGAGCTCTTTCTTATAATGGTCTCGTGCGGACACTTGACTTCGAACGTTGGTCTATTGTCCTCTGTACTTAGACCCTTCTTGAGCTTTTGAATGGTTTATCTCATTTATAACGTAGTTGTGGTTTAAAATATTTTAAAATACGTTTACTTGATTTAATACAATTTACTATATATACTGCAGGCGTACACTAAAACAAACTTTGATAGCTTCCTACATTTGAAGAGTTGCGTGCTCTTGCATGAACTTCCGAACATTAACTCACAATTAAGCTAAAGCTTTGTTGAAATTCTACTTGAAAGAACGTTTACGTGACTACTATTAAAATCGCTGTAATAAGGTAAGATAGTTTCAAAATAATATCCATCAAAGTATTTTTAAAGTACCTCACTTCAAACTTACAAAAGACGGGATTTTAGAGTAGGAAACCATGTAGGAAAACTCTGCTAGTTTGTTTTGTTTTTTGAGCTTTTCTATTATTTATACAGGGCTTTTCACGACGACCGTGCATTAGACATTTCTCAGAAAGTACAAGAGATAGAAGTATGAAATTTTATATGTAGTGATTGTTCGACATGCCGAGTTGATCTAAAATATTTTCGTTTTGATAGCACTTCCGGTTGTACCGGAAGTTGATATTATCTTTGTTATTTTAAATGGAACACCTTGTATATTTTTGCATTTTTAGATTCTACACAAAATTCTAAGTTAAATTCCTTTAATAAATAATATCTCAATATTTTACCGTTTTTGAGATATTTAGCTTTTTATGTTTTTTTTTGTAAAAAATTCGTTCAATTTTGTAGTGTGCAGATAATAAAATAACAAGCATAAAACCAAAATCTAGGACCTTTTTGAATTAAATAAATAGCTTAAAAACCGAAAATTAAATTTAAAATATTCCCTATTTTAAGTACATGCATACTTAAAGGTTCCTAATGTCGATCCTTTGGTACAATTAGTGGTGTAACACTTGAAGTTTGTACCAGGCACCGTGTAAATAAGTAATAAGTGCGATCTCGGTACCGCATTTGAATAACGCGTGTTTTATTTGTTTGTTTCTATATTTAAATTTAAAGTCGAGTATTTTACAAATTTGGTTTGTAAAAGTAATTAGTTAGTTCAAATTTAAAATTTTATTTGGCGGTTTAAAATTTAAATAAATAAACAGTGTTGTTTATGGTATATTTTTATTGTGCTAGCGATTTTATTTTGTCCTCGTTGTTATTCTGACGTTTAGTGTTTCTTTGATAAATTTGATATTGAATACAGTGGAGTTTACGGTTCATTTTAAATCGAGATATTCCTATTGGACCAACTGTATTCGCTGTTTGTGACTTTTAGCAATTCATCTTTTCCTTAAGTTTATTTAGTGACAAAACGATCACGTCGCTTTTGATCTGGGCTTTCGGTTTGTTCCCGTTGTTCTTTTGTTGTTTGTTTTGTCAGCATGGTGGTCCATCGAGACGAGAAACCATTGCCGAGAAAGAAGATGGGACATCGGTCGGAGTCTGCTAGGTCGTAGGCTGAGGGCGCTGTTGGGAGGAAAAAGCTGAAGGTCGTCTTAAAGGACATTATGTTAGAGCCTCAAGAGGAAGTTGAGGAGTTAGAGAAGAAACCTGCGCCTGCGGCAGTCGTGTCGAGGGAGTCGGAGCCTCCTGCGGTGGTTGTGGCACCGGAATTGCCCTGTACTTCTAGAGGAAAGCGTAAGACATCGACTAGCAGCAACAGTAGCGTTGCTGCTAGCGACCTTGAAGCTGGAATTCTTGAAGTTCATTGTTAGGAAGGCGCACGCGACCATCTGCGGGACGGTTCTGGCAACCTCCACCACGATTGTAGTAGGTGATAGGAAAGCGATTCGGCACGCCATGGATGATATCCGCGACGTGACGATTTAGCGTAAGAGATTCCGCTAGAGCTATCGTTGTTGGGGGTAGCACAGCGGTGGTTATTGCTGTTTCAGGTCAGCAGGGTCTCTGGGGCCAGGAGGTGGTGATGGATCGTAAGCTGCAGCAGCTGCAGGTGCTACGCCAACGTTTGCAGTTAGGTTCGACGCCAAGCCTCGTGAGAAGGAGGACGTCATGTCGACCCTGAAGAAAAGGTCGATCCCGCTCGTGATGGGTTTATTGTGGTCGCAGCTCGTTGGACACGTAGGGGCTGTGTTGTAGAGGAATGCGCAGGTCGTGAAGACACGGGTCGTTCTTTCTTAAAATAAGCAAAAAAGAATTCCAGCAGTAACAAATTGCATCAAATTAATTTACAATTTTTTGTTACTGTTGGAATTCTTTGTTGATTATTTGTTCATATTCACAAATGTGCTGGCTGCAAGCTCCCCACAGTAGCCGTGGAATGAAGTGATCAGAGACCGTTACCTCGTCCGACCTCAATGCCCAATTACAAATGAACTCTAACATCTCGTGTGAGGTAGCAGTAATATCTATAAAACTGCTGCCTCTATGCCCCTCAAACGTAGGTGAATGATTGGTGTTTATCACACTAAGATTCTATTCTGTCAAAGGATCGGCAACCTGTGAGCCCCAATCGTCTTCGATAGGGCTACCCCATTAAGGCGACTTGGAATTAAAGTCTCCCTTGATTATTAGTTTTTATTTTTACCAATTTTTTATTAAATCCTCGGTTTGAGGATTTTCCCGCCGGGAGTCGCCTGGCGGAAGGTACACGCTTATCACGTAGAACGTATTTGACCTGGTTTTTATTTCTACGGTGGTTATAAACTCGTTCGACAAATTATTTAATATTATCCCGGCGCACGTTGTATTATTTATTATTATTCCGCTGCGCGATCCTTGGTTATCCGTGTTTGAAACGGTAACCACTCTCCCAAAACGTTTTATTTTATGGCTATACAGGTGCGATTCCCGATGTCGATGTTTTTCTCGACAAATAGCTTTACGAAGTTATTTGTTGCCCCTTTACCTTTCCCGAGATTAATTGCGCGAATTTAATCTTTTTGCTTCTTATAGAATTTTTATTATTGTCGCAGTCCACAATCGATAATACGTGTGATTGCGTTCTTTAACCATAGCATCGTGGGACATCTACTCGACTTGGTGTCGTGGTGCTTATTGATCATTGCGCCACCGCCAGTTCTATCGTTTGCCCTAGCACAAACTACACAGCACGGGACTGCCTTCCGGCAATTCTTGAATTCATGACTGGTCTCGGCACAGTTATCGCACCACTGTACCTTCTCTCTGCACTGCATCGATCTATGGCCGCACTCGCATCACCGGTAGCACTGCGTCATTGAGAAGTGGTCCCGGACCCAGACTCTTTGCCACCTGAGGTGGCACCCGCCGAAGTGTGGGATTCACTTTAAAAACTGCATTGGCAAAGGGATTCCTAGGGCGCTTTTCGCCAAACCTGAACTTCTCTCTCAGGTGGTCTTCAATCTTCAAATCGCCGAAGCGGAGATACTGGTTCGCAATCAACTGCAGAAGCTCTTTAGCCTTCATCCCCGTTTCGACCCCCGGAAGAACGACTCGTGGACTCTTGTTCTCAATCGTCTTCGCTACGAGCTCTTTACAGTGCCTGCCGACCTTCGACTGCAATTTCTTCGCGTCTTTACGACCTACGCACTCCACTACAACACCGCGCCTACGTGTACGACGAGCTCCAACCACAACAAACCCATCACGAGCGGGATCAACCTTTTTCTTTAGGGTCGGCATGACATCTTCCTTTTCACGAGGCTTGACGTCAACCCTAACTGCAAACGTTGGCGTAGTACCTGCAGCTGCTGCAGCATACGATCCATCACCACAACCTCGCCCCAGAGACCCTGCTAACCAGAAACGGCAATAACCACCTTACATATGATTTTCCAATGCTCCACCCGAAGGTACTACATTGAACAGGATGCGAGTTTTGTATCTGAAAAATTTTGAATTTTGCCGAACCCTTGCTGTTCCAAGCAAGGTAGGGATCTTTAACGTACGTGACAACACTCACACACGGGTCCTCTATTTTACCTCTCATCCGAACGAGTACGTATTTTTGTTAAAAATGCTCGTTTAACATTTTTCAAGCGGACCGTGTCGGGATTCGAACCCGGCACCTTGGACGTAGTAATCACACGCATACCAACTACGCCACAGAGCCGCCCTACACACACACACACACAGCAATAACCACCGCTGGACTACCCCCAAAAGCGCTAGTTCTCCTGGTATCATCTTTGCTGATGCGTCACGTCGCGGACATCATATTCTCGGCGTGTCGAATCGCTTTCCTATCGCTTACTACAATCGTGGTGGAGGTCGCCGGTAGTTTCCCGCAGATGGCTGCGTGCGCCTTCCCAACCTTGAACTTTAAGAATTCCAGTTCATCGAGGTTGCTAGCAGTAACGCTACTGTTGTTGCTAGACGACGTCTTACGCTGTCTTCTTGAAGTAGAGCGCAATTCTGGCGCCGCAACCACCGCAGAAGGCTCCGACTCTCCCAACACGACCGCAGCAGGCGTAGGCTTCTTCTCTAGCTCCTCAACCTCCTCCTTTAAGACGATTTTCAGCATTTTCCCCCAACAGCGTCCTCAGCCTCCGACCTAGCAGACTCCGACCGATCTCCCCTCTTCCTCCTTGGGAACGGCTCCTCGTCTCGGTGGACCGCCATGCTGACAAAACAATAGAACAACGGGAGCAAACCAAAAGTCCAGATCAAAAACGACGTGACCGTTTCGACGCTAAATAAACTCAAAAAAAGGTGAACCGCTTAAAGTCACAAACAGCAGCAAGTACATAACAAAACGTTGGGCCAATAGAAATACCTCAATTTAAAATGAACCGTAAACTCGCCTGTATTTATTTATTTATTTAAATTTCAAACCGCCAAATCAAATTTCAAATTTATCAAAGAAACACTAAACGTCAGAATAACAACGAGGACTAAATAAAATCGCTACTCCAATAAAAATATACCGTAAACCTTATTTATTTATTTAAATTTTAAACCGCCAAATAAAATTTTAAATTTAAACTAGCTAATTACTTTTAAAAATCAAATTTGTAAAATACTCTACTTTAAATTTAAATATAGAAACAAACAAATAAAACAAGCGTTATTCAAATGCGGTACCGATAACGCACTTATCACTTATTTACACGGTGTCTGGTATGAACTTCAAGTGTTTAACCATTATTTCCACCAAAAGATCGACTTTAGGAATCTCTAAGTACGCGTGTACTTAAAATATGCAATATTTTCAATTAAATTAACGCAAATTAATTTAATTCAATAAGGGCTGAGATTCTGATTTTATGCTTGTTATTTTATTATCCGCACACTACAAAATTCTCCCAAATTTATTTGATGATTTTATACGGTTTTTTACACGATTTACGCGGTTTTGTCTATAAATTTATTAAAATCGCTTTTTAAATTATTTTTTAAGTTATTTTGGGTATTTGTTTATTAGATTTTTGGTTTAATAGCCCGACATGCAATTTAGTTTATTCTTAAAAGCCCATTTTAGTTTAAAATTCAAAGAAAACGCGATTTATTTATTACATATTTAATCCATTTAAATTTTGTTTTTAATTTTATTTCACTGCCCTATGTATTAAAAAATAATGTCGTACAATAATTAAAATAAAATACAATAAAAAGCAAAGCTTTAAATATAATAAAAAATAATAAAAAATCTAATACGTCCGCACACTTCAAGAGCTAACTAGAAAGTCCCCGACCAGCTGGCAACAGGATGGTGTCGTCGACGTAGAGGGCGCATTTCACAGTTTTTTCGTATTGAAAGTCGTAAAAATGCGCGTTGAAATGGACGGGAGATAAACAACCGCCTTGTGATACTCCAATGTGGATTGGAGTAAAGTCCGAAAGTTTGTCCTCCTCATTGACTCATAGCTTCCCTACAATTAAGTAGATGGCCAGAAATGTCAGGTAGCTGGTTGGAACTCGATGAACTTTTCATAGTTTGCAGAGAAGTTCGGAATGCCAGACTTTGTCGAAGGAATTCTTCATATCTAGTGAAAAGGCTACGATGGCTTTGCGGTGTTTTAGTTGTCAGCTACGTGATCTACTAATTTGATCATTTGGCGCATCTCAGAATGGTGTTCTCTGAATCCTAACTGTTCCTATTTAATTATCAGGTACGTCTTTAGTTGGTGTAGAAGTAGTTGTTCTAAAATATCGGTCATCGAATTCGGTAGGGATATGAGACGGTCGTTCTTGGGATCGGTTCTGGTTTCTCCAGACTTAGGGATTATTGCCACTGTTTTCTACTTTCGTGTCGGAGGGAAGTATTTCAAATGTAAATTGTTGTTAAATTTGCGTTAGATGTGCCAGTTTGGTGCCTTATAATGTTGCGTAGGACTTTGTTGGTGATACCGTTTGGTCCTAGGGTTACTCCGAGACTCTGTGCCAATATCGTTGGTTTCACTTCCTTGGGATCGATAAACGAAATGTCCTCTTCAGAACCTCCCTGTAAGAAACAAATGACTGTTGTCCAGATAATGTTGCTGTTGCTGTTTTGAGACTTGTGAATGCGTGCTTTAGGGTTCTGGCGTTAGCCTTTTTGTCAACGGCCTACACCAATCCTCTTGGTCCTTGTAGTGGGGTCAAGTACCGTTCGTCCTTATTGTTAAGAGTCCTGATCAGTTAGTATATATTTTCTTTTATTTCCAGAGTGGCTTTCACGTGTGCATTCGAGGATTCTTCCGCGAATTTCCGTAGTAAGAGTTTTAGGGGTTATTGCTCGTTCAGTCGGGTTTTCGTCGCAGGGTCTCTTGTAAATTGTCATCTTGTTACAAGTTGTCGTTTCTCTTTGATTAAATCTTTTAAGTGGAGAGGTAGCTAAATTTTCTTGTCGTGTGGTTGGTTGATCCTTGTGGTGTGTTCTACTGCTGCCTCCAGTGTGTTTATCAAATCCATTATGGAACCCAGGTCTCCCACAGTGTGGAATGGAACGCTAAAAAAATTTGTTGGATTTCCTCCAATCGGTTACTTGAACTGTCCTGTTACTTCGTGTTGTGGGGTTCGTATATAGGGTGACGATGATAGTATGGTGGTTAGAGCTTAGGTGCTCGATGACCTTTATGGATTTGTGGTACAGGATGTTTGTAATTATCGGATGGTTCGGTCCCACTATCTCGAGGTCTCTTCCCGTTGCGAGAGTGTAGAGGATAAGCCCGTCCTGGTTGTTTACTCTACACTCCCATAAAGGTGTTTTGCGTTTCGATCGCCAGCGATCAGTGTTGGTGTATATCTGCCAAGAAGCAAGTTTATGTCTTCAGACCTTAGACGGATATATCTGGGACTTTTGTATGCAGCTACCAGTTTTAAAAGCGAGTGGTTGATTTGTATTTGAACTAATACGATATCCATGTGTGTCTCTGGAGGGTCGAATGGTAGGTGAGATATCCATCTGCTTACTAGGATTGCTGTATCTTCCTGAGCTTGCCGTCCAGATTGAAATGCTTCGTCCTTTCTATAAGTCGTATAGTTGGCTATTTGGAGTTGTCTGGTTTCAGTCAGTCGCATTTTTAGTAGTAGCGCTGAGTCCACGTCGTGTTCCTGCAAGAAGTGCTTAAACTCTGGAAATTTGTTCCGTATTCCGTTAGCGAGCCAATAGAGAACAGTCAATTTCTACTTTTGCATCGTGTTAGGCATTGCAGAAGAAGAGAATGTTGGCTAAAACTGTCCAGCTGATGGACGCGACGGGTTTTTTTGCCATATAAGCGCTGGTGCCTCTGGATCGTGGCAATTAGCTACATTTACTAAAATAAAGTGTTTACTGCTTTGATGGTTTGCAGTTTTGATTTTGCAATTTATCGAATGTGAAAATAAATAATTGACCAATTACCTACTTATGCACTGGCGGACCTTTTAAGAAGGTACTACGCCCAATGCAAAACGAGGAGGTTGGTCAACGGAAACCAATGCGTTTCCAGCTAAATAGTACTAAATAATTTTGCCTGGCATTGGGAAAGTAATTCGAGCATAGAAGAACGAAGACTAATGTACCAATTGTTGGTTATTTTACAAAAAGAAAAGCCCGTAACAGGTTTCGCTGTGTTGCAGCTCATCAGACGGGCGCATCTCTTTTTGCAAAACAACCAACTAAGATTTTGACTTATACACAAATCCCAGTGTATTTATATCTACAAAATATTTCCCATGCGCCCTCTATAGCCGAATGTAACCAACTAACTATCGGTGACCATTCAAGACTCCGACATGTTAGTACAGATGGCATTGCCAAACAAAATTCTAATAATTGGTCAAAAGACGAAGTTGAAAGTGAAAATAAATAATTGACCGATTACCTACTTATGCACTGGCGGACCTTTTAAGAAGGTACTACACCCAATGCAAAACGAGGAGGTTGGTCAACGGAAACCAATGGGTTTCCAGCTAAATAGTAATGAATAATTTTGCCTGGCATTAAGAAAGTAATTCGAGCATAGACGAACGAAGACTAATGTAACAATTGTTGGTTATTTTTTAAAAAGAAAAGCCCGAAACCGGTTTCGCTGTGTTGCAGCTCGTCGTACAGACGCATCTTTTTTTGCAAAACAACCAACTAAGATTTTGACTTATACATAAACCCTGGTGTATTTACATCTACAAAATATTTCTCGTACGCCCTTTATACCCGAATGTAACCAACTAACTATCGGTGATCATTCAAGCCTCCGACATGTTAGTATAGATGGCATTGCCAGACAAAATTTAAATAACTGGTCAAAAGACAAAGTTGAAAGTGAAAATAAATAATTGACCGATTACCTACTTATGCACTGGCGGACCTTTTAAGAAGGTACTACACCCAATGCAAAACGAGGAGGTTGGTCAACGGAAACCAATGCGTTTCCAGCTAAATAGTAATGAATAATTTTGCCTGGCATTGGGAAAGTAATTCAAGCATAGACGAACGAAAACTAATGTAACAATTGTTGGTTATTTTACAAAAAAAAGCCCGTGACCGGTTTCGCTGTGTTGCAGCTCATCAGACGGACACATTTCTTGTTGCAAAACAACCAACTAAAATTTTGACTTATACTCAAATCCTGGTGTATTTATATCTACAAAATATTTCTCATGTGCCCTCTATACCCGAATGTAACCAACTGGTAACCGATAGTTATCGGTGACCATTCAAGTCTCCGACATGTTAGTATAGATGGCATTGCCAGACAAAATTTTAATAACTGGTCAAAAGACGAAGTTGAAAATGAAAATAAATAATTGACCGATTACCTACTTATGCACTGGCGGACCTTCTAAGAAGATACTACATCCAATGCAAAACAAGGAGGTTGGTTAACGGAAACCAATGCGTTTACAGCTAAATTCGGGTATAGAGGGTGCATGAGAAATATTTTGTAGATATAGATACACCAGGATTTATGTATAAGTCAAAATTTTAGTTGGTTGTTTTGCAAAAAGAGATGCGTCCGTCTGATGAACTGCAACACAGCAAAACCGGTTACGGGCTATTCTTCTTGTATAATAACGAACAACTGTTACATTAATTTTCGTTCTCCTATGCTCGAATTACTTTCCCAATGTCAGACAAAATTATTCATTACTATTTAGTTGGAAACGCAGAAGATCTTAGAAAATCCGCCAGTACATAAGCAGGTAGTCGGTCAATCATTTATTTTCGTTTTCTAATGTTTCTTCTAGTAGGGGTATATAAGGAAAATATGTTTCAGTTACATCAGAGATACATGCAGCAACGCCGCAGCTGCTACAGAATCAAAAATTTGTCTGATTATATAAAAGTGATAATTGTACGGAGGTAGGCATTAATCCATCTCTTAGCGACGTAGATCATTTTGTAAGTGCTATATGCCAACGACTTTCGCATCTGGCGTTTCGTGTGGCTAATACATTTGCTCGAACCACCGACCAAGCATTCCTATAATCTCGCACTCCTCCCTTAGGATGGCCTTAGATAACGAACGCCAGCCACGGTCAGGTAATTGCTACAAAGTTTATCATGAATACTTAACTCAAAACCACTTTTTTTTTAATATTATTTTTGCGACAGTGTCACACTTTGTAAGTTATGTATGACAGATACTGTCAAGTGAACCAACAAATCAAGTTGATAGGTTTAAACAAATAATAATTTTGTTTAAAATGCAAATGATTTCGTTAAGAATTTAGAAAATTACTTACTTGAAGTGCATCCAATTTTAAAAACTGGGGTTTTGACATTGTTGACAGCTTTGGCCTCAAGTAAAATTATGATGTTTTTATAGTGTACATTTTTGGCAGTTTCTAGTTATGAAGCACTTATATCTATCGACTGGTTTACTACTGATGAATATATTCTATGAATTACAATCGCTAGAAAATGATCTACTGAAAATTAGAAATCGCATTATAGGAGGAGGCGATTGTTCAGTAGACGACCACCCTTACCTAATATCCATACTTTTTCCAAAGGACAATTTACAACACCGGTGTGGAGGAACATTGATTAATCCAAATCATGCTTTAACTGCAGCTCATTGCCTTGAAAATGGTTATGATATAAACGAGTTCGTCGTGGTAGCAGGAATAACAGATATGAAAGAAATAATAATGTGGACAAATGAACCTCAGCTATTTAAAGTACCACGAAAATTTCGAGGAATGAAATTTTACATTACCAACATTTTCATTCATAGTTCCTATGACTCTAATCAGTACAATGATATTGCGCTAATGAAACTTGCGCCTACAATACCACAAAACAGCTTCATAAAATTTGTTAGATTACCTGACTCTTATAATCTACATAATAAACCACTGGACACTGCCATGGCGGTGGGTTGGGGATTGCAAACCGTACAAGATGGATTTGGCAATACCATATCATCTCTAGGTAAGAGAAACTCAAGTTCACTGCAGTGTGTAATGCTACCCGTAATAACAGAGACAGCATGTAAACAAAGCTTGACAACATTCACTTATTATGCAATTAGTTCAAATCAGATTTGTACCTTATTCCCTGCAGGAGGTAAAGATGCTTGCTATGGAGATTCCGGCGGACCCCTATTAATAGGTGATGTACAAATTGGAATAACTTCTTTGGGATGGGGCTGTGGTCTTCCAGGCAAGCCTGCAGTGTTTACACGAGTGGAACCTTACAACAGTTGGATACGTTCAATAATATATGACAATGCAACCACTTCAAAAACAACAGTTTTGCCTAAAACGGCAGTTTCAGACGGTCGATCAAATTTGGCCAATAATATTTATATACTTTTATATGTCGATTATATTCTAATTGCACATTCCTAATAAACTTTTATGTATTTTTTTAATTTTTATATTTTTCTTTCTTTTCTAAATTAACCCAGTTGACTATTATGGAATTTATAATACCAGTATCAAAGTTGCAAATTTGTAAAACGATCCATGCTTTCTAAAAAATCCATAGGTAGTTTTAGAAAAAGCTAGTTTAATGTCTCTATAAAAAAAATTTCTAGTGAGTGATTCCCTCTAGCTACATTGAGGATGAGGTAGAAGCGAGCTACCAAAATGTCGAAGGGCTTGAAAATTTAATAACTAAGGAAGCTTTTAACTTAGTGGTAGACGAGGGTAGGGAAAGAGCGGTAGAGTAGGTTTATTTCATTTAGACACGAGAAATGGCAGGGAAATAGGCTGGTAGAATTTCCGACAAAAATAATTTAACCATCCCACACACATTATTTCAACATCGTGCTAGAAGACGATACTTGTGAAAGTTGCCAGGAGACATAGAGAGATATTAAATTATTAGATTACATTCTTGTTTGGCAACGGCTTTGAAATCAAGTAAAATGCTGTAGAAGCTATCCAGATGCAGATATAGACACTGACCACAATATTATAGTAATTATAAAAGCCGCGCCTAAATTTAAAAATTTGAATTGAAGCAACGTAAAAAGACACTTTAACTTTGAGAAACAAAAAGGTAAAGATATCCACAAACAATTCGAGAAAAGTCAAACGAATGGCTAAAAGACATCGAGAAAATTTCTGATATTAAGTAAGTAGAAACAGAATGGAATAACATTAAATCCTGCTTAGATATGGCGGCGAAAGATATCCTGGGGAATAAAGAAAATAAAAAGCCTTGGGTAACAAAGAATATTCTGAATTTAATAGAAGAACGGCAAAAATACAAAAACAGACCAGACAAAGTAAGAAAACAGAGATACAAAGTCGTTGAAAGCCATTAAAGGGACCAAAGTCAAAAAGTGACTTGGTGTCAGGCAAGTCAGGTCGTTGAGGTCACTGCTCACAGGAGTGAGATTTCGCTGGTTTGAGATGGCCTCAATCTGAACAAAGAAAGTGACTAGTACCTCGTAGATTGGAACTTATTCACCTACGGTATGAAAAAGCAAACTTTTAATCTACTTCACACCTATCTGCGACAAACCACCAATATGAGACGAAGAGGGCGTGTAAAGTGCCAAGAAATATGTTCCTTCGCGGTAGCTGATTTTGCGAGAGAAATTAACTGTCCATTGGCACTCCCAAAATTTGTGCCGCAATCACTGTAGAGATGATCACAACGGCCACGCCTGGCAATAAATCGGCGTATAGCAGCTGGAAAGGCGTCGGTTGACAGATCAGTAACTAATTCTGAAAAATAGCCATATAGATACGTCTTGCCAAAATTATATACGAATTTGTCAGTCTGTGACTTTCAAACTTAAATAAGAATATCACATTATTTTTGTTAAAAGCTTTATACATCACACTGTTAATTTATATTTATGAATTTTATTTATATAAACGATTCTAGTTTAAAAACCTCACATTAGTAAGTATTTGATTATTGTATGCCCTAATAACGTTTCACAATTTTTAGTATTCTTGATAAAGGTTTAAAAATAAAAAAACCGAAAGCTTGAATTATAATAAAAAGTTTAATTCATTAACCAGCAGACCTGATAGCCTGTTATTATAGATATTTCATTTTATAATTTGCAAGGTCGTTACACCACATAATATATATATATATATATATATATATATATATATATATATATATATTGTCGTGGAAATTATAGGTTAAGAAGGATAGATAGGTTAGATAATAAATTTTTAACGACTGTGTATATCAGAAATAGGAACAATTTATTTACGCGCCAAATGAATTAATTGTGACATTGAATACGGACGGATAATAACATATTTTTGTATTTCTAAATTGGAATGTTAAATTTGCATAACGTGTAGAAGCTTTAGAGTACATGAAACCCAAGGATACGCACAATTGGTTTTAATATTTTAAATCAAGCACATCGGATAAGAAACGGAGCTTTTGGGTATAGAAAATCAATAAAATAAACGCATATTTCCATTTAACTGAACTAAACGTTCGTTGCACAAAGCCTAAGAAATGCTAAAACTCGGAATTATAATTTTAAACGGACAGTTTGCTTCATAGAAACACCTGATAGTTAAAATGTCAAGTTCAAAGAACTTAAATGAACGTTGGCACAGAATTCTGCAGAATTGTATGTAACGGTCGATGCGAGAGCTACTAAAATAACAGATGCTTTGAAGGCAAAGTAAGATGGAATATCCATAATGTAAAACAGACAGAGAACACGTATAATAAAACGTTGATTAAAATACTCGTCTAAAATACGCGGTGAATTTGGAGGTCAACCACAATATCGATTTTCTGTTGCTTGAGTGGGATTCTAAAAGAGACAGTAAATATGGGTTAAACGAGGAAAGGTAGCTAGTGGTTGGACGTTAAAAACGGGGGACAGCAATATAATTGGTCCAATGCGAGAAATTTCAAGAAACTCGCAACGGTTAGTTGTTGTTGAACAGATTTCAATGTAAAAGCACGGTAGACTGGGAATTTTTGCACGTAGAAGTTCGTTACGTACAAAATTTGTAGAATCTGTTTTGAAAAATAAGCTTTTTGACGGAAATAGGGTCCGTAAGGGGTGTACAAAATCATAATACACTAGGAGAGGTATTAAGGCTCTCTTACTTGCTCTTACGTTTTACTGATTCTTGTACGTCGCTTATTCGTTGACTTATAATACAACATCCTAAATTAAAAGTGTGTAAAACGCTGTTAGTAACGTACATAGATAATTTATTAAAAGGGTGATTTGCACAAGTGAGTGCTGGCTTAGAAACGGCGCTGTTACTACACGCTATGAACTAATAAAAGGATGGTACTAGGGTAAGCGAGTTGAGAAATTTGAAACAAGAGTGCGTGAAGTTTAGTGATTACGGAAGGTTAATCTTGGTCAAGACAATTATCGGAGTAGAAACACTGAAGGCGGTTGCAGAGATTTGGATAGCGAGGAAAATGAGTTGGATCTTTGTATAACAACGAAGTGTATGGACACAATGACGAGAGTTTTGGAACACATCTTCAGAGGTAACGATGGAAAAAACTTACTCCAGGTAAGAAATTAATTTCTTGCTTTTGCTTGAACATTTGTGCTGGTATTTTGTGCTTGAGTGATTTGACTTTTTGGGGGTGTATTTTTATCACCACAAAAACTCATTTGAAGGGGTATATGTAAAGGACAATTAATATTTATTATTTAAAAAAGTTAGTAAATGACATAATCATTTTGTTGTAAGGAGTAAACGGGTCTTTAGGTTTGTTCTACACAAAAATGCGATGTTTAAAAGCATTTAGAGTAACTGGGTGATACTGAGCTCATCATAAACCAGAATAAAAATCAATTTAGGGTTGCACGACAGGCCCATCTACTCGTATAAAATAAAGGTTTATGGATTGAGATGGTAATTTTTTATGAAACTGTATATACAAATGTGTAAATATTTTCTAGCTAATGTAAACTTTTTAATATGTGTAAATAAAAGGGTTGTAGGTCTCGTTGCATTATTTGAGTAGTAATTTCATTTGACTGTATATGTGAGAAATAATGAACTTAGGATGGTTGGTATCCAAGAAGAAACAGATTTTAGAGCTAACCAGGGTGTGCAGAAATAAGGAGGCATTCCAGAGGCATTTATTATTTTTTAGAAAATTTTCAGAAAATTTTTATGACGGTCCAAGGACACTGGGACTCGAAGACGATCCTGATATTTTTAGAAGAATCGACTGCAATATATATTATATACAGACGTGATAAGGAGTCACGAGAGGTCATTCAAACCCAAATTCTATATATAAATCCTACCAAGATATAAAAGAATCCAGAAAAAATGGAAATTTTCGTAAATTCGTGGTTACGCCCTGTATAATACCAGCGTACTTTTATTCGTTGATGTATAAGTGAAAAATGCAATTGCGCGTGCATAAATAATTGTCCTGTTTGATATAAGCGTGTTGTAAATACATAGCACGTAACGTAAGTTGTATATGTACAAATAATTAGTTGTAAGATACCATAAAACGCATTCAATGCGAACGCAAATCGATCGTTTTAAGATAAATACAAAGCCATTTATTTTCACTTATTAATTATCAATACATTTTGATAAAAATGCTTTTGATTTTCTGTAAATAGCATAGAATAGTACTAGATTTACGCATTTAGCATAGAAACTACAATTTTGTTTAAAAACCCCAATTCTAACCTAAATAGGTGTATTAAAAACGCGTTTTGATGGTAAAAACAAATATGTCTATAAAATGCAACCCCTTTTGGCAACTAAAGTTTAAATTAATTACCCTGTGGATTAACGGAAATTTATTTTAAATAAAAAATTTTCTAAAATATTAGAAATAGAAGAAGATGAGTCATCAGTATTTAGAGCTACGTAAATATCTAATGAAACATTTATTCCGAGAAGCGGCCGGAACACGAAAAACCTACAAAATCCATGAAATATTCGATAAAAATGGATATTTTTTGCATTAGTATGCGACGCCACAATAATGGTATATGTGGTAGAGTAGAATGAACAGCGCGCGTTACGAACTAGATAACAAGGTAATAAACTCAACAAATTTAAACGCTAATTGAATTTCCAATAATCACCATAATTCTGGTGATGATAAGGGGGTCCAAGTAAACCTGCAGCACAGTAGTGCAGCATCAGCAGCCCTATGTAAGCTGATGGGGAACTGCGATATAGCACTTATCCAGGAACCTTGGATTTGCAAGGGAAAGTGCTAGGACTGAGTTTAATTGGTAGGGCACTTGTATATTGTAAATCCACTGATAGACCCAGGATTTGTACACTAATCAACAACAACCTTGAGTGGTTGCAGCTTACAGAATTCTGTCATTAAGACCTTGTGGCGCGCAAGGTGGAACTAGGCGGAGGTGAGCCGAGGAGATTATACTCGGATTGGCCAATTTTCCGTTCGACTACCCTAACCTTTCGCCCTCAAGGTAACTAGAGGCGCTAGTAGCTAGGTGTTGAGCGGATGGATCTCACCTCGTTATTGGTAGCGACGCAAATGCTTACCACACAGTTTAGGGGAGTACTGGGACTAAGCCTAGAGGTGAAGCAATAATGAAATTCATAATGGCAAATCACTTAGACATTTTGAATATAGGTAATACTCCAACCTTCGTAAATAGGATAGAAGTCATTGATGTAACTATAAGTTCGCCATATATAAGCAACTAGTAAAAAACTGGCATGTGTCTGATGAGTAGAGCTGCTCAGACCACAGATACATCAGGTTTTTCTTTACCAGGTTCAACCAGATGAAGGAATTTTATCGCAATCCAAGAAAAACTGACTGGGGTAACTTTAAGTTGGGCCTGGATCGATACCTTGCAAGCGAAGTCTTATCAGTGAAAAGCGGTCTGGATATTGAAATGGCCGTGGGGAATATTACCAATGCAGTTACTTCAGCATATAACAAAAACTGCCCTCAGTTGGAGAGGAGAACTACCAGCATGGTTCCGTGATGGAACTCTCAACTCAGACAACTGAGGGGACAGGTAAGAACTCTATTTAATAAAGCAAAAAATCAAGTACTTGGGAGGTGTACAAGTGGACTCTTACTGAGTATAACAAAGCTCTGAGGAAGGCCAAGAGAGAATCATGGAGGAGATACTGCGAAGATATCGAAGAATATCCTGAATATGCCAGACTTCCAAGAATTCTCTCGAAAGGCACCCAGAGGTCAATTGGCTCACTGTCCATGGGAGATAGTACTTTTACCAGGAATGGGAAAGAAGCGATGGCGCTTTGTTTTGAACACTTTCCTGGTTCGACGTAACTGGAACAATCACCTTTTAAGTGGCAAGTCCAGGGACGCGAGGCCCCCGAAAGGATGGCATCCTAGGAGGACTGGGCAGTAGCGAAGAAGATGATTACCTTCCAAAAAATTAAATGGGCGATAATACCTTCAAATCATATAAATCTCCCGGCACTGACGGGATTATTCCAGCCATGCTACAAAACGGATCAAACCTTCTGCTGAGCTGGATATGTAGAGTTTTGAGGGCTAATTTGGCATTCCAATATATTCCGCGCAGTTGGAGGTTAACTAAGGTAACCTTTATTGCTAAACCTGGTCGTACGAACCACTCACAGGCTAAATCTTACAGGCCCATCAGTCTTATGTCTTTTCTTCTTAAGACGATGGAAAAACTGCTTTTCAGGCATATCAGGGGGAGTGTTCTGGCAACTAGCCCATTACATCCGAACCAGTTTGCTTTTAGAGCAGAATTTTCAACAGAGTCGTCAATTTATCACCTGGTTTCAAGGGTCGAAAAGGCTCTAGCTAACAAAGAGATCCTTTTTGGACATCGAGGGAGCCTTTGATAATACATCCATCAGCACCATCTCGACGGTCACCAGATCAGTTGGGACGGAGGAAATTTGCTGCAAGTGGATTGACTGCATGTTAAGTGGAAAGGTGGCAGTCACAGAACTGTTTGGAGATACCATGGCGGTCTGGGTGGCAAAGGGATGTCCGTAGGGGAGAGTCTTGTCTCCCCTGTTGTGGAACCTAGTCATAGACGGACTGCTGTGGGAGCTGAGAAGAGAAGGGCTTACCCCGCTAGTATATGCTGATGATTTGGCAGTCTTAGTGGAGGGTAAATACAATAGTATTATCAGGTACCGAATGCAAGAAGCCCTGAAAATAATAGAGATGTGGGCAACTGGGGAAGGCCTTAGAGTCAACCCCCAAAAGTCCACTTTAGTACCTTTTATCCGGAGAAGGAAGATTGCGAGCATTACACTCCTCTTCCTTAACGGTAACGAAATCGGTCTATTAGGCGAAGTGGTGTACTTGGGAGTCACTCTGGACTCCAAACTCACATGGAACCATCACATTGATAAGATCGTACGCAAGACTGAAGTTTCTTTAGCAATAGTTAGACTCACTTGTGGCAAATCCTGGGGGCTAAGGCCAAACATGGTACACTGGCTGTACACTAGGGTGGTCAGACCAACAATAACATATGCAGCCTTAGTATGGTGATCCAAGGCTGAACAATCAAACACCAAAGTAAAGTTAGGCAGGACCCAGAGACTGGCTTGTGTAAGTATTACAAGAGCGATGTGTTCCATGCCCACTGCTGCTATGGAGACTCTCCTTGGCCTTCCCCCGCTACACTTGGTGGTCGTGGTGGAGGCTTGGACTATACAGACTTAAGTACCTTCAGCCTAGGATTATTGAAGGAACGGGGCATACGAGATTGCTTGGGAGAAATTGGGGGCATCTGTTTGAGATGCGTTCGGACCAAATCACTCCCCAACATCCGCAGGATACTCTTTCCAAGACTATTACCCAGAGTGGGAAAAAATGAAGGGCAGATTACCTCCGGGCAGCATGGTCTGGTACATGGATGGCTCTAAAGGCGAGACCGGGTCTGGATCTGGACTCTTTAGGGAGAAACCGGAAGTACGTTTAAGCGCATCACTAGAGGCAAACGCTACCGTTTTCAAACGGAAATATACGCCATACTGCAAAGTGTGCGGGAAAGTATAAGAGGTGCCTTTACTAAAAGACATATCTATATTGTGTCTGACAGCCAGGCAGCACTTACGGCTCTAATAAGTCAGAAAGTGTCATCAAGAATGGTATGGGAATGTATTGAAGCACTTAAAGAACTGCCACAGCAGAACTCTGTTACTTTACAGTGGGTGCCAGGCCATCAAGGACTCAAGGGAAATGAAATTGCAGACGAACTTGCAAGACAGTGGGCGCAAGAGCCATTTATCGGTCCCGAACCTGCCTTGGGAGCCAACATAGCTGCCATCCGTAGCTATATTAGCAAATGGACGTGCGACCAACACGTAAGAGACTGGCATAATAGACCAGTACTAACACATAGCAAGGCGCTGGTAAAGGAGCCTAGCAAAAATAGAACCCAGCAATTTCTTTGCTTAAGCAGGGAACAGTTCATAATCTTTGTGGGGTTCCTGACAGGACATACTTCTGTCAAGGTTCACCACCAGAGGATGTACAAATATAACGGAGACCTCGAATGCAGACTTTGCTTAGAGGAACCGGAGACTGCAATGCATATACTATGCAGATGCGAGGCGTTGGGTAGAACGAGATAGCGCCTATTCGGGCGACCAAAGTTAGACCCGAAGGAAGTAGATACCGTTTCATCGAGGGACCTGTACGCTATATTCTGGGGTGCAGGTTTTGCAGACTGAGTATGATACTTAACCAAGGTCAGCACAATAAGCCTTTTAAGCTGCAGTGCGGCGGAACCGTGTGGCAGACGCATCCGCTAGGGGGAGTGATAACTATAAAAAAAGGATCGTTTGAGTTTGAGTTGGTAGGCGCTCTAACCACAACGATTTTAGGAAATATTGTCAGATATTTTATCTACAACAAGATTTCTTAACTGTTGTAGCAATTGAGGTGGCTTATTATCTCCAATTCCACAGTTGGCGAAGTCGTCGCTCGTTACTGCCAGTAAAACTACCAATGAGTATAGTTTTGAGAGTTTCATATTTATTATTTTCGGGAGGAAAACTTCAGTTTCTATTGCGTTAACGGCTGTATTGAATTTTGTAACATCCAGCGTTAATTGCAAATTGCGTTTCAAATTGTAAAAACCAAATTTTTTGATCGGATTTCCAGAATGGCGGCGCCCGTATGGCGACTCTGCTTACTTGCGGTTGATTTGCGTTTGCGTTGTCTACCATAGTAGTGATCGGTTTAAAAATTAGGTCTTTTTAAATAACCGTATATTCGAACTCGGGGTCACCAATGTTGTATCTTATTGTAAGACGTGGAAACTTGACATGTGGGTACTTACTTTAACGTAATTGAAATTAACCCAAATTTCTTGTATAATTGTAAAAATATACATCAGAGGTATTTCTAAGTTAGCCGTACCTGTTTATTAACCAAATCTGCAGTCACGTAGAGGGCTCTGTTAGAATGTAATTTTATATCGGCAACCACCGTCAATTCTAGAAATAATAAAGTCACGATGAGTGCTGACCTCTCAGTCATTCTAATAAGGAATAGATAAAACTAACTACATTCTATATAACTATATAAATATGGTATCAACTATCACTGGCATACACAACCAATGTAACCTACAATTGATTCAATCTCTAACTTCACATCAACACCATTCAAACCATCATTATCATACCTGTATGGCTCTAGACAACTAGCGTGGCGTATCTTCCAACAGTACGCCCTATCCTGTGTGTCGAATGGTTTGCTATGTAACAGCAGAATTCTTTACACCCTAACCTGTGTGTCAAATGGTTTGCACTCTAACCTGTGTGTCAAATGGTTTGCTATGTAACAGCAGAATTCTTCACACTCTAACCTGTGTGTCAAATGGTTTGCTATGTAACAGCAGAATTCTTCACATTCTAACCTGTGTGTCGAATGGTTTGCTATGTAACAGCAGAATTCTTCACACCCTAACCTGTGTGTCAAATGGTTTGCTATGTAACAGCAGAATTCTTCACACCCTAACCTGTGTGTCGAATGGTTTGCTATGTAACAACAGAATTCTTCAATTCCAGAGGTGAGTTTATTATATTCTCACGGGTGTTGACTTGTATGCATTGATGTATATGCTTTTATATTAATTATTCATTCATGAGTAAATCAAACTATGTATTATAGCACTTTGAAAGACTGTATTGCATGCTTTTGCACAGATTGTTCTGACAATATCGTATGATCACTGAGGGCTATAGCTATTATGTGCTGAGTGTGCTACAATGTTTATTAGAGTATATAGTTAGGGATGCTACCAAGTATCTTGTACATTTAATTATATAAAGATAAGATAGTAGTCAAAGGCGAACGGTGTGAAGAATTCTGTTGTTACATAGCAAACCATTCGACACACATGTTAGGATGTGAAGAATTCTGTTGTTACATAGCAAATCATTCGACACACAGGTTAGGGTGTGAAGAATTCTGCTGTTACATAGCAAACCATTCGACACAGGTTAGGGTGTGAAGAATTCTGCTGTTACATAGCAAACCATTCGACACACAGGTTAGAGTGTGAAGAATTCTGCTGTTACATAGCAAACCATTCGACACAGAGGTTAGGGTGTGAAGAATTCTGCTGTTACATAGCAAACCATTCGACACACAGGATAGGGCGTACTGTTGGAAGATACGCCACGCTAGTTGTCTAGAGCCATACAGGTATGATAATGATGGTTTGAATGGTGTTGATGTGAAGTTAGAGATTGAATCAATTGTAGGTTACATTGGTTGTGTATGCCAGTGATAGTTGATACCATATTTATATAGTTATATAGAATGTAGTTAGTTTTATCTATTCCTTATTAGAATGACTGAGAGGTCAGCACTCATCGTGACTTTATTATTTCTAGAATTGACGGTGGTTGCCGATATAAGAATGTATTCTAACTGAGCCCTCTACGTGACTGCAGATTTGGTTAATAAACAGGTACGGCTAACTTAGAAATACCTCTGATGTATATATTTACAATTATACAAGAAATTTGGGTTAATTTCAATTACGTTAAAGTAAGTACCCATATGTCAAGTTTCCACGTCTTACAGTTTTTCAGAAGTGGGATCTGAACGACAAATGTTAATTGGCATCAATGTTTTGAGTCGCAGTTGACATTAACCGAACAAATTAATTTTTATGAGATGCAAAATAGTTAACAACTTTCAAATTAACAGGTTAGCCGTGGAAGGATTGCTACAATAGGACGACATTCTAGCAGAAGTCACCAACGGCTTAGAAAGCGTAAGCGCAACTTGTCCGCCGCGATTAGTAGTACCATTTCTTCGTCTTCGTCCCGCCATACTCCAGAACCAATTGCAGAACCAAGCTGTAAAAATAGAGCCCGTAGCTACGCTAGCGAAAGAAGCCATGCATCCATCGACAAATTGTCAGCTATTACGAGCGATTTTATTATTAAAATTAGAAACTAAAATGGCTTCTTACATTATACTCTGATACTAACGTAAACTTAAATAAACATTCAACGAATAACTTTAATGGCTCTTTTTTAATAGCAAAAATGCAAAAACCTTTTTATTCTACAAACCAAAAACAGAACTGTCAAAATAATTAAAAACGTCTATTCCACCTACACATACACATGTGTACCAAAATAGGAGTGAGACAGCATCAATTATAAATTCGAGACCATAAGCGTACCAATCTCAAAATTAACGAGAGTATATTCGAAATTCTGTCACGTAAAATAACGCCTTCGAGAACCCGAAATGATAGACTTTTACAATTAAATGCTATCTTTGAAAACAGAAAAAATTCTTAATTGTTTACTCATCCCTATAGTAGGGGACAAGGAATACTACTATAGTAAGCCTGCTTATTGTAAAAGGCAATTAAAAAGCGCAGCAAAAGGCGGCAGCCACCTTGCTGACTAAAAGATATTGGAGGAGAGTCGGTTGGTCTCGAGCGATCCTCAATAATTTACAGGGTTGCTGGGGGTTGGCCGTGACAGATACTCTTTAAGAACTACGTTGTGGTAAAATATGGGAACCTATAACAATATTTCCCAGGTATGCGTGGCCTAAAACACGAACTATGTATGATGGAGAGCTCACAAGTAAAATTGTTGTCCGGAGGTAAAATACCCCCTCATTCGGATCTCCAGGAGGGGGTACTTGGGGCACGTCATCGTAAGAATTTAAAACAACGGTTCGATTTAGTGATAGGGACTTGGAATGTAAGGTGATTACTTAGAGTACATAAGTTAAGGAATTTATTAGTCGAAATGAGAAAAGGAAAGCTGGACATTTTAGCTATTAATGAGGTGAGATGGCCAAATTGTAATGACTTTTGGAAAGATAATTATAGAATAATTACAACTTCTTCAACTAACGGACAGGCAGGGATATGAATAGTGCTAGGTAACAGATTAGGACATAAAGTTAAAGAGCACTTACAATTTAGTGATATAATAGTTATGGTTAGATTGAGTACGAAACCCACAGACACTGTTTTGGTACTGGTTTACATGCCAACAACTCAGTACGAGGATGAGGAAGTAGAAAAGGTATACAAGGATATAAATAGTATAGTGAGAAAAGTAAAGGGGGATGAGAATTTAAAAGTTATGGGCGGTTTTAATGCATCAGAGGGAGAAGGCAGTGAGGGAAAAATGGTAGAAAAATTTGGGTATTGTAGATGAAATGATAGAGGAGAAAGTTTAGTTGAATTTTGCCAGGAACTGTAAACACCCTATTCGAACAACATGTTAGAAGAAGATATACATGGAAAGCGCCAGGTGATAAGGCTAGCTGAAAAATAAATTATATTTTAGTTAAACAAAGATCTAGAAACTAAGTTAAAAACTGTCGTAGTTATCCAGGGGCTGACATATATAGCGATCATAACTTACTTAAAATGAAGTGTAATCTAAAATTCAAAAAATTGAAAAAGGCTAAAAGAGAGGGATAGAATCTAGGTAAGCTTAATGATAGTGAGGTAAAAGAGAAATATAAACTATTAGATAATAAGATCAAAAAAATAGCTATAGGAGAGAACGTAGAAAATAGATGGAAAGAAATAAAAAGGACTATACATGATACAGCAACACAGACTATAGGTAAGAAAAAAATAGAAGCGAGAAAACCCTGGGTAACAAAGGAGATATTAGATTTAATAGAGAATAGAAGAAAGCTTAAACCTTTCAGAGAATTGGATAGTGAAAGTAAGCAAAATTATAATAGAGTTAGAAATAAGATAGTACATGAGTGTAGAAAAGCTAGAAATAAATGGGTAGAGGAGAATAGCAAGGGAATACAAGACAGACAGGGCTTAGAGGGCAGTTAAAAAGTTTTGAGGGGAAGATAGGAAAAAATATAATGGTATTAAAGATGAGAATAATGAGCTTCCAATAAATAAAGTTGAGGTAGCAGATAGATGGAAAAGATATTTAGAAGATTTATATAATTGAGACGATATGGATAGGTTAGAGAATGACCAAGAAGAGGATGTAGAAATAGGGTTCTCAATATTAAGAGAGGAATTTGATAGAGCTATTAGGGATATTAAAATAAATAAAGCGCCGGGGATAGACGATATACGCGCAGAATTAATAAAATATGCAAGTCAGAAAACTTTAGACAGATTATACGAACTAGTAAACGTAATATATGACACAGATGAGGTCCCAAAAGATTTCGAAAAAAATAATATTATCCCAATCCCAAAAAAGTCAGGAGCTGATAGGTGTGAGAATTTTAGAACGGTTAGTTTAACTTCCCACGCTACCAAAATACTAACATCATCATCATTTTGTTTTCGACCTTAGTTAAGGTCGGTTTGACGCAGCTCTAACTTCTTTTCTATTTTGTGCTAATCTAAAAAGCTCTACCTACCCTTCACAACCTAAATTTCTAATAATTTGACTAATATAGCTTGGTCTAAGTCTTTCTATATCCTTATATCTTTTTCCTATCCACATTGCTCTACATAGATATTAGCAACCTGATGGTTGTTACAGAGCTCTAACATGTTTACATGATTACTATTTATAAGGAAAACTATAACCTGGTTATCCGCTTCAAAAAAGGAAAAGCGTTAAATTATATGTTATGGGAAGGCTTAAGCAACGAATCGCTACCAACATGCCAGACCGCTAACTAATTGTGAGTTATGTCATGGTGACGTATATTAAATTATATGTTGGTAGCGATTCGTTGCTTAAACCTTACCATAACATAATTTAACACTTTTTCTTTTTTGGAGGGGATAACCAGGTAATATTTCATTTCCTTATAAATGGGAATCATGTAAACATGTTAGAGTTCTTTAACAACCATCATGTTGCTAATATCTATGTAGAGCCAGGTAGATAAGTAGAAGATAGAAGAGTATAGGAAGACCTAAACCAAGGGTATATAGAACTTTTTGGATTAGCACAGAATAGAAAAAAAGTTAGAGCTGCGCCAAACCGACCTTAAGTAAGGTCGAAAACAAAATGATGATGATTCCACCTACTTGAACTGATCCGCTACATATGTCTTATGTTCTAGACTTTCTTGCACCAACAATTTTAAAATCAAAAATAAAACAGAGGTTCCATTGTTTCTTAAGTGTCAGAAATGCGATTAAAAGCTTCTTTTGTCTTTATACGTACATGCATTGTACTGGAGTACCTAAAGTATATTTATACCTCATGGATAAGATAAGTGATTATCATAATTCTTGCACATGAACAAATTAAATGATAACCAAAAGTAATAAAATTACCAAATTGGTTACATTTCTAAACAAATATTGTTTATGTCAGTTTTCTTCTCAGCAGTAAAACATTAAGTCGATATGGCCTCACCAATTAAACATTTACTAAGTCCAAAGGTTTTAACGCCGCTATTAAAATATTCATCATCGTTAAAAGTCGATGCTTTACACAAACATTTTGCTAGGTACGTAAAACATATAATTTTTTACAATTTGTTTTATTAACTCAAATTCTAAGAAGTATAGATATTACGAAATCTTTAAATTTTGAAAATCCTTGCAAAACAACACCAGAACGTGTTACCGTTAATTCTGCAATTCCAAAAATAACAAGCGAATACACCGACCAGTTTTTAGTAATAAACACGCCGAATAAAAATATTTTGTTAAAAGATTGACTATGCACAAAGCCAAGTATAAAAATTTTAGGTCATGGTTCCTTCGGAACCGTAGTAAGAGGTTTATATCATGGTATATTTATTTGTGTTGGCATTTTGCTCTTTTAATCGGTTTCAGATGAAGAAGTCGCTGTAAAAATTGTTAAATTAGATTGTTTCTCAACCCTTCGAGAGAAAAATGCATTGAAGTTGGTTCATGAAAATATAATCCAAATCTTGGATGTGATTCTCAATGATAATAGAATTTTGGAATTGTTATAATGGAATACTTTAAAACAGCACGTCATCTGCAAAGCATTTTAGATGATAAAGAGATTTTGATAACGCCTCGCGCCCTTGTAAAATTTGCGTTAAATATTTCTCAAGGGTTGCAATACTGTCATTCAAAGAACGTTTTACACCTGGATCTTAAACCAAATAATATATTAGTCTGCGATAATAACATATGTAAAATATGTGATTTTGGAAATTCTGTAAAAATAGAAGATATTGAAGAAAGTTACAGGCATCAGGTTTGCGAGTTTAAAATGCCAATAGACGTATTATTACAAAAAAAAGTTGTAGGGAAACGTGGCGTACACAGCGCCTGAAATACTAATGGGAGGGCGCCCAACAACCAAATGCGATGTCTATTCATTGGGAATTCTTTTTTGGCAAATGAAACATAGAGTCATGCCTTACCAAACAATGAATGACCCCGAAGTGATTATTTATAAGGTAATTAGTATTTTTAAAGTAAGTGTATTAGAAAATTTTTAAAATATTGTTCAGATGCGGATTACTATGGCAGGGTGGCAATATCCACGCGCAAATAAAGTCCATTGTGCTGCCTACCCCGCACTAGCCTAGTCCTCATTCACTCAAACAACTGACCTTAAACGTGTCAGCAACTTGGCGCTGTCAAACCGGAAGTCATACCAGAAAATATTATAGTAGTTGAACTGGACCGGTATACCGAATATACACAACGTCTCGTCCTCCCATTGACAACTACGATTGATTGGTTCATCAAACCACCCCAGCTTGTACATGTGCTTCCTTACTTTACAGTGATCTGGCTAAACGCTTACTAGTACTACTAGTAAGTGTAGTTCTTTCCTTGCAAACGTGTTTAAAATTTGCCTATTTTTGTTGCACTGAACTTAATAAGCATTGTTCCCTGTCTACAGGTTACAGATCTTACCCACGTGTCACAATGGCGATTCTAAATTTCTTGCCTTATGGTAAATAGAACGGAAAACGATGTGGAAACTAATGATTCCGGTACAATAAAACTGAGTCGATTTTTGTTTCGCCAAAGCATCAGCCTGATCATTGCCATATTCACTGAATAACATTTGATCCAAACCAGCTCAAAGAGGTTAGTGCAGAAAGTAAGTTGTAGAAAGCGATGGCATTGAAGTACCACAACTGATAAGATCTTCTATGCCTATTTAGAATCATTAAAACTTCTTATCTATCACTAATTATACATTTATGCTTAGTTTGTTGAATTCGTCTAAACAACATTTTGAATTTTTCCGCTTGTTACAGTAAAATAAGCATTAAACAAATTAAATTTTGATTTGCCCTGAAAGGAGGGGGACTGCTTAATAATATAAGGGTGCGTCGGCTAACTGCTGTGGTGCGAGAGTGGGTTCCTATGGATAAATGAGAAAAGAAAATAAGGATAGTTAAAGAAAAACAAAACTAATAAATAACAAGGCTTAAATTCGAAAATTTTACGTAACCTTAACACCTACCCTGAAGGGTTCTTCCTACTATCAAAATCGAGGGGCACCATTCCGTCTGTCACAACAATTTTATTGATGTCTTTTCTATACGGAAGAGATGGTTATTCCGCATAAAACTCACTGTTCTGGTATCCTAAAGTTGGTCAAATTAAAGAAATTTTTCAAACTAAAATGCCCCTTTCAAATAAGACCATCACTGGGGTGGGTATACATCCTTTACAAATCATTGCCCTAATTTATTTCCTATATAAATTGAAATAAAAATCCGCATTAACTTAAATTCTATTAACATAAAAAATTCCGTACCTACACAAATAAACTTTCCTAAAAACAAATTCCTAACCTCAAATCTTGCCAGGTACTGCTAAATAAAAATATCCTAAAGAAAATATTAAAAAAAAATTAAATCTAAGCTATTGATAAAGCTTCAAATTTTTCTGCTTTCATAAATAATTATAAACATTCATATATTCTAAATTGTTGGCAATGTCGTTCATAAGAAACAAAAAACAGTTAACCCATAACCTTGTCTATATCTTTTCATCGTCCATTTAAAAATTACTAAACCTAATATTTTTACTACCCTCTATTTTGCTAGGTCTGGCATTTTAAATCACTAATTAGTCAAACCAAATAATTATTTTCACTTAATTAATGTCTTTTTACTAAAATACGCACAATTGACATTAAAAAATTCATAACACTGCCCTTAAAACGTTACATAAAGTTAATGTGAGTACTCACTTTCTTTTTAATTCCAGGATTTCCAACCGTCATTATTATTTTTATATATCCAAACACAGCAACTCCCTGACTCTGAACATGCCACAAAGCTCCAATTGAATGGTGAAATGACTCACCAGGTCCTATTCCTTTGTTTCAAAACTATCACCACGACATTATATCTGCGTTTGCGCGTTAATAATCCTATCCTGCTACTTGCAAATGTATTTTATTTTACATATCGATCGCCGTCTTCTTCCTTCGGGAATGCAACAAAATGAAGCTATGTATGTTCAACCTCACTTTTCAAGTAACATTCTATCAACCCTAAATCCTCCCCATTCTATTCGCGCGTATCTCTAATTTTGATGTTACCGAATTCACAATTAATTAAAACCATATCAGTCGAATGTAATTATTGTCCTTTATTTCCCCTTCTAATTCGTATGTTGTCGGTGGTACTTCAATATCAAGTTTGTCCGTTCCATATTAAATTTCTTTCTTTCACCTCTAATTTATTGTTAGCGTAACGCAACGCAAATTACGTTTTGGGCCTTGGAAGCTGCCTTTTTAAGAAGTCTTCTTCCAAAAATTCTTGTAACAAATTTATTCATTAAACAGAAATTACATTTAGAATTTTGACAAACTGTGTAAAATTATACTAAGTCGAAATTAATAATAAATGAATTTAAATTAGGGCGAGTAGCCTAAGCAAACAACAATGTAAAAGCTGAAATACTCAAGATTGACTGATGATCTTGGGGCTCCCGGGGTATTTATGTTGTCCCTGCCCCTCACATTTCTGTGGAAACTGCAGCGCTTATGTCTGCTTATTTCTTTATTCTATACGTTATTCAATGTAACAATCTTAATTCTAGTAATTGCGGTTTCTTAACCGTCTGTGACCTGCACCTGTTGTATCACTTACGTGTATTTACATCCGTTCTCACAACTTGCTTGTGAACTTTCATTAACCTTTTCTTTATTTATCCTTGAAATACAATGTTGCATTTAACTTAAGTTTCTTTATAATTTCCTAATAATTCGTATTTGATTATACATATACAGATTTGGGGAATATGTAACTCCTCCCGACGTAAATAAAAAATTAAGGGTTTCTTTGCTTAATACTTAAAGTTCATGGTCCCTAAGGATATATTTATTACTTCTTTATTTACCTTTGTTTCCTTATGACTAAAATTTATCTCTTTATTCTTATATCTAAGATTCATTTTGTACAATACATACATAATTAGTAAAATGATTAAAACGATTAATAAAATTGTCCAAACGCTTGTATTATCATAGTGGAATTTCGGCACTTTTAACTCACTTAAGTGTTCTTTGTAATTGTCCATTAGTTTCATCGCGTGGTTGAGATCGTCTAAATCTAGGTATTCTAGATGCATGGGTTTCTTGATTATTTCGTCGTCTTTTGATTGTGTAGTCTTGAATTGTAGTTCTGGTAAATTTGCGAATTTTTTTGTTACTGTGGGGTCTTGATATACTCTAATGTTTCGTTCTTCAATTTTAAATAAGTCTTCTTTAAGGGTGGTTACTTTGTTTCCGGTTAATACTAGATTGTTTTCGTCTTGGTTGCAGTTGGCGGTTGCTATTACTTCTGTTGAATATGCAGGAATCCCTTTGTTTTCCGTAATTTTCTGAATTTTTACATTGGTGATTTGTACTGGTTTTGCTTCACAGTTGTAATGATTTGAAAATCTAAGTAATTGTACTTCGCAAGGGCTGTCTTTTTGAATAGTTGTTGTTAATGATTGGCATAAATATTGGAGATTTCTATTAAAAATGTGATTTCGTTGTTCTTTACATAGCCTTTCACTATAGCTATTTTTTCAAATATGAGTATGTTTGATTCTACTATTTCAAATGGTAGTTTACTGTTAGTTATAAATAATCTAATTCTTAATAATTCTTTTAACAAGTCACTTGGTTCTATGATACTAGAGTGTAGTGTGTTTAATTTTGCAAATGTTACAGCATTTTCGTTAATATGACTCAAATTTGTTGAATTACAGTAAGGGTTGATATTATTTGAGTAAATATCGTATTGAATCTGATTAAGTCTCGCATTCCTAACATTGTGGTTTGCATGTTGAATTCAAGGGTTTGTATTCTATTGGCTATACTGCCTTGATTTCTTACTAGCTTTCTTAACGTATCGTTGAATTTTATTATAGTTGATTGAGTTAGAGATATTTGGTTTCTAACAATGGTTTTTATGTCATTTTCGTTTTCAATTAACTGCTGACGTTCTACATCTTGGTTATCTAAATTGCCCGTGAAAGCTTTTATTATGTTGCCTAGTCCGTTGATGTCCTTTTTTTCGTCTTGTAATTTGTTCTATTGGTATTAATCTATTAAATTTATCTCCTATGTTTATCAAAATGTTTTTTATTATACTGTTGTAATTCGCTGTGTCCATTGATTGTTTTAATCTGTAGTAGTTGTCTTTAATTATGTGAAATTCTTGTTTTAATTCTGTTAAATTGAATTTTTGTGCGATTGTCCAGTAATCTATTGTATTTTGCATACTTCCCAATTTTAGTGATAGTATACCGGGATTGTTTTTTATGTCTTCAACTAATATGTCGTTGTCCGTCTACCTGGGTGGAGGTTGACGATAAGGGTGATGGCGGTCCATCTGAAATTACATGGTGTCTTAGATTTTTCAAATAAATATATTTTACTATTTTTCCGTTGTCTACTACGGCTATATTTTTGTCTGACATTTTTTTTATCTTGAACGGGCCTAAATTTCTAGGGACCGTTTTGTGTCTTTTACTTTGAAAGTTTTTCTCGTAAACGGTTTGTCCTAATAAAAATTTATTTACGTCCGTATTCTTGTTGCGGGTTGTTGTAATACGTTCTTTGTCGTTATCAGTTTATCTTTTACCTTTTCGTAAGTTATTTTTAGCTTTTCTTTATGGTTTTTAGCTGGTATAATTCTTTGTTATAATGTATGTCGTAAGGGTTACGGGAATCTGAATGTCCTAATGTTAATTCTAGGGGTGTAAAATTTGTTGACGAGTGGATTGTATTGTTGTAAGCGATTAGTGCGTATGACATTAAATTGGTGATGTGCTCTTTCTTGTAAGTTAGTCTTAATAATCTGATCTGCTCTAATAGCGTTAGGTGTAATCTTTCAATTAATCCGTTTGATTCAGGGTGGTTTTTGGTTATAAAATGAATTTTTATTTTATGGAGTTCTAGGGTGTTTTGTATCGTTTTATTTTTGAATTCGCTGCAGTTATCTAAAGTTATGGTTTCGGGTGTGCCATAAAATGTAAAATATTGTAAGAATTTTTGACTTACGTCGATGCTAATTTAGAAGGTGATGGGTATCGCTTGGCGTATTTTGGTGAATGTGTCTACAATTGTTAAAAAGTTTTGTGCTTCTACTACTAGAGTGTCTGCATGTAATTTTTAGAAAGGTTTGTCGGGTGTTTTAATTAACATTAAAAGGGTATTTTTGGGGCTGTTCTGCCGTATTTTACTTTATCTCATAATTCACATTGGTTGATAAAGTCTGCGGTTAACTCTTTCATATCCTTAAAGTAATATTGTCTTATAAGTTGCTTTAGTGTTTCATTAATTCCACGATGGTTGGTTTTGCCTTCGTGTTGATTTCTAATTACGCCATTTATTTTGTCAGGGTCGTCTAAGGTTATTAATTTTCTTGTGCATCTAATAAGTTCAGAGCCAGAGTTACTAAATAATATGTTATTCTGAGAACCGTTTATATAAATGTTCGATGTTGAAATAAAAGTAAAATCGTTTTTTCTCGGGGTATATTCTTTTAGAATTTTAATTATTTGTTCCTCGTTATCGTCCTTGGTTATTTGGATTTGGCTTATTTTCTTAGTGTCTATTTTTGTGTATTTTACGAGTAGACCATTATTGGGAATATGGCCGCCACATTTCCCCCAGCATCCACATTTCCCCACACATCTGGACCAAAAAGTTTTCTTCGACTAGCCATTTTTTATCTTTCGAGATAAACCTATATTGTTTGGTATCAATTAATATTAGATTTTTTTCAGCTACCCAAATCTCTAGGAATTTTTCAGATAGCATCACCCCCCAGGGATACCCTCATTTTAAGATTTTTTACCGCTAACATTCTGAACCAAATAGTTTTCTTCGACTAGCCATTGCATCTTTCGAGATAAACCTATCTTGTTTGGTATCAATTAATATTAGAATTTTCTCAGCTACCCGAATTTCTAGGAATTTTTTAGATAGCATCATCCCCCAGGGAGCTACCCTCATTTTAAGATTTCTTACCTGTAGCGATTTCTGAGCGTCCGCATAAATTTTTTTATACATGCGATACATTAAATTAGTCTAAAATTTTACGCACAACCCGAATCTGCAAACAGATTTAAAATCGGACCCCTGCAAAGTTATACTCCTTTAAAGTCCTGATCCTCTAAATTTTGCTCTTTGCTCTATAAGCAAACCTAACAAATAGTTTTCTTTGACTAGCCATTGCATCTTTCCAGATAAACCTATTTTGTTTGGTATCAATTGATATTAGAATTTTCTCAGCTATCCAAATCTCTTTAAATTTTTCAGAAGGCACCATCCCCCAGAGAGCTACCCTCATTTTAAGATTTCTTACCTGTTGCGATTTCTGAGCGTTCTTATAAATTTTTTTATACATGCGATATATTAAATTAGTCTAGAATTTTACGCAGAATCCGAATCTGCAAACAGATTTACAATAGGACTACTTCTTACAAAGTTACACTTTAAAGCTCCCAAATCTCTTTAAAATTTTTGTTCATTTATGACATATGCTTTAACCGAACATCTCCAAAAATCAAAAACCGTGGAGATTTTAGAAATGAATCCCTTATGGCCTATAAGTGTTTAATATTTAAAACCATTTTTCAAACGGTGATGCACTGTTTTTTAGAATATTCAAAACCATAACTTTTTTAATTTTAAACAGTTAACATTTTTAATAACTATACACGTCATAATTATATGCTCAAATGCTTGGAAAATACAAGTCGTTTCCTTAACGATTATGAGCTGCCTAAATTACATCTTTAACATTTTTAATAACTATGCACGTCATAATATATATAGTCAATGCTTGGAAAATACAAGTCGTTTCGAATTAATTTCTTAACGAGTATGGGCTACCTAAATTACATATGAAAGCTGTATATAGTTTCTTTTCTTGGACTTTCTATTAATTATATTTGAACACAGTGCATTAGAAATTGATGAATAATTGCTGGGGATTCACATAAGATATTTTCTAGTAACCAGCATCGAGTACGTATTTAGGGAAATACAAATTTTAAATAAACACTTTAAACCTTTACTAAGAGAATACCAACTTGTTGTCTACAGAATACTTACTAATAAAGCAATTTAATTTTAAATAACTTCTATGTCATATTTTCGGAAATGGTAGACTTGAATATTTTCTTTGGAAACAATCGAAGATTGCCGAAGACACTCGAAGAGTGCACAAACGCGGTCACTAAACCAATTAGCATTAATATCAAGTATTCCGTACTTTCGTAGGTTGCTCATTTCCTAGAACCAAATTTTCCGCAATGTACAATATCCTTAAAACTATCTATATTAATATTCTTAACTACACTTCGTGAGACCCCTTTAATCTTTTTAATCGTATCTTTCTCGCTTAGAGTACAGTCGGACTTAGCCTTACTACCAACAACTTTTAATACTAGACCAACATTAAATTTGTCTTTGAATTTCCCTACAACTTTTTTTTGTTTACATGCGGTGTATTGTATTTATTATCTGCGGGGTACACCACTTTAAACCTAAAAATAAAAACAAGATAGTTTAATACGTCTATTAATAATTTTTGCTAATGTTGGCGATACAAATATGTAAAAACAAACTTTATCAAGAAATATGTTTATAATAAAATATATACATGTATTGATAACATCTATAAACCGCTGTGGTAACTAGAGTCTGGCGAATCTGGGATAGCCAAATCTCTAAACATTTGCGCAAGCGATTGCCTTGCAGTTGCATCTTTTAAGTACTGGATGGGGAAACATTTAATAAGTTCCAACACTGTCAAGTAATTTAAATTGCTGCAATCATTAGACAGAGAAATACTGACACTGCTCTCTCCTCTAATAACGTTTGAACCCTTTCTTCCTCCGTCGTATTTCCACATACTTTTTTTATATCACCAACAAATTTTTCGTAAAATTCTGGAAAGTTTCTACACCTTAACTCAGCCATTTTAAAACAGATTAATTCTCGCAAATTTAATAGCTTGATGCACTCGTACGCAGGTAGCACAATAACATTCCCATCTTTCGTAATCTCCATATTATATAAATTCTCTTTTTTAAAATTGTTCAACAGCCATATACTTTTATTAAAGGCTGTGCTCAGCTGCAATTTGAAATCTTGATCCAATTGTATGTCAACAACATCGTTTCCAGTAGTCAAACCATTTAATCTGACTTGTTTTGAGTCTTGAGCAAATTGGTGAATTTGAAATTCCACTTGAAAAGTACACAATTTCTTCCAATCGAAGTAAGAGAATGTTATCGTAGAATCAGCACACATACCACTACAGCAAATAACTTGGATGGCAGGTTGAAGACCACCATATAAATCAAAACCAACTTCTATTATATGGTGGTGATAATTTGGGAGAAATTCGCCTAACCTATAGGTTGTCTTACCAACTAGGTGGTTGATATTTAATTGTGGTACTCGCACATCACTTGTAACGTCAACACAAGAAAAATCCATCTTTAACTTATAATTTTAATCAAACTCGACGATACTTTGACGACTAATGCACTGGAACATGCCTCCATCGCCTTTTATGCCGATGGTCGAGCGTGCGCAGCTCCTTGTTATGTTAATTGGCGTTATATGCAAGTCTTGACTGGAAAAGTGACGCGTATAATTGTTTTATAGTGGGTTTTACCTGTATGTATTTAACCACCAACACCATTTTTAGAGTTATTATACAAAATTACTCTTAGCAGTATTTTTAATATAACTCCGTCGTGTAACCTATCAAATTAGTATAGAATTTTTCCTGGAGAATCGAAATTAATTATCACGTCTTTTAAAATTAGCTCCAACAAAGACCCGCATAGTGTTTTAATATTCAAAAACCTAACAGCAAAACACTTCCACATTTTTATTTAGATTTAACTCGATAATAGAGTTAAACTCCAAAAAATATTTATTAGTAGCTAGAATTGTTAAAATTTTCAATTAGTGAATCCACATACAAATGATTAAACCAAAAGGTATTATATATATATATATATATATATATATATATTAATTCTGCACGGTGGGCTAGAAAGTGGTTAGATAATCTATTTTAAATGTAGTTCAAAATAAGACGTATTTTCTAAATAAATTTAGTGAAATGTATGATCATTAGCCTTGCATTGTTTTGTCGATGACGTCTGACTATTAATTTAATAAAAGCACTTTCCACAATTCTAGTTAATATTCGGGAATACACATTCTATAATTTGATTTAAATTGGGTTAATGTAAGGACAAATTATACTTATACTTTCTCTATGTACATAAATACCGGGGAAAACGATACCATAAGTTCATTTTAAGTTTAATTTTGTAAAACGTAAAGTCGTTTATAGTGTAATTAATAGTAATACAGAATTTTCCGTCTTTGAAAATTTCGTGTGAGGACTATAGACAAAGAAGAGTAAGTCTCAGTTTGAATTTTGCAAACGTAGAAGAAATTAATATTTACATGTATAATTCAAAAACTGTTAATCAATAATTTTTTCTAGAATGAACATCTTAAGTATTGCGTGCAGTGTGTGCGAAAATGTTTTTACTGGATGTGATGCCATAAAAAAACACAACGAAAGGCACATGGAGATGGTTTATTTCCAGGAGGACCTAAAAATTACAGACAATGAGTGGGACCTAATTAAGGATTTGGGAAACCAATCGACCGCAGCGCATAAAGAACGTATAAACGCCGCAATTCAGTTAGAACGAGCCAAGTTGCTATTTGAAAAACCGTACGCCATAACAAAATCTTCTTCCAAAATCATAATTGTAGTCCTGAACCCGTTCGACGATTACAAAATAATTTTTAGATTTGTTGACACCATTTTGCAGAGCGTACTTGATGTATCCCTCAACGTATTTAGGAAGTTTATATCAAATCTTCCACACATTATACGCACTATGGAAGTTGGCATGCGAAATCAGATATGCAAATTTGACAACTTGCGTTTTTATTTAAATAAGAATTGTTTAGTGAAGATGGGAGCGATATAGTAAAAATTTCGATGAGTATATAAATATAGAAGAAGGCGTTCAATGGTTTGCCCCAATCCGAAGTTTCATGATGACGAACGTTAACAATTTTATTGTAAATAAACGTAAGCTTTATTTTATACAGGATTCTGTACGAAAGAAGTTTGCGGGATACAAAAAAAAAGGAGGCACTACATCTCTACAAAAATTCAAAGAGGTGTACAAACAATTGATTAAACCCTTGCAAGTCACCGATTCCTAGTCACAAGGAATAGCGGAAAGAATCCCCACACCTACAACAAGCGTTAAAGTTGAAAACAAAGGCTAGCTTTTAAAAAAGATTAAGTTACCAGTTGACGACGAGCCTGTACATCTTTATTATACGGACGTGTTAGCTAGAGACGAATACGAAAATATATACAAATCGGTTTATGGAGTAAAGTATAACCGTCAATTGATACGCATAGTTTAGGAAAAGTATGTAGGAAATTGATTTAGAAAACAGTGACACAACCTAAAATAATAACGTTTATCTAGAGGCTAGAGGTCTAACAAGAGTTATAATTATTTTTAAAGTCCTTAGCATTTTTCTTAAGAAATGTAATGATTTTGTTCATAGAATACATTCCATACCGGTTGTTTCGTGCGTGCACACAAATCGGGTACAATCGGTACATATCCGAATAGGAGTAGCTCGTATAAAAGGACTGTTCGCGTAGAAGTTATTATTTGTTGATTGTACAGTTTAAAGAGGCGATATAAGAAATATGTATAAAGACTTTGGGGAGGTTATTCGAAGATTTCCCAATGCTCTACGAGTAAAAAAAGCAGAATGTGGGCAACGCTTTTCGATAGAAGGAGAAAAATGTCTTATGTGTCAGTCATACGAGGAAGCAATACAGAACTGTACTGCAGTGTTATCAATGTCCGAGGATCTGGATGATTTTAAGGAAATAATCTGGGAGATGGGGTTTATAAAACTGTTGGCAGATTTCAAATGGAATATATACTAAATTGTAAGTTTTAAAGTAAAAATTTAACCACCTCAACTGTTATCATAAGAAATGAATGATGTGAATTTAGAAATTATTTTTGTATATATTAGCTTGTTTATGTTATAAAATATAAAGCATACATTGGTATTGTTTAATTTTTCAAATGTCCACGTAACTGAAATGGGTATCTAAGTTCTTATGAAAAGAATTATAACAAAGATGTGTATTATTTTTTAAAAGGGTGTTATAAACGTTTTACAAAATTATTAATCAGAATCGTTTTATTTAAAACTATAACATAATTTTATTGACATCTATTAATATCTGTAGTTGAAATACAACAATTTAGAAACGTATAAGAAAACAAAAGTGTAATTAATAGTGTTACAAAATTTTCAGTCTTTGGCTTAAAATTTAAACATCGCTCGTAAATGCGTGGAATGGAAACCTGTTGTATTGTTCCATATACTCAACTTGTTTACAAATACTGTTTTCAAACAATCTTGGGTTGGTTTTTATAAATTCGTATAATATGACCCCAATATAACTATTACTGTATTTGCTTTTAATTACATCATGTGCGAGATTCTGTAAGACATCATTCCTATTATATCTTTCAATTGCGACATCTAACAGAAACAGATCTATATAAGGAGTACCGTTTTCCGTTAGTTCTTTTAAAGTATTAGCATGGTTGAGAACGATCTGAGATACCCCTAAAAGTGCTCTAAAGTTCCTTTGGTAAATATCATATAATTCTCATCAAATGTCACCATTTTCACTAAACAATTCTTATTTAAATAAAAACGCAAGTTGTCGAATTTGCATATCTGATTTCGCATGCCAACTTCCATAGTGCGTATAATGTGTGGAAGATTTGATATAAACTTCCTAAATACGTTGAGGGATACATCAAGTACGCTCTGCAAAATGGTGTCAACAAATCTAAAAATTATTTTGTAATCGTCGAACGGGTTCAGGCCTACAATTATGATTTTGGAAGAAGATTTTGTTATGGCGTATGGTTTTTCAAATAGCAACTTGGCTCGTTCTAACTGAATTGCGGCGTTTATACGTTCTTTATGCGCTGCGGTCGATTGGTTTTCCAAATCCTTAATTTGTTCCCACTCATTGGCTGTAATTTTTAGTTCCTCCTGGAAATAAACCATCTCGATGTGCCTTTCGTTGTGTTTTTTTATGGCATCACATCCAGTAAAAACATTTTCGCACACACTGCATGCATGTTCATTCTAGAAAAAATTATTGATTAACAGTTTTTGAATTATACATGTAAATATTAATTTCTTCTACGTTTGCAAAATTCAAACTAAGACTTACTCTTCTTTGTCTATAGTCCTCACACGAAATTTTCAAAGACGGAAAATTCTGTATTACTATTAATTACACTATAAACGACTTTACGTTTTACAAAAATAAACTTAAAATGAACTTTTGGTATCGTTTTCCCCCGTATTTATGTACATAGAGAAAGTATAAGTATAATTTGTCCTTACATTAACCCAATTTAAATCAAATTATAGAATGTGTATTCCCGTATATTAACTAGAATTGTGGAAAGTGCTTTTATTAAATTAATAGTCAGACGTCATCGACAAAACAATGCAAGGCTAATGATCATACATTTCACTAAATTTATTTAGAAAATACGTCTTATTTTGAACTACATTTAAAATAGATTATCTAACCACTTTCCAGCCCACCGTGCAGAATTAATATATATATATAATACCTTTTGGTTTAATCATTTGTATGTGGATTCACTAATTGAAAATTTTAACAATTCCAGCTACTAATAAATATTTTTTGGAGTTTAACTCTATTATCGAGTTAAATCTAAATAAAAATGTGGAGGTGTTTTGCTGTTAGGTTTTTGAATATTAAAACACTATGCGGGTCCTTGTTGGAACTAATTTTAAAAAACGTTATAATTAATTTCGATTCTCCAGGAAAAATTCTATACTAATTTGATAGGTTACACGACGGAGTTATATTAAAAATACTGCTAAGAGTAATTTTGTATAATAACTCTAAAAATGGTGTTGGTGGTTAAATACATACAGGTAAAACCCACTATAAAACAATTTTACGCGTTACTTTTCCAGTCAAGACTTGCATATAACGCCAATTAACATAACAAGGAGCTGCGCACGCTCGACCATCGGCATAAAAGGCGATGGAGGCATGTTCCAGTGCATTAGTCGTCAAAGTATCGTCGAGTTTGATTAAAATTATAAGTTAAAGATGGATTTTTTGTGTGTTGACGTTACAAGTGATGTGCGAGTACCACAATTAAATATCAACCACCTAGTTGGTAAGACAACCTATAGGTTAGGCGAATTTCTCCCAAATTATCACCACCATATAATAGAAGTTGGTTTTGATTTATATGGTGGTCTTCAACCTGCCATCCAAGTTATTTGCTGTAGTGGTATGTGTGCTGATTCTACGCTAACATTCTCTTACTTCGATTGGAAGAAATTGTGTACTTTTCAAATGGAATTTCAAATTCACCAATTTGCTCAAGACTCAAAACAAGTCAGATTAAATGGTTTGACTACTGGAAACGATGTTGTTGACATACAATTGGATCAAGATTTCAAATTGCAGCTGAGCACAGCCTTTAATAGAAGTATATGGCTGTTGAACAATTTTAAAAAAGAGAATTTATATAATATGGAGATTACGAAAGATGGGAATGTTATTGTGCTACCTGCGTACGAGTGCATCAAGCTATTAAATTTGCGAGAATTAATCTGTTTTAAAATGGCTGAGTTAAGGTGTAGAAACTTTCCAGAATTTTACGAAAAATTTGTTGGTGATATAAAAAAAGTATGTGGAAATACGACGGAGGAAGTAAGGGTTCAAACGTTATTAGAGGGAGAGAGCAGTGCCAGTATTTCTCTGTCTAATGATTGCAGCAATTTAAATTACTTGACAGTGTTGGAACTTATTAAATGTTTCCCCACCCAGTACTTAAAAGATGCAACTGCAAGGCAATCGCTTGCGCAAATGTTTAGAGATTTGGCTATCCCAGATTCGCCAGACTCTAGTTACCACAGCGGTTTATAGATGTTATCAATACATGTATATATTTTATTAAAAACATATTTCTTGATAAAGTTTGTTTTTACATATTTGTATCGCCAACATTAGCAAAAATTATTAATAGACGTATTAAACTATCTTGTTTTTATTTTTAGGTTTAAAGTGGTGTACCCCGCAGATAATAAATACAATACACCGCATGTAAACAAAAAAAAGTTGTAGGGAAATTCAAAGACAAATTTAATGTGGGTCTAGTATTAAAAGTTGTTGGTAGTAAGGCTAAGTCCGACTGTATTGTAAGCGAGAAAGATACGATTAAAAAGATTAAAGGGGTCTCACGAAGTGTAGTTAAGAATATTAATATAGATAGTTTTAAGGATATTGTACATTGCGGAAGATTTGGTTCTAGGAAATGAGCAACCTACGAAAGTACGGAATACTTGATATTAATTAATATTAATTGGTTTAGTGACCGCGTTTGTGCACTCTTCGAGTGTCTTCGGCAATCTTCGATTGTTTCCAAAGAAAATATTCAAGCCTACCATTTCCGAAAATATGACATAGAAGTTATTTAAAATTAAATTGCTTTATTAGTAAGTATTCTGTAGACAACAAGTTGGTATTCTCTTAGTAAAGGTTTAAAAAGTGTTTATTTAAAATTTGTATTTCCCTAAATACGTACTCGATGCTGGTTACTAGAAAATATCTTATGTGAATCCCCAGCAATTATTCATCAATTTCTAATGCACTGTATTCAAACATAATTAATAGAAAGTCCAAGAAAAGAAATTATATACAGCTTTCATATGTAATTTAGGTAACCCATACTCGTTAAGAAATTAATTCGAAACGACTTGTATTTTCCAAGCATTGACTATATATTATGACGTGCATAGTTATTAAAAATGTTAAATATGTAATTTAGGCAGCTCGTAATCGTTAAGGAAACGACTTATATTTTCCAAGCATTTGAGCATATAATTATGACGTGCATAGTTATTAAAAATGTTAAACCAGAAAATTGATAACTGTTTAAAATTAAAAAAAGTTATGGTTTTGAATATTCTAAAAAACAGTGCATCACCGTTTAAAAAATGATTTTAAATATTAAACACTTATAGGCCATAAAGGATTCATTTATAAAATCTCCACGGTTTTTGATTTTTCGAGATGTTTAGTTAAAGCATATATCATAGATGAGCAAAAAAATTTAGAGGTTTGGGAGCCTTAAAGTGTAACTTTGTAAGAAGTAGTCCGATTTTAAATCTGTTTGCAGATTCGGATTCTGCGTAAAATTTTAGACTAATTTGATGTATTGTATGACTAAAAAAATTTATGCGGCCGGTCGGAAATCGCAACAGGTAAGAAATCTTAAAATCAGAATAGCTCCCTGGAGGGTGATTCTATCTAAAAAATTCCTAGAAATTAGGGTCGCTGAGAAAATTCTAATATTAATTGATACCAAACAAGATAGGTTTATCTCGAAAGATGCATTGGCTAGTCGAAGGAAGCTATTTGGTTCAGATGCGGGTGGAAATGAGGATGCTAAGATGAAAATGTGATATATATTTATCTCGAAAGATAAAAAAATGGCTAGTCGAAGAAAACGTTTTGGTCCAGATGTGTGTGGAAATGAGGATGCTTATTTATCTCGAAAGATGAAAATTTAAGATATATTTATCTCGAAAGATGAAAAATGGTTAGTCGAAGAAAACTTTTTGGTCCAGATGTGTGTGGAAATGTGGATGCTGGTGGAAATGTGGTGGCCGTATTCCCAATAATGGTCTACTTTTACGGGATTGGGGTTGGTTAAAACTTCGGTGATTATGAATCGATTTGGTTTGTATCTATCGCTTCGTTTAAAATTTTAATCGCGTTTTTTTTTGGCTCTTCGTTCTGTGTCGAGTGTATGGTGTCTATTTCTTCTGGGTCTTCACTTACTTCTGTCTCGTCTACGTTGCCTATAATTGATTCCGTTTCTCTTGCGTTAAGTTGAATTCTGCTCAGTGCATCTGCGTTATTGTTTTAAATTCTTTTTTTGTATATAATTTCGTAATCATACCCTAATCTAATTCTCCATCGTTGTAGTTTTGAGTTCGGTTCCTTAAGTTTGCATAACCATACTAATGGTCTATGGTCAGTGTATATATAAAATTTTCTTACATAAAGGTATGGTCTAAAATATTTTTTTGTTCAAATTATTGCTAATAATTCTTTCTCGATTGTGTTGTATTTTTGTTCCGTTTCGTTTAGGGTTCTAGATCCGTAGCTGAGTGGTTTATCGACATCTACTTTTCCATGGCTTAATACTGCGCCTAGTGCTACGTTTGATGCGTCGGTTGTCGATATAAATGGTTTCGAAAAGTCTGGGTTTTCTAAACAGGGTGATTAGTCAGCATGCATTTAATTTTTTCTACGACTTTAATAAATTCTGGGGTGTGTTCAATTTTGGTTCCCTTTCTTAAACAATTCGTTAGGGGTTTAGTTATCTGTGCGTAATCTTTAATGAATTTGCAGTAATAAACACTGAGTCCTAAAAATCCTTTAATTTCTTTGTTCGTTTTTGGTATGGTGTAATTTAGTACTGCGTTTGTCTTGTCTGGGTTTGGCATAACTCTTTGTGGGGTTATTATGTGTCCTAAAAATGATACTTCTTTTTGTAAGAATTCGCTTCTGTCTAATTGAACTTTAAAATGAGCTTGTCTTAGTCTTTCGAATACTTCTCTTAGTCTTTCAATGTGCTCTACCAGTGATGTTGAATATACTATGATGTCGTCTAGGTACACAGGACATTTTTCGTTGTGTATTCCTCGTAAAATGTTACCCATGACTCGTTGAAATGTGGCGGGTGCGTTCTTCAATCCAAATGGCATTTGTTTATATTCGTGGTGTCGTCTAGGTGTGCTAAATACAGTCTTTGCTGTGTCTTTCTCGTCCATCTCTATTTGGTGATATCCTGAGGCGTCTAATGTTGAAAAATATTGACACTTTCCTAATTTGTCTAAAATCTCGGTGATATTGAGTAGTGGGTATTTGTCGTCTACCGTTTTTTCGTTTAGCTTTCTATAGTCTATAACCATTCGATATTTTCGTTTGCCGGAGACGTCTAATTTCTTTGGTACTATTAATACATGACAGCTCCATGGTGAGTTCGAGTGTTGTATTATGACCTGCTCTAATAAATCTGTTACTTGTCTATCTGCTTCTTCGTGGCTTGCCTAAGGTAGTCTGTATGCTTTGGTAAAAATTGGCTTGTTATATGTTAATTCCATATTGTGTTTGACTGTGTTCGTATAGGTTAAAGGTATTCCTTCGCAATGGAATATATCGCTATATTCAAAACATAAGCCTTTAATTGCTCTCTCCTCTTCTTTGTTAATGTCGGTATTCAAACGAATGTTACTTAGATTATCTCTAAACATCCTGTTGTTCGCTATAGGGTTGTAATCGTTTTCCAAATTTTTGTCTATTTCCATTTCGTTGAAGTTTACTTCTTCTACGTTCATTGGGCTTGCCAGAGGTAGTTCTACGGGGTAGTTATTTGAGTTTAGAATTGTTGTAGTGGAGTAATTGTCCTTTATTTGTACTTATGCTGTGGGTGCTTCTACTCCTTGTTGGAATGTCATGTGATTTATAATGCTTACGTCGTTGTTTGACTTTACTAAAATTTTTATTTGTCTCCTGTCCGGGGTTCTATGGTGTATTTTTGCTCGGTTTGTATATTAATATTTTTGAATTTAATGGAGATTTGTCCGTGTTTTGTTCTTAATAAGCCGTTTTTTATATCAATGTTTGCTACTAATTTTCTTAGAAGGTCCATTCCTATTAGTTCGTCATATTTATCGTTAAATTCAAATATGCAAAATTTGTGTTTCATTCTTACGTTGAAAGTTCTTGGTAGGGGTATGTTCGCTATGAATTGATGTAGTGTCGTTTGATGGACTGTTTTAATTTTAAAGGGTTCTCTCTCTACAGAATCTAAATAGTGTTTTTTACGGTTCGGGGGCTAATTAGTGTTTTTGAAGATCCGGTATCGATTAATAATTTAAGTTCTGCGTGGGATATTTCTATGTATGGCAATATTTATTGATTGATATTATTTAAATTAATTATGTTTGGTCGTTTATAAATCGGTCTATCTGAAAATTTGAGCACGCATTTTCCTCGTCGTCCTCTTCGTAATTTTCACATGGCTCGTTACGTTCGTAAATTTCTAATTGATTTGTTTCATCGTCTCTGCTCGAGTTTGTGTAATTATTCCTGTCGTTATTAAATTCTTCCACTTCTTGGTGGAATAGTTCCTCGGAAGTGAAATTTCGTTTTTGATTATAATTGGGTTTGATTTGTGATATTTTTGTATTTTGTCTGGTGTAACCAGATGAAGTGTCTATGGGAGTTGGTTTTTAGTCATTGTTGGGGTTATTATTGTTATTTATTATCGGTGTATTTCGGTTGGGGTTTACGCTGAATGTTTGCCTTTGTTGGCTTATGTTTTGGTTAAATCTTGGTGGAAATTGGGTTTCGTAAAATTTGAGTTGAATGTTGGTCTCGGAAATTGTCTAAATTGATTGTTAAAATTTGTGTTATTAAATTTAGGATTGTTAATTCGCGGTTGATTTATTTGTGCGTTAAATGGTGTAAATTTCAGTTGTGTAGATATTTGTCTCGCGGCTTGTATGGTTTTTATAGGTGAGTAGTTTTTATTTGCGTTGGGGTTATATAATCTATTTCGGTAATACATAACGTTTTCTTCTTCTATGATCATATTCATTGCCTCTTTTAAATTTTGTGGATGTTGAAATCTTATTTTGTCTGATAACCGTTCTGGTAGTGCATTTATGTAGGTGTTTAGTGCCATTTCGTCATACATTTTTGTCTTTGATAAGCGGATATTCTGGTTGGGTTCTTTGATTTTTAGTTTTGTTAAAATTAAACTTCGTACGTCTTAGCATTTCATTTCGAATTGATATGGGGATTGGTTACTTTCCATTCTTAGGTTTATTAGATGGCGGATTAGACATTTGATGTTGCGTTGATCACCAAAATATGCAATTAGTGTGCGTTTGAATTTGTCCCATTCGATGATGTCATCTCGGCTAGCAATTAGCGTTAGTGCCCTTCCAGTCAGCTCACTAATTATCAGGCGTAAAAGTAAAACATTGCGTTCACTTTCGTTGGGTTTATAGAAGGTTTTTAAAAATGTTTCACATGCGGTGATGAAATTTTCTGATAATGCCTCTTCTCCGTTAAATTGAGGGATACTTTCGAGATAAATTTTCATATCGGAATTTATTGTCGTTAATGGTTACTTTCGGTTCTAATTAATATCAAGTTTTTGTATAAGTTGGGATTTACTTTTCGGTTTGGTCTGTATTGCGTTATTTAAAGAATCGTTTTACTTATATTTTATACGTATTTATACGGTTTATAATTAAATTGAGGAATTTCTGCTTGGTAATGCTTAATCAATTAATGTCGCTTTGAATTCGTATATTTTTATACTTTGTAGATATTACAGTTGTCGCGAATTGAGTTTTAATTTTCTGAAAGGTTTTTATGTGAGTAATAATTTTTTGTAACGATTACGTTATAATTTGTACGTTTTTATTTCAGTCCTGCTGGGTAATTAAGTGTTCGCTATAATTATCTCGTCAGGTTTTGCATTAAAAGTGCGTGAGTGCTTCCTTTATAATTGTACAATAAAAATGTCTAATTATAAAGTTTGGAGTCTCCTGAATATTGTTATTTTTAGTCTCGGTGAAAGTTTTCTTGCAATAAATTGCATAAATGTTTTTTTATAATTAAATGCTTTCGTACTGAAAATATTTAATTATACTTTATAGAATTGAATTTTTTCTGAATAGTTTTTATTCAGTAATGGTTTCCGGTAATAATTGTATAAGAATCGCGTTGTAAATTTGCACGCTTTGCTGAGTAAATCTTTTCAATAATAAATTACAAAATACTTCTATAATTACGCACTTCTGTCAGTTTGTTGTGCTGAAGTGTATAATTTATAGAATTTGATGGAGATTTAAGTTTTGAATAATTCGTTTCCGTAATTTAATTTCTTATAATAAGAATTGCGTTTTATTTATACATTAAGCTTTAGGTGATGATATTTGCTGTACATAAAATGGTAAAATTAATTGCGTTCTATTTGTATTCTTTAAAGTTTCAGACTTGCTGAATTGAATCGTTTCGTTTTGTTTTGTATTAATAATTCATAATAATTTGTTCTAATTTGCGCATATAAATGCGTCTTTTCTAGTTCTCTTGTTAAAAGTAAGTTCTCGTGTTTAAAAATAATTTCTCATAGTAAATGAGTAAATTCTTTTCATAAATGGCATAAATTGAGATAACAATAGTTAAAAAATTGTTTTGTACATACATAAAATTTTTCTTACTAGCTAGCATCAATAATTTGTAAAGAATAATAAATTTTTATGGTCGGTTTCATTTTTCTTTCTTTGGGCTCGGTCGATCTTTGTACCTTGTTCAAGTTTGTTTCCTTGGGCTCGGTCGATTTTTGTACCTTGTCCAAATTTGTTTGGGTTCTTCCAGATTGCAAATTGAAATTCTTGGTCACCAGTTCTCCGATTTTTAGACTCGTAGTGCCCTTCTGGATCCGTACGCTGCGCCAGTTACGTTTTGGGCCTTGGGAGCTGCCTTTTTAAAAAGTCTTCCAAAACTTCTTGTAACAAATTTATTTATTGAACAAAATTACATTTGGAATTTTGACAAACTGTGTAAAATTATGCTAAGTCCAAATTAATAATAATTCAATTTAAATTAGTTCAAGTAGCCTAAGAAAACAACAATGTAAAAGCTAAAATATTCAAGACTGACTGATAATCTTGAGGCTCCCGGGGTATTTATGTTGTCCCTGCCCCTCACATTTCTGTGGGAACTGCAGCGCTCGTGTTCTGCTTTTTTCTTTATTCTATTCATTATACAATGTAACAATCTTAATTCTAATAATTGCGGTTTCTTAACCGTCTGTGACCTGCACCTGCAGTATCACTTACGTCTGGAATACAATGTATTCACATCTGTTCTCACAACTTGCTTGTGAAATTTCATTAACCTTTTCTTTATTTATTCTTGAAATACAATGTTGCATTTTACTTAAGTTTCTTTATAATTTCTTAATAATTCCTATTTGATTATACATATATAGGTTTGGGGGATATGTAACTCGCGTTACACACTTCGTAAACACTTATTGAGTTGTAATTATTAAATTCATTAGTCTCATCATCAATTTAAATCTTTTGTACAAAACTTGAAAACTTTCTGCATTTTAGTTCTTATATGTGTTGATGAAAAACTATAATAAATTGTACTATTTTCATCATACTAATTAAACTCAGTTTAAAAATTGTTATTGTATTTTCGCTTGTGTTATGCGTTTTATATTATATTAACAGAAAAAGCTGTTTTGGCAACAAATTACTTAAAATTACAGAGCAACTTTCCTCGCCAATATTCCTACATATCACGGTGTTTATAAAAATAAGTGAAATATTTATGTTTCAGGTTGTGAAATTTAATCTTCGGCCAAATACGGCAAGCCAAGATATGAAAACAGATCGGTATGCTTCCATATATAACAAATGTTGGAGTAGAAATCTTAACGACCGCCCTGAAGTATTCTCTGTTGTAGAAGAATTGAAAGACTTGAAATAATAAGTTGTTACTTGAATTTTATCCATTACTTAATATAGTATTTTAAAAACTGTTACAGGTGTGTTGAGAACTTTATTGTTTTTGAATTCAAATTTATAGGTTTTCCCGCCTGATGTAATTGTGCTTGCTATGGTGGTAGAACTAAAAAAGTAGTAAAAAGAAACAAGTAAAAAGATAGCTTCACAGTTTAATAATTAAATAATAACTAAGTTGTAAACAATTCAATATACAGTACTCAACAAACAAATAGTTAGTTTACTTTTAACACAAAAAGTGGCAATTAAGGACTAACTCCACTGTGCAATGTCCACATTTAACAAATGCATTTCACTTATGGCAGAAATGCGTTTTTATTTGTAATAACATCTTAACAGGGTGAATAAAGCATTTAATTCTTAAATTTAGAATTGCCCTAGAAGGGACGAAAATTTCGCAACAAATTAAAGTTGTACTGACTAACTACAGTGGAGCGGGAGTGGGTGGCTATAAAAACAATGAAAAAAAATTGAGCAAAAACCCAAAACTGAAATATAACTAGGTGAAATATTGAGCTACTTTACCAATAACATTTACCTCGAAAGACTTTTAATTGCTGCCATGTTTATGGCGCCAAATCGAGTATTCCTCGGAATTTTAATTGACTTCCTACCGGAATAGAGTTCCTTTTCAAAAATGCTATATTATATGCGCACACAAAGAAAACATCAAATTTCACTCACTGCATCACCTAGCTCTATTTTATTACAGCATCATTTCATTTTTACTCTAAACAAATATACATTTCAAATTTTAAAGTTACCTAAACCAATTTAAATACTAGCAACATAACAATATTACTGCAAACAAATACACACACACAGAATTGCAAAATTTCATAATCAAGTCGTATTCGATTAACCACAACCTTGATGATTCAATGATAATAATTTACAAGTCTCAAATTTTTAATTAAAACTTAATTGTCAAGGTTTTATATCAATAGTAACTTAACACTATACCTTATCTAATGATTGATGTGGTATAATTTTATCAATATTTAATTAATCAAGCGTCATACATAAATATCAGCCACAAAAGAAGAATAAACCACAATTTCTAATGAGTTATGACTTACATACGCCATCAGGTGGCTAAAAGGTAAATTAGTTTGCCTTCAGGTGCATATCCCTAAATTATTATTGCTTGGAACCAAATCGTCCAAATACATTAAAGTTGTAGGTTCTGTCGAAAATCCGCGGGATCTTATCACGTTACCACCAGTTTGTTAATTCATAACGAAAGATACTCGACGAACCTTTTGCGATCACTCTCACGCGTGCTTTCGTTTATGGCTCGCGAATTATTAATTAATTCATGTTTTTCCGTCCAAGGTCTAGCACTTGTAATTTCGTTCCTGCTCTCCATAGGTTTGGTGGGGTTTAAAAATCTCCTGAACCTAAATAATACAATAAAAAGTGAAGCCTTTTAAGCGCTACAACGTGTATTAATACAAGAATCGTACAGTTATAAAACTTGTTATTGAGGATATTGCGTAAAAACGGGCGTAAGTGCAAAAGAAAAAGTACTCTTTCACTAAGAGAAACTGCATTACAAATCGTTATCTACGATGGCAGATTTGCACGAATTGAAATTCGAATTTCTGCCCCATCTACCGCATTCTTAGGACCTGGTTCCTAGTGACTACTATTCTATTCGCAGACCTCAGAAAAATGTTAGTTATTATTAAGATGTGGTTTCACTCACAAATACACATTTTAATATTAAGTAATAGTAACGTGACAATTGAAATATTTTTGAAAATGGATTATTATTGGTTTTGATCTCAGGTGGGTTCTTTATCAATTGGCACGTGTAAATAAAACAGAATTTGTATTCAAATTTAATGATGCAATAATCTAAATGGTACAAAGATAATCTTCCACAACGCGTACAATGAATGTTAAGCACTTACAACACAAAATGATGTAACTTGCACAGTTTATAAATTTTTTCGATTAATCTACCACGTTAATACCTAGTGGTTCGTCGACGGAGTCAATTCGAATGCACCATCGTGCGCGACCATTGCCCGACCGGTCTCTCTTCTTTCACCACGCATTGTCTTTGAGCCTAGAACCATCACATAACCCCCTCCTTAAATCGAATTTCTTACATAATTAGGTTTAAGTATTAGTAGAAATGAAAATACAATGACGTGTACCAATACTATAAATAAAATTACCGCCACCAATAGAAATAAGCATGAACATATTCACACAAAAAAAAACATTAAAAATATTATAGGAATCATGAATTCAACATAAAATAAGGATAACAAAAAAAACAACTTACACCTCCCCGTTCAGAATATCGACAGGTGTGGCAGCCTGATACGGTTTAGGATTGATTACGTTCTGCGGTAACATTCGGTATCCAGTCATATAAGAATTTGGTCCAACCCGACGCAACACATAAAAGGGCCTCTCATATAATAAGTAAAACTTTTCAATACATTTATCCGCCGCTGACGACATATGAGTTCAAAAAATGGCTTGATCCCCTTTCTTAAAAATGACTGGACGAATTTTCGCATTAATTTTATTAGCCCTACGGTGAGCCTTGGATTTTAACTTTTCGTAGGCTAATTGCAAATGGTCTTCCGTGGTGTTTCAACAGTAGAGACCGCCGAAAAATCAACATATTTATCTATGGGATTAGTGTTTACCACACCCTTCTTCAAGTATCGTGCCGTATATCCGGTGCTAACATTAACCGCATTGTTTAAACAATCCTCTACAAAATCTAACATATTCGGCCATTTAGTATGCTTTTCGTGACAGTCTGTCCTCAATAGTCTCCGTACCTCCTTATTGTATCACTCGGTTAAGTTTCGTGGCGGAAAATATACGAAGTATATTTAACTTTTATCGTCACCGCTCCTAATTCCTCCTTCCACACCTTACTCGTAAATTGCGTACCGTTGTCGCTCAAAATACAAGCGGGTTTTTGAACCTTCGGTATATAATTATTAAAAACCTTACTTAAAATTGCTCTAACCGTAGCCCTCCTCAAGGCGTATAATTTCATGAATTGTGTTACCCCAACCCTTCCCCCTAATAACGGGCCAATTAAATCCAAACAAACAAATTCTCCCGGTTTGCTGGTTACAATTGTGTTAAGCACGCCTTTAGGAGTTGGCCTTAACCCTTTAACATAAATAGTAGGTGGCTACAATGCACCATACAAGGGAGGGCATTCCAGCAGCTAATCTGACGAAACCAACAGCTACCTACATTCGCCTCTGGGCTAAACAAGGTGAGTAGCGGAGCGGTGACAATTAGACGGAGTTTTTCAGCTATGCAGAGTGCCAAGGAATGGTGACTCAAACGAAATCGTTGGGGACGTCAGTCCGTCAGTCCTGTTCGACGAGCTACCTGACGATGAAGCTGCTTGTGGCGAATAGCCATCCTGTGGAAAACCATAGGCCGGAGGATCCAGGATTTGGATATCCTACAGCTGAAGAGCAGCCAAGAAGAAGATACGGGAAGCTACTCACCCTATCAACCACCTGCTAAAACATTAATAGAATGACAAATACGAAACAACAGATACCACCGAGACAGCCAAAATCGCCAAGATTGATGCTGTAAGAAGAAGATGAATCCGAGAGCTCCAGGCCCGACCAAGTGATTGATTGATTGTACCATACATTTCTTTGCATTCTAGGCCAATAGAAAAACTAGCACATATACGAATACGTTTTAGTTTTACCAAAATGGCCCATGTAATTATGATGTGCCAAAACAAGTTCTCGCGCCTGGGTTTTCGATACGTATAATTTTAATCCAGGCTCGAAACTATTTTCCCGCTTGAACAATATACCTTCATGTACCACAAGACCATTTCCCGCTTTAACTGATATCCCCGTTTACTGTTTCCATCCCCCAAATCTTCATCTTTTCTTTAGCCACTCGTCCCTCTCCTGCTTCTTCTGGTGCGACTTAAAATGTTCTGTAGTTCTGACTAGTTTTCACTTAGTTTAAGTAAGCATACATTGGGGTCTCCTAATACTCCCATTTTGACATTCGCTTAATCGTTACCGGATACCTTAACAAGATATCCGCCGCTTTGTTATCTGGTGACTTGCAGTGTAGAATCTTAAAGTTAAATTCTTGTATAAACATAATTCAACGAGATATTCTAGCAGAGCGTAGCTGGCATTGAATTAGAAAACTTAGAGCTTTATGATCTATAATATATCCCTGTAGTAGGGGATAAAGAATACTACTATAGTAAGCCTGCTTATCGTAAAAGGCGATTAAAAGGCGCAGCAAGGGGCAGCAGCCTTGCTGGCTAAAAGATATTGAAGGAGGGTCGATTGGTCTCGGGCGATCCTCAATAATTTACAAGCTTGTTGGGGGTTGGCCGTGACGGATACGGCTTTCTGCTAAAATCTTTAAAAACTGCGTTGTGGAAAGATATGGGAGCCTACCACAATATTTCCCAGGTGTGCGTGGCCTAAAACACAAAATACATATGATGGAGAGCTCACAAGTAAAATTCTTGTCCGAGGTAAAATACTCCCTCATTCGGATCTCCGGGAGGGGTACTTGGGGCTCGTTATCATAAGAATATAAAACAACAATTCGATTTAGTGATAGGGACTTGGAATGTTAGGTCATTACTTAGAGTAGATAAGTTAACGAATTTATTAGTCGAAATGAGAAAGGAAAAGCTGGACATTTTAGGTATTAGTGAGGTGAGATGGCCAGATAGTAATGACTTTTGGAAAGATAATTATAGAATAATTACAACTTCTTCAACTAATGGACAGGCAGGGGTAGGAATAGTGTTAGGTAAAAGATTAGGGCATAAAGTTAAAGAGTACTTACAATTTAGTGATAGAATAATTATGGTTAGATTGAGTACAAAACCCACAGACACTGTTTTAGTACAGGTTTACATGCCAACAACTCAGTACGAGGATGAGGAAGTAGAAAAGGTATACGAGGATATAAATAGTATAGTGAGAAAAGTAAAGGAGATGAGAATTTAATAGTTATGGGCGATTTTAATGCGTCAGTGGGAGAAGGTAGTGAGGGAAAATGGTAGGAAAATTTGGGTATGGTAGACTAAATGATAGAGGAGAAAGATTAGTTGAGTTTTGCGAGGAACATAGATTAGTGTCTGTAAACACCCTATTCGAACAACATGTTAGAAGAAGACATACCTGGAAAGGGCCAGGTGATAGGGCTAGATACCAAATAGATTATATTTTAGTTAAACAAAGATTTAGAAACCAAGTTAAAAACTGTCGTAGTTATCCAGGGGCTGACATAGATAGCGATCATAACTTAGTTAAAATGAAGTGTAAACTAAAATTCAAAAAATTGAGAAAAGCTAAAACAGAAGGATAGGATCTAGGTAAGCTTAATGATAGTAAGGTAAAAGATGAATATAAACAAGTATTAGATAATAAGAGCAAAGAGATAGCTATAGTAGGGAATGTAGAAAATAGATGGAAAGAAATAAAACTGACTGTACATGATACAGCAACACAGACTATAGGTAAGAAAAAAATAGAAGCGAGAAAACCCTGGGTAACAAAGGAGATATTAGATTTAATAGAGAATAGAAGAAAGCTTAAACCTTTCAGAGAAGTGGATAGTGAAAGTAAGCAAAAATATAATACAGTTAGAAATAAGATAGTACATGAGTGTAGAAAAGCTAGAAATAAATGGATGGAGGAGAATTGTAAGGAATACAAGATGATTTGAGAGTAGGTAAGACAGACAGGGCTTACAGGGCAGTTAAAAAGTTTTTTGGGGAAGATAGGAAAAAATATAATGTTATTAGAGACGAGAATAATGAGCTTCTAATAAATAAAGTTGAGGTAGCAGATAGATGGAAAAGATATTTAGAAGATTTATATAAGGGAGACGATATAGATGAGTTAGAGAACGACCAAGAAGAGGATGTAGAAATAGGGTTCTCAATATTAAGAGAGGAATTTGATAGAGCTGTTCGAAATCTTAAACTAAATAAAGCGCCAGGGATAGACGATATTCCCGCAGAATTAATAAAATATGCTAGTCAGAAAACTTTAGATAGATTATATGAACTAATAAAAGTAATATATGACACAGGTGAGGTTCCAATAGATTTCGAAAAAAATATTATTATCCCAATCCCAAAAAAGTCAGGAGCTGATAGGTGTGAGAATTTTAGAACGGTTAGTTTAACTTCTCATGCTTCCAAAATACTAACAACAATAATTAAAAATAGAGTAGAAGCTTTGACTGAGAATTATTTAGGCGAAGACCAATATGGTTTTCGTAAAGACAGAGGGACTAGAGAACCGATATTAATGATTAGAGTAATTATCGAAAAAGGTTACAAAAAATAAAAGACTCATTTTGCGTTTGTAGATTTAGAAAAAGCATTTGATAGGGTTAATTGGATTGTTATGTTCAGGGTTTTGCAAAAAATAGGAATCTCTCATAGGGATAGAAAAATTATTTACAGTCTATATAAAAACCAAAGCGTAGTAATTAGATTGGACGAAATAGAAAAGGAAGCTAAGATTAGAAATGGTGTTAGACAGGGTTGTATACTGTCTCCCTTGATTTTTAATGTTTATATTGAGGAAGCTTTAAACTTAGCCAGAGAGAGAAAAGAGATAGGTATTAGTGTACAGGGACAGAAAATAGACATGTTGCGTTTTGCAGATGATATAGCCATTATAGCAGAGTCTAGAAAAGAGTTAGGAGAGTTTTTAAATATTTTAGATGAGATACTACGGAGTAACTATAGTATGAGAATTAACTCAGTAAAGACAAAGATAATGACAAGTGAGTTACAGCCTAGTTCTAAACCAAAATTAAAAATAGGTAATACCGAGTTAGAGGAGGTAGATGAATTTTGCTATTTAGGTAGTATAATTACAAAGGATGGACGTAGCAGAAGGGATATAGTAGCTAGAATAGCTCAAGCTAGAAAATGTTTTTAAAAGAAAACTTACTAATAGCTAATAGTATTAGTTTAGATAATAGAAAAGTTTCTTAAAGTCGTACGTATGGAGCGTTCTACTATATGGTAGTTAGACTTGGACAATTAAAGAAGTAGATAAGAAAAGATAGAAGCTTTTGAAACTTGGTGTTATAGGAGAATGTTAAAGATTAGTTGGACAGATAGAGTAACAAACGAGGAAGTTTATAGAAGGATAGGTGAGGAACCCTGTATGTGGAAACAATTGAAGGTCAGGAGAGATAGAATGATAGGGCACCAGTTAAGACATGAGGGACTATTTAGTAAAGTCTTAGATTATAGACTACCAAATAAAAATAGAGTAGGAAGGCCTAGACAAAGCTATATTAGTCAAATTATTAGAGATTTAGGTTGTGAAGGGTATGCAGACCTTTTTAGACTAGCTCAGAATAGAAAAGAATTTCGAGCTGCGTCAAACCGAATTTAAGTAAGTTCGAAAACAAAACAAAACAAGATCTATAATAAGTACAAGATCTTGCCTTAATACTAATCCACACCAATGACGTAAACAATGAACTACTGCCAACGTCTCCTTCTCGGTCGTGGTATGAGATACTTGACCTCCTTTTAAAACCGCACTTGTGAATGCTATTCTCTTTTTGGCATTCAATTTTGATATATGAAGTAAAACGCCCCTCGAACAATCGCACTGAATATAGAATGTACCAGTCAGGTCCGGGTGTATCTTGATAGTGCTCTTTATGTAAGCCGTCTTAATATACCGAAATGCATCATCTCAACCCCCTCCTCAATTTTGTTTACATCTCTTATACAAAAGTTTCAAAAAAACCAGCATCAACTTCGCATAAACTGTTTAACATTGCGGAGTTTCGGAAAGTTACTGATACAAGATATTCGCCGTCGGTCAATTGCTACCTCTGCCGCGAGAATAATATGACACTCGTTCGTCCCGGACTACAGACGTATTTCGAGTGCTCTCTTATCAATTAATATTAATATTATCGTAAGACTTCATTGAAATCTATAAAACTGTAAGTTATGCGTTATCAGTCAAACAACTGCACGACCGTTACAACAACACTCAGAAATATATATCAAAATTTTCGAGGGGTTTTGCACCCCCTAACCTGGTGAAAACCACTTTCCAAACTTCAATAAATAACACCTGCAGACTACAAGGCTGATAACAACATAACATCCATAGAACACAGCAATAATAGAAAATAACCAAACAACATATCCTATTTAATCACCAGGTAAATACATACAATCACAACATGCCAACGTCAGACGAGAAGATGTATACAGTCAGATGCCTCCACCACAACCATCTGTTGATGCAATAATGCCTTTCTAACGATCTGGAGCCACTACGAGTACGCCTCTTCTACAAGTTCAAATCATACAAAACGCAAGCGTGATGATCTGAATGATGTAGAAATTCCATACCTCACGATCGCCAAAATCAGCCAGCTTAAACAAGAAGTGACAAACTTCGTGTATAAAGATTCAAATAAAATTTCTCGGAACTGCGGACACTTCTTACGCCAAAACGTGGAGCAACTAGCCTTAATAGCTCATGAAGCTAATAACCTACACTCTATAGCTGAGGCAAAGATAGCGACATTTGAGAAATGCCTGAAGAAATTAGATAAACAGCAACAAGAAGTAGGTAAAACCTCAGAAATGCAACCTTCTACATCTACTACAGCTTACACACCTCAAACAACTCAAGCACCACAACCTTTTACCTACGCCAACATAACCTCTTTCCCATCATTACCTACGTCTCAGCCAAAACCATTACACTTAAACCAATTGCCTGCTGTCTTTAAATGTTTTCTTTCACGGCATGGAAACGACGCGTCTACCACAGCGTCGTTTAATTTTTTCGCGAGTGTTTCTATTTCGTCTGCCTCTTGACAGTTTAATAGCCAAATTTTTCTTTAAACCGCTCCCAATTTGCTTTTTTATTACAGAACCGCGGAAAGATAGTTAGTTGCTCGTTTGTTTTTTTCTCGTCATCGATATCCCACGTAATTAATTTATGGTCAGAGAGCGTTATCTCGTCCGACCTAAGTTCCCAATTATAAATTATTTCTAGCATCTCGTGCGAGGCTGCAGTGATATCTATAAAACTGCTGCCTCTATGCCCCTCAAACGTAGGAAGTCATTAGTGTTTATCACACTAAGATCCCACTCCGTAAAGAGATCAGCAACCTGCGAGCCCCTATCGTCTTCGATAGGGCTATCCCATAACGGCGACTTAGCATTAAAGTCTCCTCCAATTATTAGTTTATTATTCCTTCCAATTTTGTGAAAATTACCTTCGATTTGATTTATTAAGTCCTCGGTTTGAGGATTTTCCCGCCGGGAGTCGACTGGTGGAAAGTACACGCTTATCACGTAGAACGTGTTTGTCCCGGTTTTTATTTCCGCGGTGGATATAAATTCATTAGACAAATTATTTAGTAAAATACCGGCACCCGTCCCATTATTTATTATTATTCCGCTGCGCGGTCGTTCGCTATTCGCGTTTAACACGGTAACCCCCTCCCAAAACCTGTTATTTTGTGGCCATACAGGTGCGGTTCCTGTATGAACCCGATGTCGATTTCAATTTCTTTTATTATTTTGACCTAATTATTGGTGGCCTCTTTGCCATTGCCTAAATTAATCTGCGCGCATTTGATTTTCGAGCTCCTCAAAACATCATCTAATGGCCTAGGATCCATGGTCGATGTTGCTGGTGATGACTGCCTTCAACCGCTGCATCGTGGGGCACTGGCTGGACTTCGCATCATGATGAGTGTCGACCTTAACGCTACCAACCCTGTCGTTCGACCTCGCACAGACAACACAACAAGAAACTGCCCGCCTACAGCTCTTGAACTCATGCCCCACTTCGGCGCAGTTACCGCAAAACTGCACCCGCTCCTTACACCCTGTGTACCTGTGGCCGAACTCGTAGCAACGGAAGCACTGGATCATTGAGAAATGATTCCGAGCCCAAACCCTACGCCAACCCAAACAAACTTCCTCCGACAAAAAACACCTCCTAGCGGCCGGCGAAACCTCAAAAACGACACTGGCCAACGGATCTCTGGGTCCCCTCACACCCCTTGGCTCCCCTGCCCTACCAAGACATGCTCAGTGCGCGCCGCTACCACCTCCGCCACAGCCTCCTTCACTTCGCCACGCACCATCCTGAGTCCCCTAACCATCCCTAATAGCTGATTCGCAACGTCTCGGAACTCGTCCGCAACGTTGCGAATCACCTTCCTGTCGTCTACGGTGATCGTCGCCAAAGTGGCAGGGACTCGCTTATGTATAAAGCCGTGCGCCCTCCTCGCACGGAACTTCAAGAGATCCAGCTCGTCTAGGTCGCTAGCAGCAACGCTTCCGTTGCCGCCAGTCGACCCACGACGCTGTCCTCTCTAAGTTGCGGGCGATTCAGGCTCGGCTCCACACACAAGTGGCGCCGGCCCCTCCGACTCCGCAGACCCAGACTCCCCGTCGGACTGCGACACCAACCTCTCTACCGCAACCACGAGCTCCTTCTCTCCGACCTTCTCAACCGACCCAGCCTCCGACTGCTCACCCTGACCGACTCCGACCGACCACCCCTCTTCTTCTTCGGCAACGGCTCCTCATCTCGATGGACAACCATGCTGAAATATCAAATAGCAAAACAACAAAGACAAACAAATTACAGATCAAAATGCCCTGGCGACGCTAAATAAACTCAAAGCTAAGACGTACAGCTAAACGGCAAAACAACAACAAGTGCAGAACAAAAACGCTGCTCCAATAAAAAGCGAAGATTTCAAATGACCCTTAAACTTCTCTGTATTTATTTATTAATTCAAATTTTTAAAAACCACCAAATAAAATTTCAAAATTTATCAGAACTAAAATAAACACTACCGTCAAAATAACAAGGAGGACAAAAAAGATAGCAAGCCCAATAATTATAGGCAATTAAAAATCTGCTATAACAAAACTGTATTTATTTATTTAAAATTCAAACTAGCTAATTATGTCAAAAATAAATTTATAAAATACCGGACTTTAAATTTAGAAACAAACTAATTAAAACACGCGTTATTGGAATGCGGTACCGGAAACACTCACCGCTTGTTTACTCGACCTTGAAATGTTGCCCCACTAATTATACCTAAAAATAGACTTCAAGGAATCTTAAAGTACACGTGTTCTTAAAAAATGGAATATTTATATTCAAATTATTTTAAAATTTACGGTTTTTAGTTATTTGTTTGATTTAAAAAGGGTCTAGATATTGGTTTTTAAATTGTTATTTTATTACACGCACTTTATATAATTTTCCCGAATTTATTTGCTGGTTTTACGCTGTTTTAGCCCGTTTTACTCGGTTTTTTCAATAAATTTATTAGAACGCCTTTTTAAATTATTTTGAATTTATTTTCGGTTATTTATTTAGTAGATTTTTGATTTATTATCCCGAAATTTAAGTTAGTTTATTTCAAAACGCGGATTTTAGTTAAAACGTGGATTTTAGTTAAATTTTAAGTTAAAACGCGATTTATTTTTTATTTATTCGGTTTAAATTTTTGTTTTTTTTTATTACTGCCCTATGTATTAAAATTAACGTCACACAATAACAAAAGTATAATACACTAAATATAAACGCTTAAAATATAATAATAAATCCTACATAAAAACTTACATGTAGCCTTGTAGTCAGGAGCTCTGCAAAACACGTCCGCTCACTTCAAGCGCAAACTAGCAAGTTAACCTCAAGAATATTATAATTTGAATTAGGGCCGCTATACTTGCGGCCACGTCCCCAATGCTCACCCGGAGGTACTACATTGGGTTTAAACGCGAAAATAATCGTGCTTCTGATTAATTCTGACTTCATAGTTAATCCACCCTAAATAAAAAACTAAATAAAAATCTAACAAACCTAAAAATCTAACAAACGTAACAAGCTCTAACAATCTAACAAACATAAAAATCTGACCAACTGAAACAAAACTAAAAACAGGGTTGTAAATAATGGTATCCCAAGCGCTGACTTTGGAGTGTACCCGATCAACAAGACACAAGCAAAAATAAAAGGGGGAGGGATCCGTAATACCGGATAGCAGACGCCGGCTCTGCTTACCAGTGCGACCTGAAGGGTCGTCTTAAAACTATCCAAATCTAGCTAACTAATTTAAATTCATCCCTAGCTTTCCCTATCATTCCCTAACTGATTTATATTATGATTACCATCTTCAATATTCTACTCTTCCTTCCCAAATATATACTGCAACCAATATGGCGACAGAACGTCAAATAAAATAAATATGCCACAAAATGCTACAATGCATGCTAATAAATAAATAAATAAATATAAAGTGTAAATATAAAATATAAATAAATATATAAATAAATGTCTAATAAGCGTTATGCATATAGCAGTGCACAAAAAAGCAAAAACATCACCCTATTTATCAGGTGCACTCGCACAAGCATTATGTCGGCTAGCGCCAATACACACAAAACGTGCTTGTTAAATTATTTCAAAAAATACTAATTAATGTAAATCAAAGCTTGTGCGAGTACAGCCGCCACAATTTAAGTCTTACCTCCATGATAAAATTCTCCAGCATCCGAAGATCTGGTCGTCTGCTTACATCTAACTGTAACTTACTTCTAAGGGTAAGATGGGGTGCACTGCTAAAGTCCTGGTGGGTATGCACTAAATGTTCTTGGGGGGATCACAATCACTATTACTTCACTTTCAAGTCCTGGGGGGATGCGCGGTTTCACTCTATTTTATTATCTTTGTTTATTTTATTGATTTAATTTAATGAGGGTTTCTGATTTATTTGTTATTGTTTATTTGTTATTATTTATTCCCGATTTCCCGATTTTCCGCACATAATTATGAAGATAGGCAGTGATTGTATTAATGGTGTGGGGGTTTCTCGTGCATATTGGACATTTGGGTATAATTATCATGTTATTTAATTATTATTATTTTTTTTTTTTTTTTTTATTTTTAATATCAGGTTTGGTTATATCTATGCTCGTATCCTTACTCACGCCAAGTCAATCTAAAATTTTCCAATCCTCCCACCAACCCCACCGAATTTTACACGCGGTTATCATTGTCTAATCTCGCGACCCTTCCCGCGAATTCTTTTAAGGCTGTCCAGAACGCCTTCTGGTTAACCACTTCCCCGACTTCCTCCAGGCTCTTTGGCCATGCCAGACCTAAGATAGCTAGTTTGCTATCAGTCAACCCACGATTTCCCGCCTCAAGCGGGCAATCGAAGAGCACGTGCTCTGCGCTTTCCGCGCCCTCACCGCATTCGCAGCGGTCGCTGTTGGTTAGCCCGAACCTTTGTAAATACGCCTTTAGGGCGCCGTGGCCTGTTATCAACTGCACCATGTTTGTGATCGAGCTTAACCTCGATCCTACCTCTAGCTTCTATGCTCGGTATGAATTTGTGGGTCAACCTGCCCGTGACAGCGTTGTTCCACCTCTCTTCCAATTGTCGAATTGATTTTTCGCGCAGCTTTCTTTTAATCAAAGACTTCGGTATTGACGAATGTGATATTCGAAAGTCTCTTGTCGCGGCTTCTTTAGCTAATTCATCAGCCCTATCGTTTCCTACGTTACCATTGTGCGACCTGACCCAACATAACTTTAAACGTCGAAACTCGAGCGCCGTACGCGCTATCCTCCAGACGTCCGCTTGGAGGTCTGTCGAGGTGTTCATGTTTGTTAAAGCCGTCAGCGCCGATTTACTATCACTGATTATATAATACTCGTCTCTGCCCGTATGGTTTATTACGTAATCGATAGCCTCTCGTATGGCTACCAATTCGCACTGGAAGATAGTGCACCAGTTCGCGAGTTTGGTTTGAAACCGAAACACCTCCCTTTCCTGCTTATACACGACAAACGCCGCGCCTGCTTGCCCATCGTCCATACGTGAACCGTCCGTATAAATTCTGATACCCATCGCGTCCTCATCACCTTCGACAACGCGATTCCTCTAATATCAGCCGGGTGCCCCAACTCAGATACACTACATTTGATTTTCCAATGCTCCACCCGAAGGTACTACATTGGCCAGGAGGCGAGTTTTTTGTTGCCTGGAAATTTAAAATTTTGCCGAACCCTTGCCGTTCCAGGCAAGGTAGGGATCTTTAACGTGCGTGACAACACTCACACACGGGACCTCCATTTAACCTCTCATCCGAACGAGGGCGTAATTTTTGTGAAAAATGCTCACCTGTCATTTTTCAAGCAGTCGACCGTGTCGGAATCCCCCCCCCAACTCAGATACAACGATCTTTCTTGCACTTTCCCTATTACCAAGATAACCTCAAGAACATTATAATTTGAATAAGGGCCGCTATACTTGCGGCCACGTCCCCAATGCTCCACCCGGAGGTACTACATTGGGTTTAAACGCGAAAAATAACGTGCTTCTAATTTATACTAACTTCATAGTTGATCCACCCTAAATAAAAACTAAATAAAAATCTAACAAACCTAAAAATCTGACAAAACTGAAACAAAAACAAAACAAAAACTAAAAACAGGGTTGTAAATAATAGTATTTCTAGCGCTGACTTTCGAGTGTACCCGATCAACAAGACACAAGCAAAAATGAGAGGGGGAGAGATCCGTAATCCCGGGTAGCAGACGCCGGCTCTGCTTACCAGTGCGACCTGAAGGGTCGTCTTAAAACTATCCAAATCTAGCTAACTAATTTAAATTCATCCCTAGCTTTCCCTATCATTCCCTAACTGATTTATATTATGATTACAATCTTCTCAATTCTGCTCTTCCTTCCCAAATATATACTGCAACCAAAATGGCGACAGAACGTCAAACAAAACAAATATGCCACAAAATACTACAATACATGCTAATAAATATAAAGTGTAAATATAAAATATAAATAAATATAATTATATAAATATATAAATAAATGTCTAATAAGCGTTAAGCATATAGCAGTGCACAAAATAGCAAAAGCATAACCCTATTTATCAGGTGCACTCCCACAAGCATATGTCGGCTAGCGCCATTACACACAAAACGTGCTTGTTAAATTATTTCAAAAACTACTAATTAATGTAAATCAATGCTTGTGCGAGTACAGCCGCCACAATTTAAGTCTTACCTCCATGATAAAATTCTCCTGCATCCGAAGATCTGGTCGTCTGCTTACATCTAACTGTAACTTACTTCTAAGGGGAAGATGGGGTACACTGCTAAAGTCCTGGTGGGTATGCACTAAATGTTCTTGGGGGGATCACAATCACTATCACTATCACTTCACTTTCAAGTCCTGGGGGGGATGCGCGGTTTCACTCTATTTTATTATCTTTGTTTATTTTATTGATTTAATTTAATGAGGGTTTCTGATTTATTTATTATTGTTTATTTGTTATTATTTATTCTCGATTTCCCGATTTTCCGCACATAATTATGAAGATAGGCGGTGATTGTATTAATGGTGTGGGGGTTTCTCGTGCATATTGGACATTTGGGTATAATTATCATGTTATTTTATTATTATTATTATTTTTTTTTTAATATCAGGTTTTGGTTATATCTTGTTACGTGCCATTGCACTTAAACAGTGTTTTTAGGTTAAGTTTTTGATGTATGGAAGTTTCGCGGCATAAATTCAAATACGCGGTGCGCGGGAATTTTAAATGGACTAGGCGGTACTTCCGTACGTCAGAGTAGTGAGCTTGCGCAGTGTGCTTATCCCTAGAGGGGTAGAGCAATACTAGACAAGGGGTGGGAGAGTTTTCCGGTTCTCTCGGGAGAACGTGGCTTTTTACCGGGTATCGTCGAGTGAAGTGCTGGTTTTTGTCTCTGGTAACGTATCGTTAGGGTTACCTTTGTAGTTCCCTGCCTAATTATCTTTTGTTTGTCTACCTCATACCTTCTCCTGTCCAATCCCTACATAGGTAAGACATCTGCCGCCACCTAGGCATAGCGATCTTCACGTCTGTGGATGAAGGCCTCATGTCTACCTTAGCTGGCCGGAGCTAATCCGTACGCATGTGAGAGCGTCGACGTGTCATCTCTAATTCCTTCGGGAGGAGCCCCGACTGGACTTGGCTAGAGGCCTACCCGAGCGCAACTTCGGGCGAAGGCAGGATTTCTGATGTAAGTAATCCTTTACTTAATTTGTGTGCTTTATTCTTTGTGTTTGAATTATGGAACTTTTCGTAGTATTACGCAATATCTGGCACGTCATTAGTAGTTGACCGCGCCCAAATCTGTATAAGAATTAGCGCTGCCAACTGCTGATAGTGTATATTACACCTCGCTTCCGGGGTTGCATTTATAGAACTTTTTTATATGTAACCACGGCGCGAACGTAAGAATTTGGCTGCCCAGCGTGTTTCTTAGGTGGTACAATTCCTATATACCTATGGAATGAATAGATTAATGTTTAAACAAGCTTTTTCATCTAAATAATTTCAATAAATTTCATTATCTATGTTCACTAAGATATCTGTGAATTTTTAATTTCATGTTGGTATCTTGCGAAAATTCCCCAGAAATTTTCCGGAATTGACAGATAGCGCATGTAATTGAAAAAACCGGCACTTTGTTATTGTGATATATACCTTTTATCTAAAAAAAATGCTAATCTATTTACCTTATTGTAATTTTAATGAAATTCACAACTGCAGTTATCTGAAAAATGTGTTTAGTGGTTATAAACTTTAATTTCAAGTTTTAGGATTTATATGTTAACCTTAGTTCTGTATTTAACGGGTAAGCGAATTATCTAAACAAAATATTAAATCAATCAATAAGTAATGCATGCCTTTATTATAAAAATTATCTATTTATAACCCTTTCCGGTTTTTTTTTTTTAAAAAAAAGCTGTACATAAATTACCTCGCGTGTTTACATTATCAAAAAAAGGGTGCCTTAGGCATTTCCCTGTTTGATCAGAATATTTGAATGTATTTTAAAGAAACCTTATGTTACAAACGTTATTGAAATAAATTGCCTTTTAATATCTTTTTATGTAACGTCAAACTATGGATTTTTGTTACTATTGGTTAAATAATACATTACATGCGTGTATTTTCTAAATTGGAGGGTTTTTTTGTAACTTATCAAGGAGATATCCCTTGTTAAATACTAACCTTGTTCGCATATAGTTTTAAAGGTGTTTCTTTAGTGTTTTGATTAATTAAAGTTTCTACATTTGCATATTATTCTTTATCGGTGACGTTCCTAACAAGTTTTCACCCCTAAATACCGTATCGTACTAACTTAAAGTAGCTGTAACGTTTTTTTAATTTCTAATCTGAGTCAGAATCGCATATTTTATATATATCGTGTCTCGAATATTCTATTCAGGATGAATGTTTCACATTTAAAATCTCTTGAATTAATCTACGAGCTTGAGTGTAGGAATATTATTGCAGCTAGTAATCAAAACGATAGAAGATCTCAGCTCAGGGCCATTTTAGCCCAGGAAACGAAAGGCGTTGCTATCTTAAAGAAACCCGTTGGCGATTGGCCTCATAACGTATCTGAAATAAAACTTTCTTTGGACGATATATCTGGCATAATAAATAGAACAGATCCTAGTGTTAGTGATATCGAGTTAGGGAGATTGGCTTCGAAAATAACGCACGTCAAACAACGTATCGAATTATTATCCTTATATGACGACGACCAAGCAAGCCAAGCTAAACAAAGTTTGTTGTCCGAAGTATTATTACTTGAAGGGATTGTTCTTGACAGACTTAATCCAAATGCAGACGCAGATATATCGTTACCCTTTTCAAATCTCGCACTCGCTTAACCCAAATCTGTAGGAAAATCTATACCGGTATACAAATGGGGTGTTACCTTTCAAGGGTTCGATTCGCAGGTCTCTTTATCGTCTTTTCTTGACAGGATTAATGATTTCAAAATCTCTCGCGGGTGTACAGACCAGGACCTATTTGTCTCAGCAGGTGACTTGTTTTCGGACTCTGCGTTAATATGGTACAGAAACATACGAGACCAAATTTCTACCTGGGAGGAGTTAGTTGCGTGTTTAAAACGAGATTTTCTACCTTATGGTTATATTAACGACCTTTGGAACGAAATACGTAATCGAACCCAAGGTCCTGACGAAAATGTTGTTTCTTTTATTACCTCACTAGAAGCTTTATATAGCAGACTCGACAAAAAACCTTCAGAATCTGAAATTATCGATCAGTTACTTAGAAATTTAAACCCCTATTTCTCTGAACGTTTGGCATTACAGCAAATCTCTTCGTTAGCCCACTTTAAAGACCTATATCGTTCCCTCCAGGAAGTGAGGTCAAGAATTAACAAATATCAGCCACCCCGAGAAACTATCTGGTCTTTTAGAACCCGATTTAGCTTGCCAAGTTCGAACTTCCCATAAAGTATCTACCCTTAACGTTCCTTCTACCGTTACTAATAACTCACTTACCTGTTGGAACTGTAAGTGAAGTGGACATAACTATAATGTCTGCACATACCCCAGAAATATTTTTTGTTATGGTTGTGGTCGCTCAAATATCTACAAATCTAACTGCACCAACTGTAATCCTAATGTATCGGGAAACTCCCGTCGAGATATTTCAAATCAGGGTGCGAATATCTCAAGGATCCAAAATCGCCCTCATCACCAATCATTCAACGGACCCAGACGCCAATAAACTCATATCATAAAACTACTTCTAACGTTGTACCGTCATTAAATTTATCTAACAATAATACCGCTACTATTAATGTACAAAATGCCTGAACTTCATTAGAGGAATTATGCTATACTACGCCAGCCGAGTGGTCTAAGTGGTTACAAACCGTCAATTCCTTTTATCATAAAAAAACTGCTGCCGTTTCACAACTTGTTAAAAAACCCTTCGATAATCGTCCACACTTATCTATCTCAATTGGTTCCTTAAATGTAGTTGCTTTATTGAAAAACTTCCATAAATTTGGCTGACGATAATCAAATATATGTAACCGGTTCCCTTAAGTTAAAAATTCGAGTAGAATCTCTTGAACTTGACGTTTTATTTTTGATTGTGCCTGCATTAGCTTATCCTTTTCTACTAGGGGTTGATTTCTGTAAACTTTTTAATCTGTCACTTTATTTCCAGAATTTTTCATGGCAAACCTCTCTTAAAACGAACTCTTGTGCATCTAGAGGAATATCTAACAAAATCTCTCTTACTGATTCCCAAAATGTAACTCTTAACGCTACAATCGACAAATTTCGCAAACTTAATACCTCCGAACTTGGTTGCGTTACAACTGCAACACACGTTATCTCTACAGGTGATGCCCTTCCCTTTAAGCAACGTCAATATACCTTATCGCCTGCATTACAAAAGCATTTACATGCTGAAATAGACAAAATGTTAGAATCTGGTGTTATCTCTCCTTCAAATTCACCGTGGACGTCTCCCGTATTACTAGTTCGGAAAAAGAATGACGAATGGCGTGTCTGTTTTGATGGCAGAAAGTTGAATTCTGTGACTGTTTCAGACGCTTACCCTCTACCTAGAACTGACTCAATTTTAAGCCGGCTTCGAAACGCAAAATTTATCTCATCTATCGACCTTAGACAAGCTTTTTATCAGATACCTCTCGACCTATCTTCTCGTCAAAAAATATAATTTTTTGTCATTTGGTCTCTGTAACGCTCCACAAACTTTACAACGTACTATGGATCAAACGTTAGGTCCTATCTTACATCAAGAACGTGCCTTTGTATTTTTAGATGATATCTTAGTTATCTCAAGTTCTTTCGATGAACATATCGTCACATTAGATGAAGTTGCAGAACGTTTAAGCGCAGCAGGTTTTAAGATAAACTGGGAAAAGTCTCAATTTTGTTGTTCATCCCTCACATTTCTTGGTTTTATTATCGATGGGACTGGCCTACGAGCAGATCCTGCTAAAGTCGACGCTATTACTAAATTTAAAACACCTAAAACTGTTACCGAAATCAAACGTTTAATTGGAATGATTAGCTATTATCGCATCTTTCTACCCAATCTTTCAACTATATCTGCACCCATTACCGCTTTAATTAAAAATAAAAAGAAATCCCAAACTATCGAGTGGAATTTAGAATCTCAACAAGCTTTCGAACAAATTAAAACATTAATCACTTCAGCACCTATCTTAATCTCACCAAATTTCGATGAAAAGTTTTATATACAAACCGATGCCTCACTTACCGGTTTAGGTGCAATGTTGTTCCAGGTAAACAATGGTTTAGAACATCCAATCGCTTATGCGAGTCGTGCCTTAACTTCTGCCGAACAAAAATACTCTGCTACCGAACGAGAATTATTGGGCGTTATCTTTGGCATCGAGAAATTTAGAGGATATGTCGAAGGTACACACTTTACCGTAATCACTGATTGTGCAGCCCTCACTTGGCTTAATAACTTGAAACAGCCTGCAGGCCGGTTGGCAAGATGGAACTTGCGTATATCTCAATTCACTTTTGATGTTGGGCATAGGCCTGGCAAATTAAATATCGTACCTGATGCCTTATCTCGTGATGTCGTTTCTCTTAACCTTCCAAATTTAATTCTGGATACCTGGTACCTCAATATGATTAAAAAAGTTTCCGATAACCCCGACAAATTTCCTACCTTTCGGGTAACTAATAATAGACTATATAAATTTGTATCTTCGTCCCCGCATAAAATATCGAATATCCCTGAATGGAAACTTGTCGTGCCCACTGCAAATCGCAGTGAGGTGCTTAAATTATGTCACGATGATCCCATAGCTGCACACCTTGGTGTTACAAAAACTCTCGCTAAAATATCTGAATTATATTACTGGCCCACACTTAAGCAATCTGTTTGTCTTTATATCAAGAGCTGCAAAATTTGTGGTTCTCATAAGAGTTCACAAGACGCTCGCCCTGGTTTAATGGGTAACTTTAAGCGTGTATCTTATCCCTTTCAATCAATATCGCTTGACTTATTAGGACCTCTCCCCCGATCGAAAAGAGGTAATCAATATCTTTTAGTCGTTACCGATTGGTTTTCTAAATTTGTTATGGTGCAACCTTTACGTAAAGCTACTTCCGCAGCTATAATTAAATTCCTAGAACAAAATGTCTTTCTTATCTTTGGTGTCCCCCAGATTATCCTTTGTGACAATGGTGCACAATTTATCTCTAAAGATTTTCAGAATTTCGTTAAAAGTTATAAAGTACAAAAAATTTGGTTTAACGCAAAATATCACCCCCAAGTAAACCCTACCGAAAGAGTAAATCGAGTCTTAATTACCGCTATTTCGTCCTATATTGATTCAGACCATACTACATGGGATGAACATATCTTTAAAATTGCTCAAGCTTTGCGTACATCTAAACACGAAGCAACCCAATTCACTTCGTCATTTTTTGTTTTTGGAAGATATACCCCAATCGATGGGAGTTACTATGGTTTAGTGCCTGACGATACTAACGTAATTGAATTTGACGATAAAGTACGTTGGGACAAAGACCAACAGTCATTACCTTCTATCTTTAACGACGTTAGAAAAAATTTGTTAAAAGCTTACGAAAAGAGCAAGGACCACTATAACTTACGTAAACGAAATATTTCCTTCGCCTTGGGCGAACAAGTTTGGAAAAAGAATTATGTCTTATCGGATGCATCTAAGAAATTTTCTTCAAAATTAGCCCCTAAATTCATTCTTAGTTAGGTCACTCGTGTCATTAGTCCCCTTATCTACGAACTTCAGGATGCTGAAGGAAAACGCCTAGGCAGGTGGCATATTAAAGACCTTAAGCCATTCTCTGCTGACCCAAATGCTACTTAGGTTTTTCATGTTCCATGCTCCTCACTATTTACCTAATTTTTTTTTTTGTTCTCACCATCAATTAGTTAACTTTAATTACTTATTCCTTCTCTTATACACCTACGTTTTATACATTTAACTCATTTACCTTAAACCCTTTGCTTCTGGTTGACTTTTCCTTGACCATACCGTTACTTATATATCACTTCATTCTCTACACCCCCAATATAACTCTGTCGTTTCATTTAATTAACCCTTCAACTTTTCCTACTACATATTGTTCGGTCTTGAGTATTTCTCTTATATGGTTTAATTGTGTGGTAATTGTCGTAACTTTGGTTGAAATAACTCATTGAATTTTTATGATTGGTTTTAGCTGATGTTGAGTGGATGATTTTTTTCTTTGGGCCAACATAGGAGTCATGACCTATGCCATTGTAAGAAATAGTTCATATTCGCAGTTGCAAAAACTAGGACTACCTATTCCGTGTGTTTTTCTTCTGAATTATTGCAGTCGCCTACATTATACTACATCATTATTTCTTTCTTTTTCTATTAAATCTACATAACTTATAAACATTTTTTTTCATTGTCTTTTTTTTAACTTTGTGGTGAGGTGCTATTGCTTCTTAATGTTATCTTATTAAATTCTCGGTTGTTTTAACATATGGGGACAGTGTATCTGTATTTAACTGCTTATAATTGGGCTTTTGTGTGTGTTTAGGGTGCTACCGATTTGAAATACTACCTTAAAACAGTTTGTTTTTGTGTGTTTGTATCTGTAATGATACCTTTAAGTTGTCGTGTCTACCTTTGTCTGATTTTCTTATCGTAGTCGAAGCACTCGTTAGGAAAATGATCGCACTAGTTCTCTTAGGAGCCTAGTGAATGTCAACATATGATATATCTTATCTTGTCGGATTAATATCGCAGGTGGTCCTTCAGACTGCGCTGTGTTTAATAGGGACAACTCTCTACCTTCTCTTGGACGCTTGTCCAAAAACTATACTTTTTTCTTAACCCGCTATCTCCGCTATGCCTTATTCTTCTTTCGGTGGACCTGTTCTTGTCCCGGAACACCCGTCTGCCACATAAGAATGATGTTCCCTCATTCCGAGCTACTGACCACACTGGTTGGTTGAGTAGCGCTTTGCTATCCACCTTTCCCTCTGTCGCTTTTGCTCAATGCGAGCCCTTCCTCTACTTTCTTCTACCTGGAAGTGCCTCTTATGCACTCCAAAAAACCAACCTCCTTCTTTTTTACCGTTCCTGTTTTTCTACTGCCTTTTCATTTCTGTTAGTCACCTTGTGGTTGCGCGGGAGGTTTCCACAGACACCTGGACCATGTCTCTGCCAATCTTTCGTGGGGTCATGCGGTGCCGCTGTCAGTGCATGGACACTGGCAGTGAAGGTATGTATGAGTGTGTGAATGTGTGAGTGAATGTGTATATATCTGTATATCGTTATATACCGTGTGGGTATCGGGTGATAGTATGTATCACCGATATCGATTATCGCCGGGTGCAGGGATGCACCCAAATGTCTTTGCCGGTCCCCCGTGCTGTTCTTGTGAACGGACCTGCCTCACAGGTTTCTCTTTTTAGAGGGCACGAGTCAATCCCATTTAAACGGCTCTACTGGAGCCACTCTATTGTTGTTATTCATTGTCTTGGGTAATAACTAGGCCAATATCTTTGTCTTATTTATTATCTTTGATAATACCCTTAGTTTTAATATCGTTATCTTACTGATTACCTTTAATAATAACTTTAGTTTAGTATCGTTATCTTACTGATTACCGTTAGTAATAATTTTGGTTTAATTTCTCGTTATCTTACCGACTACCGTTAAGAATAACTTCGAGTTATTTCGCGTTATCTTACCGGTTATCTTTAGTAATAACTTTTGTTTGAATTCATGTCACCTTACCTACTATCTCTTATAATCACTTTAGCTTAATATCGTGTTATCCTATCGAGTATCTCAAATAATAACTAAAGCTTAATACCGTTATCTTATTCATTACCTTTGAGGATAACAACTTAAGCTTAATATCATTATTTTATCTATTATCTTTAACATCAATTTGAGATCTTGTCTTATCTTTTTATCTCCCTAACGTGTGGTATATATGACCAGACGTGGGAATTTTTTTTTTCTGAAATTTAAGTGAAAAAGCTAACCCGATTTAGAAATGTAATTTGTCAGGTTAGCATATAAGGATTTAGTAGGTGGTACTTTTGGTAAATTTGTTGATTCACAACTATGTCATGGACAAGTTTTAAATGTGCATCGTAAAAAACCAAAGCACCAGTAACAAAATTTGCTAGAGTGTATAGTTACTCACTCTACGAACATTTTTAAATTTGGGCACTTCTTGCCAAAAAGAAGAATAGTTTGATGCAACACTCATGTGTGTCTGCACATAACAACTTTTATCTTAGCTTTAGTTAGATAGGTTTAGATAGTTTAGGCGACTTGTCGCACCTGTGTTAGTTAAGTAGTGTTTCATGCTCCCCGACAAATTTGTGCTGTCGATAATTAGTGTAGTCAAAGACTATCGGGCTACCTATTCCGTTTCCTGGTACTTCGGTAGACGTGTTATCGGTCGAAAAAACCAGGTGGCGCCTTATATAAACATTTAGTAGGTTTTAAGTTAGGGTTTATATAGGGTAGTTAGGATTTAGATTTTAAGCTGTTACTGTGCTAACAGACTTTTTCTTTTTTTAAGTTTTTTCTTTTGTGGCTTTGTCGCGATTGTTACGTGCCATTGCACTTAAACAGTGTTTTTAGGTTAAGTTTTTGATGTATGTAAGTTTCGCGGCATAAATTCAAATACGCGGTGCGCGGGAATTTTAAATGTACTAGGCGGTACTTCCGTACGTCAGAGTAGTGAGCTTGCGCAGTGTGCTTATCCCTAGAGGGGTAGAGCAATACTAGACAAGGGGTGGGAGAGTTTTCCGGTTCTCTCGGGAGAACGTGGCTTTTTACCGGGTATCGTCGAGTGAAGTGCTGGTTTTTGTCTCTGGTAACGTATCGTTAGGGTTACCTATGTAGTTCCCTGCCTAATTATCTTTTGTTTGTCTACCTCATACCTTCTCCTGTCCAATCCCTACATAGGTAAGACATCTGCCGCCACCTAGGCATACCGATCTTCACGTCTGTGGATGAAGGCCTCATGTCTACCTTAGCTGGCCGGAGCTAATCCGTACGCATGTGAGAGCGTCGACGTGTCATCTCTAATTCCTTCGGGAGGAGCCCCGACTGGACTTGGCTAGAGGCCTACCCGAGCGCAACTTCGGGCGAAGGCAGGATTTCTGATGTAAGTAATCCTTTACTTAATTTGTGTGCTTTATTCTTTGTGTTTGAATTATGGAACTTTTCGTAGTATTACGCAATATCTGGCACGTCATTAGTAGTTGACCGCGCCCAAATCTGTATAAGAATTAGCGCTGCCAACTGCTGATAGTGTATATTACACCTCGCTTTCGGGGTTGCATTTATAGAACTTTTTTATATGTAACCACGGCGCGAACGTAAGAATCTATGCTCGTATCCTTACTCACGCCAAGTCAATCTAAAATTTTCCAATCCTCCCACCAACCCCACCGAATTTTACACGCGGTTATCATTGTCTAATCTCGCGACCCTTCCTGCGAATTCTTTTAAGCCTGTCCAGAACGCCTTCTGGTTAACCACTTCCCCGACTTCCTCTAGGCTCTTTGGCCATGCCAGACCTAGGATAGCTAGTTTGCTATCAGCCAACCCTCGATTTCCCGCCTCAAGCGGGCAGTCGAAGAGCACGTGCTCTGCGCTTTCCGCGCCCTCACCGCATTCGCAGCGGTCGCTGTCGGTTAGTCCGAACCTTTGTAAATACGCCTTTAGGGCGCCGTGCCCTGTTATCAACTGCACCATTTTGTGATCGAGCTTGACCTCGATCCTACCTCTAGCTTCTATGCTCGGTATGAATTTGTGGGTCAACCTGCCCGTGGCAGCGTTGTTCCACCTCTCTTCCCATTGTCGAATTGATTTTTCGCGCAGCTTTCTTTTGATTAAAGACCTCGGTATCGACGAATGTGATATTCGAAAGTCGCCCGTCGCGGCCTCTTTAGCTAATTCGTCAGCCCTATCGTTTCCTACGTTACCATTGTGCCACCTGACCCAACAGAACTTTAAACGTCGAAACTCGAGCGCCGTACGCGCTATCCTCCAGACGTCCGCTTGGAGATCTGTCGAGGTGTTCATATTTGTTAAAGCCGTTAGCGCCGATTTACTATCACTGATTATATAATACTCGTCTCTGTCCGTATGGTTTATTACGTAATCGATAGCCTCTCGTATGGCTACCAATTCGCACTGGAAGATAGTGCACCAGTTCGCGAGTTTGGTTTGAAACCGAAACACCTCCTTTTCCTGCTTATACACGACAAACGCCGCGCCTGCTTGCCCATCGTCCATACGTGAACCGTCCGTATAAATTCTGATACCCATCGCGTCCTCATCACCTTCGACAAACTCAATTCCTCTAATATCAGCCGGGTGCCCCAACTCAGATACAACGATCTTTCTTGCAATTTCCCTATTACCAAGATTAAGATCTTCGATAATTTCGCGCCCTTTCCTATATTTATTAATCGTCTATCTCTAATCTCCCTAACGACATATTCGATAGGGAGAGTCCTGCTGATCACCAGGACAGCCTCCGTAGAGGTGGTCCTGTACGCCCTCGCGGCTTTTACCGCGGTTATGCGTTGTACGCTCGTCAACTGACGCATCTCCCGGACTTTACAACCTTTTGCCCATACAGAAGCTGCGTACAGTATTGCCGGCTCAATTGCTCCGGCATAAACCGTCCTCAGCGATTCGCCCCTGAAACCCCACTTTATTTTAGCCGCCGCCATCATTTTATTTGATATTTCGCCGCCCTTACTTTTTACGTATTGTACGTGCGCTTTCCAATTTAATTTATTGTCGATCTTGACGCCGAGGTAGGTAATACAATCTTTAAACGGGATTTTCTCCCCTCCTAGCTCTAACCTAGGAGGTCTCTGTCCTGGTTTCGTGCCGAAATAAAGCGCCTTCGCCGTGTTAAATTTTAATTTTACCGCCTGCGACCATTCGTGTAATTTATTAAGCGCCTCGTTCGGTTTTGTGCGCATATCCATTAACAATCTCGATCTTACAATTAAAAGTGTGTCATCTGCAAACCCAACGATTGAGCATCCTGCGGGCAACTTGACCCTAAAGATGCTCTCATACAACAACTTCCAAAATGTGGGACCAGAACATGACCCTTGCGGGCATCCCCTTTCCACCTCACGCGACAGAACTTCACCCGGAATTTCAACCTATGCCAATCGCCCCGAGAAATAGCTCTTCACCAAAGACATCAAGTTTCGCGGACAACCCCTACGATCTAACTCGCAAACGATTAATGGCCATCAGGCAGCATCAAATCCTCCTGAAATATCCAAAGCAACAACGACACAGTACTCTTTAGCATCTCTTGCCTGCTTAATTTCCCCGACAACGAACTCTAACGCGTCGATAGTCGACTTGCCCTCCACGAAACCAAACTGTCGGTTATTAAAACCGCCGCTGTATCGCACTAGGTGCTCAACACGCGTAGTCATAACGCGATCTAAAACTTTTCCCAGCACCGGTAGCAAGCTAATTGGACGATAGCTGCCCGGATCTGACGCATCCGCCTTTTTAGGTTTGGGTATAAATTTCACATTCTGGATTTTCCAGCAACACGGAAAAACGCCCCTTTCTAAACAAAGATTAAACAACCCAACAAAGACACACGGGGCTAACAAGCACGCCTGCAGAGCTGCGTCTGAAGTGATTCCATCATGCCCCGGTGCCTTCTTAGGGTTCATCCTCCTAAGAGCCCTGACGATCTCGTGAACTAGGATTGCCTTATCGGCACCTGTTCCTTGCGCCTCTGCAGCTTCCCGACGTACTAAATCGTGCGACCCTTCATCCCCCTCGGGATTATCCGATGGGAAAAATTTCTCTAGTAACCTCAAGAACAGCATCCCTAATCTCAAATTACCACCGCATATCCAAATCCCTTTCCCAAGGATGCCCTCAAGGCTGCTTTCATCCCCCACCCTCTGGAGCATAGCCATTAATCCCTTACTCGTACATAACATACCCAACTTCACCACCCTCGCATACGCAGATGATGTCACATTCCTTATCCACGGTAACTCTAGATCCTCCATTGAACAAACAGCCCTAACATTAACATCTCACATAGAATCCTGGTCCGTCTTAAATAAGTAACCACTATCCCCATCTAAAGCAAAATTCCTCCTGCTGAAAGGCTGCCTAAACCCACAACGTCCTCCCAAGATCAAGATCTTAAACAACCCGCTTAGATTCTCCTCTTACGTACGATACTTAGGACTGTATATAAACACCCGAGTACACACACACACGCGCGCGCGCGCACTTAACCAAACTAATAACAAAACACAGATCATATTAAAAAACCTTCACTAATCACTCCCAACTTCAATACATTTATCTATACACACTCGACGCCTGATTCTTTCCCAAATTATAATCCCTATCATACAGTACGCATCCGACACCTGGCTTACATTAATCCCACTTTCTTCTAGAATGAAACTAAATACAATAATCCGCCCTTTCCTGTTATATACATCTCGCACATACAGAACCACATCCACGCTAGCCCTATATACCATTCTTCAAATCCCTCCCATAGAATTACAACTCAATGCAGCCCCCAAATCCGAAACCTGAAACGAAACCTTCCAATGCAGCTCCACGACACCATCCTAACTGCTGACAACTACAGAATACTACCTAAGTCCAACATTAAAACCCACATTCGTTCCTCGCTAAACCATTCCTGGCAACAACTTTGGTCCACATCCCCATCCGGCAGATACACATACGACCTGTTCCCCGAACTACTAGAAATCCCACAACACGTATCTCACTCCAGCCCTCAAACGATATAATTCTTAACCTCTCACGGCAAATTTCGATCCAAACTTCACTCCTTCAACATCATCCCATCCTAATATTGTCCTTGCGACAACTCCTCAGTTGAGATTCCTAACCACCTCTTCTATCCACCTCCCGCTCACACTTCAAACCTAGATCCCTTCACTCCACTACCTAGCATAATACACTTCATCATGCACAATCCTGAGCTACTAAACAAAAACTTCACCGACATCCTAAACACAAAACCCCCAATAAACAATTAAACACTCTAACACATAACCTATCCCACACTCCACACATTGCACAACACCATTGCTTACTCCCCTACATCAAGCATCCAGGTACTGCGACGAAAGGGGGACTTGCCTTCACCGAAAACCATTAAAACAGCAGACTTCCACACACCATGATCAACCATCATCTTTAAAGATGAACTCTCATTTTGAAATTATCACCGTTTATTTGCTTATATTTATTTCATTTAAATTGTATATATTTTACTACCCAGTATGGATTTCTATCCAGATATTGTTATAAATAAATGTTTACTAATTGAAAAAAATCTCTTCCCTCCTGAATTTAGTTTCTTCTGGTTTTATCGTAAAACCGGCCGTTTCGAACTTAGTAAAGATTATATCCAAATACTGAAGATGACTATTCGCATCTGGCAAATACACTAACAAGTCATCGTCATAAACGCAGGTAAATTGACCGCATTCGTCGCCTAACACTCCCTTTAAACATCGGACTAGACTAGCTATTGTCGCGCTCTGTCCAAACGATAATTTCTGAAAAGTACAGGTTTCGCCTTCGTAAACAAACACTAAGTATTTAGTACTGTTTTTGTCTACCTCTAGCAGCCAGTATCTGGCAATTAAATTCGGACTACTTAATACATGCCCTTTTAACATGAAACAACAGTTCCCGTGGATTAAGGGATTAATGAAATCCTACTGCATCCTAGTATACAAAAAGCGCGCATCCAAACATACTCTGACGTCCTTATTCTTCTTAACAACACAAATTAGAGACGGAACATATTCCGTTTTCTCCTTCCTAATCACGCTTCATTTAAATATTTCCCAAATTTGCAAATCTACAGACTCTCTGTAAGCTACCGGTATCGGGTATGACAGCGCATTTAAAACCGAATCATCTATCATTTAAATTTCATGTGTGTATTCCTTCACCAGTCCTAAGTATTCTGAAAAGACTAGTATTTGCCTTAAGTTAAATAAAATTTACCACATCCCCTTCTGCGGCCCCTTCTTTACTATAGCTACGCTGCGCTTTAAGCATTTCCTTTATCGCATTTTTCACTCCTTCCGACGGTATTGTAACAAATTCACGATTTATACTGAAATTAGTATTGCTAATTTTAGGTTTCATATTTAAGGTATGAGTACGACCTATGCCAAAACTGCGAGATTTCTTTTTTAAAATGTTCTACTGCATGACACTTAAACATCCAGGTCGACCCTAACAGCATATCGCAATTTAAACTAGGTATAGTTAAACAAACAACGTCCATTTCTACGTCTCCTGCTATAGCAAGCAAACTTACTTGGAATTTAACGCGTTGCGTTCTACGCCCAACAGCCACGGCTAAAGATACCTTGGTAACTGATAGGATCGGAATTTTCAATACTTTCCTTTCCAGTTTATTATAAAAAAGTACGTTTGTGTTGAAATATGTGAATCGCGCCGTTGTCAGTTTTACAATAAAAACGGATATTATAAAATAATGTTGATTTATTTTCACTCAAATTGATTAACCCCACTAAATTTTACGAGCGTCTCGCGCCACATCTGATCTTGGCTGCCGCAAGGTCATCATACTCGTCATTTACATACTTGCAGCTTTCCAATATGCTATAGTGATATTATTGCCTATTTGGTGTCAATATTCGAGATCCACCATTTTGCTGAGATTATTATCCTCACAAGCGGTTTCCAAAATTCGATTTATTGATTTATTCTCCTTTCTGTGAGATACACTACTGATACAATAAGTGATTTACTTTTTTCTATAATGTAATTAAGATATAGTTTCCACTTGTTCATTTACAGGATAAAGAAGTTGTATTTGAAAGAGCCGATATAGAACCTTTAATTAAAAAGTTCAAACACAGATGACGTTGGCAATCACTATACAAGCGATTCAGATTCAAACTAATTATAAAATTTGTTTTTTTATTAAAATATATTAACATTAAACGTCGTGTTAAAAATCAGGCTATCACCTACACAAATTTTTCAGTTGATATAAATACTACGTCACATAATATAGATTTTTCTAGCACATTTATAAAGCGGTTAATAAAGTTATAACATTAGACGGCAACTGTAAAATTTTTAAGTAATAAAAAGATTGAAAAGGAAAATATTTAATATTTTAACTATTCATTTTGTTATGCGCATGGGTGAGAAACGATGTTTAGAAAATGTATACAGGGTGGCATTAGTTATATGTTATTAATTTAAAGGGGGTGTAGAGACCTATAAGACAAACAAAAATTGTTAATAAACTTGGGGTCTAAAGCAAACAGTTTAGCTACAAATAGACACACAAGTATTAAAATTGTTTGAAAACCACTGCAATGTTGACTAAGTCACAAATAAAATACACAACTACATCATGCTTTAAAGTCGACCAATTAAGTTGTGACCTTCAGCAAACCTAAATTAGTGAAATAGACTGCATTTTTGCTGCCAAACGAAATAACTCAATGCAGTTTAGCTGCTACTGAAATAACTTTAAATTTCTTTCTAAAATGTTTAGATAATAATCACAACAAAAAATAATATTCCATAATGCTGATGTGGTCGACTGTATGGCGTTTGTTACAATTCAGCGTTTATGCAGAATATGATATCATGCTTTAAGTTGAATGTACTTTTTCATTACATAGCTCGTAACTGGGGTTAGATGTAAGTATAAGTGTTATGTGTTTCACCAACGAGCTTAGGTCATACAGTTAAACACTGTATAGGGACTTAACTGTAATTGGATCTAGGAAATTGAAGTTTATTGTCGCGTTATTAGCTTAAAGAATTGTTTTTTGAAAATACGAAAACCCGAGAATTATACCAACCACGAACTTGCACATACAGTGGAAATTTCGAACACTTATTGTAAAATCATTTCATGTGTGGCGTTATGTGATTCAGGATAGCATACGTAAGTTGTTTCTTAAAAAACATATGACAAAACAGCAGTCCTAAAACTTTTACAAAAGTTCTCACCTAGGTCGGGCATTTAAAAAGCGGTCCAAGAGTAAAATGCCTTATAGGTTTTTTGTTTAACTAATCAATCTCCATCACCTCCTAAATTTAATGACATAAAACTAATGCCACCCTGTATATTGGCACAGCATAACAGTAGCATTTAGCAGGTGTGACGTAACTACACAGATTCGTAGAACGTGTTGCTTAGTTTAATAGTCCAAGATGATATCAACTGTGAAATCTTTTTTACGACATGAATATGTTATAAAACTAAAAGCTAAATTTTCAAGTACAAAGCTTACCTATTATCACCACTATGTGTAGGAAATTTGGGGTATAATGCACAAATAAGTGCTGCCACACTCTCAGGCGAATTAGAGAGAGCATATTTGCCACCTCCAAGAAACAGAAAACCAAGTGCCATATGTAAAGCCATGTGAGATCCATAGGTCACAACTGCACTACTTGCTAAACCAACACGCCTTCTTAAATGCCTTACTATTCTCATTATATCTAAGTTTCCTGTTCCAGCCATAACCTAAAATGATTAAATTATATACAATAAACATTGCACTCACCAAAGAAGCAGAAAGCAAAATAACACTTAGACATGTTTCAATTGTAGGTTTTCCTGCTAATTCTGCAATTGATTTAGCTGTTAAAGATGCAAACATTTTACAGTAATGCAGTAACTGTATAAATGTCTCTTGGTCTGCTGTCCCTGCATATTTCAATCCCATAGCAAAACACGCACCCGCAATAATATTACAATATGCTTGACTAAAATACAAAATTAATAATAATAAATATATTAAGAAAAAGCATACTTCATTTCCTCATAATCAACATCATAATTTATAATCGTAGGCTTCACCAAGCAATAAGGTAGAATAGATTCAGGAACCTGATCTTCTATCCAATCAAGGTTTGAATTTGAATCTATGCTGTCCCACATAATCAATCCTAAAATGGTTAATTACAAATAATATTAGATATTTTCTCTAAACATAAAATAATGTTTTCACTTATTATTTTTAATGCAAGAAGTCTAGAATTTTGAAACACATTAACTGTTCATCCGCACAGGGACCTTTCCCTATATGCCACAAATTGTTTTTTGAAAGTACAGTTTGGATTAAATTTAGATTTGGTGTATAGAATAGTAGGTGATTATCAGTTTTATCAAAAATAAAATCAAACGTGTCAAGCATATGTAAAGCATAGCAAGCATGTAACATACTTTGTATACACGCCCAGACTGAGCCTAGAAAGGTATGAGGAATTCCATAAATAAAAAATAAGTACAAAAAACATTTTCCTCAAAGTTTTCACATCATTCAATATTCCTTAGTAAAAGAATTATGTACACATTGATGTACACATCAACAAGGCAATAAAAGGCAATAAAACATGATTACTAAAAAAGAATTAGTAAAAACAGCCCTTTGCCAGGTATTAGTTCCATGATTATATATTACAAAAACACTATGTTTGCCTACCAATTGTAACACATCGGCATTACGTTAAACAAACAGGAGCAAAAAGATGACAATTAGACTTAAACAAACACAATTAATATTGATGCACCCTGTACATTCTGATTTCATATATAATAGTGTTCAGTAAGCACGACATTTCAATAAATTGTGTTAGTTCTATTAAAAACATAAATTATTTTAAACCACAAAAGCATTGTTTTATTTCTGTTAAATACATATTGGAACAGAACTTAGGTTCATAAATTATTTTAAACCACAAAATGATAAACGAAATATTTATAACAGTAAATTTTTATAGCAAGGTTGCATCATTTAAGGGAAGCCTTTAAAATAAAGAAGAAATTACCTTGAATGTTCCATATCATAACTATTCCAAATATAGAAGCCCTTTTTACAAATTTTAATTGGGTGGAGCAGAATTAATGTTTCATTGTTGCAATACTAAGTAAACCCCTGGTCATACCAGAAGTATATTCACACAATGTATAGTAATTATTTAAAAAACATAGATGCCTCATTAATAAACTCACAAATAGCAGTGATGCGAATGGTACGGAAATATGGGAAGTTGTAGGTTAAACGGAAATGCAGCCTCAAGTTCAAGATGTAATATGACTGGATTTCCTGCAGGGAAAAACCATGGCATGCGACTTATTTTCTGTAAGTTATGGTTGCACGAGTAGGGTATTTTCAACTCACATGTTTGTGAAATTATTATCATTATGACCAATTAAAGGATTTAGGACCTGGAGAGTTCATCCCTCCATTAATTAGGAATCTTGTGTATTGTTGAGTTAAGGAAGCTGTCTCAGTTGGAAAGAAAGCCAGGCCAGCTAGAAGGACAAGAAATTTGCATGCTGGAGGTCTGTGGTCAGCCTGTAAGTTTTAAAAATGAATTCGAACAGTAAGTAATATTATCAACTTTTATGTATATATTTTTAATAATGTATATGTGAATTGTAAATATAAAGGGTTGGTATTTAAGACAGGAAATTAATTGAACATGAAAGTTATTATTTTGTTGATTGATGATTTAGTGAAAAAACGAGTGTTGGTTAAATTTAAACAATGGTGCCATTCAAAAAATTGAGAAATATGTATTCCTTGACTTTAAATTATTTTGAATGGTCCATAAAAGCAAAAAGGAAAAGTTGGTATTTAACTGTTTCCTATGTTGTTATCAGAGGCATTTCCAGAAATTGAATTTATAATGTCTTGTAATTTAATATGGGAAATTGAAAAATTGGAGTGATAGTATTATTGATGGATTTAATTTAAGGTTCCTCATATGACTTCTTTTAGTAATACCTGGCCTAATTGAAATTATATCTTCTAAAACAAAAGAATTCAAATAGCATACTTAATTAAGATTAATTATTCAATAAATCTATTATACAAGATGCGCCTATATTTAATTTGCCCATTAAAATGTACTAAATTTTACTTATCCATTGAATTTACAGCTGGAGTTAATGCAACACATTGCAAGAGTCATTACGCGGATTCACCGATTACTCCATGTTTTTTTTTTTAGACTGCGAGTCTGCTGTGTGTCAACATTTTAGTGAAGAGCAATATTCTTAGACGATATCTATAAGTTACATTGTACGAAACTGCATCATATAAAACATTAACGCAGAGGGAATACTTGATTTGTAAAACTTCAAATTTTTCAATATTTACTTATACTTGTAGTCACGGTTATGGGTGTTTCCTTGTAACAATTTACATAAAGCCCGTATCAGCCTTCAGTGATTACATGTTCAACAGGAAAATATGAAATGTATGGAATTAGCATTCAAATACCCACTAGGCTAAACAGAATTAATAGGCAGGCATAAGTACAAATTTACATTTATGGGTTTTTATTGTAGTATTAAATAATAAAGGATCCTATATCACAAATGCATGGATATTGTTGTTGGGATAATTTAATGTATTAGTCAACTTGTTAATACATGCTTACAACAGATACGTTAACATGTTCAGCATGCAAGGTATGTTTCTTACTTGTTCAAGTTTATATGCAACTGAAGAAAGGGAATACCAGAATTGTATGGTTATGTGCAGAAGCAAAACATCAATAGTATTTTATCTGTTGGAGTGGAACATTGGTTTTGCAACCAAAGAAAATTATTCAATTGTTTTTGTTAGATATTTGTGGCCTGTAGTCTGTACTGGTATTGTACAGAATTGTAATCAAAGTAAGTTTTGTTTTTGTCTGACAACTAAAAATGTCAAATTAATTTTTCGTTTTGTTTGTTATTGAATCGATTCTAATCAATCAAAATTAATTCTAAAACTTAAATAATGATTGAACCAGCGACAAGCTATATGTAAATTGAAGCATATACAGGTATCATGTTATCAATGTTTATATTACTGCAAAATAGTATTATAATTTAGTTCCTTCACCAAATATAAATATTTCTTTATTTTATTACATTTTATAGCAGTTAACTTGACTGTCTTAGAGCTTAGAGCATTGTGTTATGGATGAAATGTGATAGGTTAATAAATTTTGTTTTGCCGTAAAGGGACGGGTATCCCGTAACAATTTAAGGGTGATTTGGCTGTCTACAGTGATGCGAGAGTTCCTATGTAAGAAATTATAAAAAAATAATAAGGAAATAAAAATAATAAAATGGCCGAAATATAAACAAACTATGTAACAAAATCAGTTACCTTGAAAGACTTTCTTGCATTAATTAAGAGACTCCAAACCATCTGCCTTAACATTCTTTTGATATTATCCCCATAGAGAAGACTGTTATTTCCCATAGGTTTCCTAAATTCTATTACCTTATATGTTACCTTTCTTTAAGACCAATAAAATTTACATTTAAAATCTATGTATTTTCTATTACATAAATTCCAATTGTTTACATTTTAAAATTCACATGTACATAATTATAAAGTATAAACAATAGTTCATAATTACTCGATGTTTAAATTCCAATTCTTTAAATTCGAGGGAAGATCTCCAGTAATTCACTTTCTTTCCTCCAACTAGCACGACTCCATTAACTGAACACAATCCATTTATTTCAGCTCTATCTGCAGGCAATCCTTCATCACTGCCCATACACAAGTTTGTAAAATTTGAGGCTCCTCAATATCCTTGCCAAATCTGCAAACGAAGTTATACAAAAGCTCGTGCACCATTTAAGTCTCCTTCGAAGAAACTCTTGTTACATTGAAACTGATTACTGGTTTCGTTCAACACCACAAGCCCCACTTGCTTGAATAGCTACATTTTTACGTTTCAAATTGTTCTCTGAATTTCATGAAATCTTGTATGTTCACACAGCTAGATAATATTCAATCAAAAAAATATTCATAAGCATATTTTAACTATATGTAAAATAAGAAAAAGGCAAGACAATATTGTGAATATTAAAATAGGCAATTTAGATATTAATAAGATAATAAGAACCTGCTATGAACACACACTTAGATAATTTAGATATTTATTAAGGGTAGGTTAGATTACTGCTTTCATTGATATTCAAAGAAATTAGCAAAATCCATACCTAAGACAAGAAAGATCCCAGTACTTATTTGAGTTGTACCTGGCGTTCAGCACGAAAAGCATCTGCCTCTGTCAAACTTCTAAAGAGACGAAACATCTGGTGCACCAAATAGTTGCAATGAAATGCCATTGCATTTCATCAAAAGACATTCCGGCTTCCAGTTGTTTTTTATGTTGTATTTATATAGAAATTTATATATACCTCTTGAACCAAAATATATTTCTGAGGCAATGTTTAATAGTAGATAATTTTTAAATTAAAAATATTTTCGAAACAAAATGTTTTCTATTTGGATCAATATTTCCGAAACGAAAGGTAAATTTTTTTGAAAGTGAAGTATTATTTTGGACCCTGCAAGAATCAATTGTGTTACCAATTAATAGAACCATATTTCTAAGAAACACATCAAAAATTAATCTATTTTTATCTTATCATCTTTTATTTAAAAGACAGATACAAATAGGCAAGTTTTCATCTTACAGTAGGATGAGATTCCTATATTATTTTTATTATAACACTTGCTTTATATAGAAATATACATACTATAGCTAACCTCATGGCAATTTAAAGCCAAGTCAAATTGGAAACCTCTGCATCTGGCAGCTTGAAGATCGTGAAAGCGAGTTTTATATTAATCTTTCTGATAACCCAGAACAAAGGGGGCAAAAATCATTGAAGTGGTTATGTAGTAGGAGACATAGATAGACGACATTCCTGCCATGGGTTCAGATCCTCGCTAGTTGTTTTGAAAGAAGAATCAACCAATAAGAAAATTACAGTAAACGTATTTACTTATACTATGTAAATAAATAATAAAATCGTGCATAAATATAGTAATCTCTATCTAGTTTATTTTTTAGTACAAGAGTACACGTAAATATATATTAGAAATCAAAGTTAAGTCCAATGAATAATAAAATGTGTTTTTAGAATGAGGTAAACACAAGTATTTTAAAAAGTGCAAAGTACGCTGTAAAATTGCCAGGCTTCGGCCAATTGGCATGGTACAAAAGTATTCAGAGTTTGTTCTGCCAAAATTTCTGAACAGTCACTTGCACTTAAAGATGCAGAAGCAGATGCTGTCGATGCGATGTAGTCAAGTGTAATGTTATTTGTATCAACATCTACAATAATGCAAAAATCAAATTAATAACAAAACAAACACATCACTGTCATGAATGATTTTTATTTATTTTTGCAGTCAAAACATGATAAGATTAACCGGCTAACCGATATATTTTGTATGTTCCGTGATAGGTGCAGCCAGCACTTTGCAAAAGTGAAAACAAAAACTGATATCTGTGATTACAATAAACGATATCCACAGTGCTAAATAAAGCAAACTATATTTACCTGCAGCAGATGCAGGTGCAGAAACAACTTCTTTGCAGATTGTATGATGAATTATTAAACATTGTACTAGTACTTGCAATTCCTTGTTACAATTCTTGCAAAGTACCTTTATGCCTGTAGAAGTATTTAGATCACTGGCACTGATGCATGAAGGTCTAACAAATAAAATGTACTTTTAAAAGCAGAACTCCAACCTTTTATATGCTCACAGTCACTGCAAGCCTGGACAGACTATGAAAGTAAATAGCTGTACATTTTCAAACTTTCTGAACGCTGATGCATGTATTTTTGATTGTTTTACTTCTGGAATAATACAATTATGGTTTACTAGATGTAGAAAATTTAAGAACGCTGTTAAATCAGAATACAATTAAATTGCAATATAATAATTTTGGCTAGATTTTACTTTAGAAGGGTTTTGTTTCCATCTAATTACGAATGCGTAAAAATTAAAAATTATGATTTAAAAAACAGTGATTTTGATTTTAAAAAATCAATCTTTCCAATTCTGTTTTGCACCTTTTAACTTTATAAAATATTACTGGATCCCGTTTCACGTAATAAGTTAAACAAGAAAGAAATTTAAACTATCAATGCTTTCTATACTTAACTACTCTAAATTTTATAATGTACAGGGTATTTCCCTATTATCAATATTATTTCCATTCATCTTAAATTAATAAGTATACCCCTATTAATCAATTTTTTCACCCAAAATAATGCACAGGTTACAATATGATAATTCTTGAACATCAAGAAATCGATGCAATAAAACTCAGTTGCTTACTTTTAAAAAAATAAATAAATCCTGCAATTAATCAGCACTCTTATAACAAAAGAAGCACCTCTTTCTGTGATGCACATTCACCGGTTAATTCCAATATAACCATACTTTTCATTTCAACAATTATTGAATACTTTTGAGGGTTTGTTATAAATATCTAAATTATTGAATACTTTGAGAGATTAATCAGAATAACACTTCATTTCAGAACTTAATATATAAATAATACAATACAGGGTGGAGATTGCTAGACACTCAAAAAGTATACAAAAATAATTTATTGTAAAAGTAAAGCTAATTATTGCATTATTGTATTGTAACATGTCTTTTTGCCTATATTTCAGCATGTTACATCTGTGCTTGGCACTATTAGCATATAAATGCTAATACCTACATTTAAATATAAAATTACTCTCTTTATTATATAATATATTTTCTATAAGGATTTATCTCGTACATTCCTGGATTATTAGTTTTAATGCACAAGTTATTAATTTGTTTACATAGTACAAATAAATATATCTAAATGTAATTTTCCAATTGGTCATTTCTAATTTTCCTATTGGTTGTATTATAATTGTATCTAAATGAAATTTTCCTATTGGTCATTTCTGAAGTGTTTATTCTAGAAACACAACTGGTGTGGTTCTAATTCTGTAATATAATTATATGAAATTTTCCTATTGGTTATTTTTGAAGTGCTTATTTCAAAGTCACAACTGGAGTGGTTCTAATGTTGTATTATTGGGAATTATAGCTAGTGATCGTCCATCCCGAAGATGGCCGAAAATAATTGATTAGAAGTGTCAAATTTTCATTTCGCGAATATCTGATTGCTTATCTGGCACTCCATTTCTCATTTAACTTTTACCTTGCTTCATGGTTACCTGGTATGTAAATTTTCTAGTTATAGATCATAAATTAACATTTAAATATATTTGTAGATGTTTTATCTAATGGATGAAGGAGTTATTTCTTCATTAATCCCATCAACTACTTATGATGATGGTAAGATATAAACCGATATAACTTTTCTTTGCACCTCGTGGTAGGTTGTCACTTTTGTAACACAACTGAATTTTCTAGGGTCCTTTGTTACCTCTGGCTCCAGCGGATTTGTATGTTCCTTTGTTACCTCTGGCTCCGGATTTGTGTGTTCCTTTGTTACCTCTGGCTTCAGTGGATTAATATGTCCCTGCAATATGTGTTCCTGTAATATTTTTACATGGAAAAGTTGCATGTGCAATTCACAAACAGATGATGTAAAATAAATAATCGTCACAAGTATTTCATATTTCGTTTCTTTCTACTTTACATAATGAATGCTAAGTTATTATCTTATTGAAAAATTTCGACAAGTTTACTTTTATGGAACAGAAGTCTGTAAGGACAACATTCAAAGTTGACCACATGTTTTGTTTTGTACCTACGCTAGGAGTTCCTCAAACGCAGGATGTTTCTGTTTCCTGGATATTGGAGGATTCCTGTAACTTAAGTAACTTTGTATTAGTTTAGTTACTGATACAACAGGTAGTATGAAATTTAAAACTTTTACCTTACCGTTTCTCTGTTAAAATAAAGAGGCCTAACCTCTATTTAAATTTGTCTTTGTCACTACAAATATTTTGTATTGATTATTAATTACCTTTTACTTACCTTAATTGATTTCAAATAGCATTCTCTAATGTATGAAATTTAAAACTTTTACTTTACCGTTTCTCTGTTAAAATAAAGAGGCCTAACCTCTATTTAAATTTGTCTTTGTCACTACAAATATTTTGTATTGATTATTAATTACCTTTTACTTACCTTAATTGATTATTAATTACCTTTTACTTACCTTAATTGATTTCAAATAGAATTCTCTAATATATAATCCTATCTTAAATGATTTCAAATATAATTATCTAATATATAACCTAAAAATATGTAAACATTTGAAGCTTCATATGGTGAAAAGGTTTACGCGGAGGCTATCGGCACATTAATGTGTGGCTAAAAATAAAAATTAAGGGCACAGGAAATTTTCGTGACGTCATTAATGACGTACGTTCGTATTTACCAGGAAGGTGTTGGTTTGTTCTTCAGTTGATTGTTACTGGTTTTAGCTTTGTTTATGTATATCAACAAAGATTATAGTTTCTAACCTATGTGTCAGTTTTAGCGCCGTAGCTTATTTTTCATAATCCCCATAAGAAATTACCAATATTTTTAGCTGTTGTTTATAAATCTTCGAAGTGTATTGAGTTGAGCTACTGTTTCAAGTTCCAATTGTTAACAGTAAATTTATTCATCATGAGTGCTGTTTATGCTGATTTTTTGTTGGACAATGCTTTAATAACATTGAAGAATTTAAGCGGCTGCTGCAAAATATGAGGCAGAAAAATGCCAAAGTTTACCATTCGTGTTAGTCAATCTGTAAAATCGTCCTTCAAATTTTTGAAGCGTAATATTAATACAAATTAATATGGGTTTATATAGCCAAATTTTTATACCTCTCCTCTCCAATTTAGAAGCTCAAAATTTACTTACCATAAGTCATGTGTAGTGCTTGTACAAAACTGTAAAATCTAGCTGTTGGAAATTAAAGAATCCGTAAAGAGGATCGAACCCTGGTTTCCCGCGTCAAAGCCAGACATCCTAACCACTACGCTACCCAGTGACATACATAAGCAGTTAATTTTTAAATATTTACTCGTAAGTTTAACTGCATCCTTTTAACACGGCAGATTTTAAAATTTAATTATACGATCAAAATTATTTTAAATGAAATAATATAAAATTATTTTATATACAAAACCATAATATAAATTGTTGTTTAACAGACGATTTATACTGTGGCTTTGTACACACATCACTAATACGTCACTAATGACGTCTTAACCTTTCCTGTGTGGTTAATTTTAATTTTAGCCGCACATTAGTGTGCCGATAGCCTCGGCGAAAGGTTTATTATTTGAACTTTCATTTCATGTGCATTTTGTAACATGACGTTATTACAATTAGGATCACTTTTTGATTTAATTTCGCATTAAGTATAATATTTTGAGTTTCTAAACAGAGAATATTTACTTTGATTTCTCTATAAAAGAATTTCTCGTGTACATTTTATTAAATATGTGAATTATATCATGTTAAAATATATAGCGATGTCTACTATGTTAATGACACAAGCATATATCTTATACATGCCTTTGGAATTGTAATAACTTGAGTATTAATATACATATTTAGTCGAATTTCTCTTATCATGTTTTAACTTTTGTTTCTCTAAGTTATTTTACAGTTGTGTAAACAGGTGTCTTGATATTTAAATTTTAACATTCAGATATTCTCTAAACATTCCCCTTACCCTGATGATTTCAAGTCTCACGCAGTCTCCGAAACCATAAAGGTCGATGCAAGCTGTGCCGAAGTATTTCTTATACTTCGTCGTGCGCTTACTCTTTTATAACATCGAGAAAAGAGTAAGGTGCAGTATAAACGAAGCACATCATTGAAAAGAAGGTTCAAACATCTGTTATGCTTTATTTTAAAGCTCCAACATAATATTACATTAATTTAGGTTTAAGGACTTTCTTTAGAACTCTGCATGGTGAAAGCAAGCAAGCAACACACCAAGCAGCACGAAGCAGCCAAGGAACCTATCCCGAGGACCGGTAGCGCCACATCTGTATAGGACTACTGGGGTAAGTGTTTAATGAATATTAATTGCCCAGTATTTTACATCTGAATACGGGGTTAAGGTTATACATCTACTACAAAATCCCATGATAACCACGAGAAAGCAAAAGATTGTCATATTCTTTTATGCCTTTTCAAATGTATATAATAAAATACTTGATAGAGTTATGATTTACATCTAACATTTTATTAGTAAACAACAAAATCTGAAATTTTAGTTTTTTCTAATATTTCTAAAAGCAAACAATTTACACCAACGTTGTGTATTTTAAAGCCAGTATAAACTCTTCTACATTTTTACCCATTTAATCGAACGTATATTACTAACCATAATTAAAATCGCAATGCAGACGCGAATTATAGGCCTACTGTATATAACCATCTTATTTATAATTTAAAACTAAAATTCATACCTCGCGCTAGAACTCTCAACATGAGGAAATCGGGCCGAATAAAATCCAGTAGGTACTGGGTTCCAGGTGGTGCCAACCATTCAGCTACTGCTTTATTGCCACTTCCTAAATACATTAAACCTAAAGCAATAATTGCACCTGGTGCTGTGACATCTAAATTTACTGTAGATCCTTCACGTATTTGGAATGAAGGTACTTTATATTTATCAGTCTGAGCTCCTGCAACCTGAATAATAAATTTTGATGAAAAAAAAGTGTACTAATCTACCCATTAAAGGTCGCTTATTTCCACCGCTCTCATGTAATAATGTAGCGTATCAGCAACGTTAAGATCTGACAAACCAGATAGACGTCCTTCTTGTTTTAAATTAACTAATCCTAATGCTAAGCCTGCAGAAAGGGAATAGGATTCCCTATCCATACTATTTTCCATTTCTGGTCCAGGTGGACGGCCAATTTCTGACAATAAGACTTCAGTCATATGTCGATGTGCTGTTCCTTGGTAGACCAAGCCCACACCAAGTAATACTGCAACTTGAACATTTTGAGGTACATCAAGTTCCATTGAAGTAGGTGGTAATAATGCTTCAATGTGAATACTTAACATTTTTGTTACATTTGCATTACCTGTTCCACGCATTGCAGATGATAAACCTAGAATATTTCCGTTATAAAAATTAAAATCAAATCTAAATAAAAAAGTAGTTTAGATGGCTCAAATGTTAAAAATTCTTAAGAACTAAAATGTATTATAAATTCATTACATACTCGATTTTGATGCTGGAATAGTTGCTTAATAAAATCAGTATGTTGTTCAACAATGATGAAACAATATTTAGATTAGTATTACCATATTGCAACTGCAAGTATCTCGAAATTGGGAAATTATACTGAGATGAAGTTCCTACTGTACAGGCTGCCCCAACAATAGAGTGAAGTAGGTTTTCGCTTAACTAATATTAATTGTGTAAAAATTGTATTAGCCATAAGTTAGGGGTAAGAAACATGCACATTTTAAAAATACTGGAAGTTATACAGAGTGCATCACAAAAGCAGGGCATTAAATAGTATGCTATTTTTTTTAAACGAAACACTGTATTTACTTTTATTCTTGAATTCTACATGTTCGTACATTCTTTGAACATTAACTGGAATTTGATAGTGTTTGAGATATTCGTATTGAAATATTATAATTGGCATTTTCATGGGCTTGATGAATGGACAGTTGTTCCGTTATTTTTACAATTCAAATTTTCGATATTTAGTAGAAGAAGAATTACTATTATATTAATGTTTAGCCCAAGAAATATTCGTAATTGTTTCAAAAGGGTATTTATTATAATGATCCGAATAAGAAATGTAAGGTTTTATTCAAGAATAATTAAGTATTCTATTAAATATTGTCTTAATATTCAAATAAATGGCCTTCTATTTGAATATACATATTTATCCTTTTTTTTGTTTTGTTTCACTTCCGAGAACATAAAAAGAATCACTATATGACAAACTTCTTAAATATTGTTTTTCATTCCTTCCCTAGTTGTTGGATTATCAACATATAACCAATTTTTTAGGTATTCCCATAAGAAAAAATCCAATAGAGTCTAATCGCACGAACTCGATAGCCATGATATAAATTCCCCACACCTTATACATTTATTGTGTATTGTTGATCCAAGAATTCCCTATGTCATGATAAAAATGTGAAGGTGTATCATCGTGATCATTGTGTTACAGTCACATATTTAGTCATTTATTTAAATTAATATCTTCTAGTAAAGGAGACGCATCTTATCATAAGAATTATAAATACAAATACAACTCTGTAACTACCCCTATACAAATATATTACAATAAGTATGCTCAACCACAGGTACTGATGTAATTAATGCTTTTACAATGTTATTTTCACTTATTTAAGATTCTGTTACATCTCTCCTTTCATCAAATAGACAGTTTTCAGTACATAGTAATGCCACATGGTATATGGAGCAAGTGTCTGAAACCTACCAAACCAAATATGACGGGCTCAGATAATGTTCCAGCGTATCTAAATATACAATTGTTTGAACATATTTCTAAGTATTTTAGATTAATTATTCAATCTAGTTCTGCAAACATCAGACTTTCCCAATTCTTAGAAACTCTCCAGAATTGTTCCCATTCATAAAAGCAGCACTAAAAAAGTGATATTAATAACTTTGATTGCATTTGCTACTCCATTCTTATGACTAAACTAGATAACATTGGTTTCTCACATGAACTAATTTTATTAATAAAATTATACATGGCTGATCGTACCCACTATGTACAATACTTGGCCGCAGGTCTAAATTAATCCATGCTTTATCGAGAATGCCTCACGGGTCATTACTTGGACCTCTGCTGTTTCTAATCTACACAAATGATATCAGTGGTATCATAGATTTAAACTATCTGCTATGTGCTGATGACCTATAACTAGGCGGTTCCGTAACTTAATTGGCTTGCGTGTGACAACTAAGCCCAAGGTCTCAGATTCAATTTCCGATAGAGACCTCTTGAAAAATGTAAGGTCGGCATTTTCAATTTTCACAAGAAAATGTCCTCATTCGGAACAGAGGTAAAATGGAGGTCCTGTGGTATGTGTGTTGTCATGTACGTTTAAAATCCCTACCTTGCTTGGAACAGCAAGGGTTTGGCAAAATTCAAAATTTCCAGGTAAAAACTCGCTTCATGGTTAATGTAGTACCTTTGGATGGAGCATTAGAAAAACGAATATAGTGATGACATAACTATTTTATAAAATTACTTCGTTCGATGATTGTTAGAATACAAACAATCTCTCGAGACTTAATGATTTGTATCTCCTTAATAGACTTCCATTAAATAGTACGAAGTGTAACATAATGTCATTTGCAAAAATAAGCAATCCACATTTTTATTATTATATGCTACATGATTCTATTCTTCAGAGACCATTGTCTATCAAGGATCTTGGGGTACACATTTCGACTCCAGATTTAACTTCACCGAATATATACACAGAATTTTAATATCTTAGTAAAACAACTGGTTTTATTATTCGCAACTCAACTGATTCCAAGGATTTGGTAACGTTAATTACACTGTTTAATGTATACATTCGATCACACCCGGAATATGCATGCTATTTGGTGCTTACAGTATAATAAATACATAACTTCAATTGAGAACATTCCGAAGAAATTCTTGAATACAGGTAATGTAACATGGACCAGAGAACCAAATCACTTTAAGAAGAAACCAGGGTATTTAACAGATTGCGCAGAAATGTAGTGACAGTTATTACGGTGATGTTTGGAGAGTGCATTTTATAAATACTCCCACACATAATAACGAAATCACGTAATTTAGTTCTATAAGAACTGTTTTATAGTAAGAAATGAAATAATATACACAGAATAAAAACAGCTGATGTAAATTGAGCGAGCTCCCTGGCATAGTTGGTATGCTTGTGATTACTATATCCAAGGTCGCAGTTTCAAATTTCAACACAATCCGCTTGAAAAATGTTAGACAAGCATTTTTCACAAAAAAGACGCCCTCGTTTGGATGAGATAAAATAGAGGTCGTGTGTATATGTGCGTGTTGTCGTGCACGTTAAAGGGTAATGCTCATGGCAAGTACAAAGTCAGTCACAGAAGAACTAATTTATACCAAATCGATACTGGTCACATCACAGGAGAACTATACGTTGTACTATGGAACATATGTTACATAAATAATGGACGAAAAGCGTCAAATGAAAATAAGAAATGTGTAGGCAACACCATTTCCTTTCACGTTCAATTTCACATATTCAATAAGTGATGGTACTGCAAATATATGTGAATCCAATTCTTTTACACGAAAATTGAATCGAGCCATAATGATTCCACATTAAGCGAACGACAGTTGTCGCTACGAACATTACTGGACTCCGTTAGTCATACAAACAATTATGATATGGTATAATATCGGATATTATGGATTATCAACCGAATGGACTAACTCCTCTAGTTAAAAATATGAGGTGGTGGGATAAAGAAGTTGTATTTGAAAGAGCCGATATAGAACCTTTAATTAAAAAGTTCAAACACAGATGACGTTGGCAATCACTATACAAGCGATTCAGATTCAAACTAATTATAAAATTTGTTTTTTTTATTAAAATATATTAACATTAAACGTCGTGTTAAAAAATCAGGCTATCACCTACACAAATTTTTCAGTTGATATAAATACTACGTCACATAATATAGATTTTTCTAGCACATTTATAAAGCGGTTAATAAAGTTATAACATTAGACGGCAACTGTAAAATTTTAAGTAATAAAAAGATTGAAAAGGAAAATATTTAATATTTTAACTATTCATTTTGTTATGCGCATGGGTGAGAAACGATGTTTAGAAAATGTATACAGGGTGGCATTAGTTATATGTTATTAATTTAAAGGGGGTGTAGAGACCTATAAGACAAACAAAAATTGTTAATAAACTTGGGGTCTAAAGCAAACAGTTTAGCTACAAATAGACACACAAGTATTAAAATTGTTTGAAAACCACTGCAATGTTGACTAAGTCACAAATAAAATACACAACTACATCATGCTTTAAAGTCGACCAATTAAGTTGTGACCTTCAGCAAACCTAAATTAGTGAAATAGACTGCATTTTTGCTGCCAAACGAAATAACTCAATGCAGTTTAGCTGCTACTGAAATAACTTTAAATTTCTTTCTAAAATGTTTAGATAATAATCACAACAAAAAATAATATTCCATAATGCTGATGTGGTCGACTGTATGGCGTTTGTTACAATTCAGCGTTTATGCAGAATATGATATCATGCTTTAAGTTGAATGTACTTTTTCATTACATAGCTCGTAACTGGGGTTAGATGTAAGTATAAGTGTTATGTGTTTCACCAACGAGCTTAGGTCATACAGTTAAACACTGTATAGGGACTTAACTGTAATTGGATCTAGGAAATTGAAGTTTATTGTCGCGTTATTAGCTTAAAGAATTGTTTTTTTGAAAATACGAAAACCCGAGAATTATACCAACCACGAACTTGCACATACAGTGGAAATTTCGAACACTTATTGTAAAATCATTTCATGTGTGGCGTTATGTGATTCAGGATAGCATACGTAAGTTGTTTCTTAAAAAACATATGACAAAACAGCAGTCCTAAAACTTTTACAAAAGTTCTCACCTAGGTCGGGCATTTAAAAAGCGGTCCAAGAGTAAAATGCCTTATAGGTTTTTTGTTTAACTAATCAATCTCCATCACCTCCTAAATTTAATGACATAAAACTAATGCCACCCTGTATATTGGCACAGCATAACAGTAGCATTTAGCAGGTGTGACGTAACTACACAGATTCGTAGAACGTGTTGCTTAGTTTAATAGTCCAAGATGATATCAACTGTGAAATCTTTTTTACGACATGAATATGTTATAAAACTAAAAGCTAAATTTTCAAGTACAAAGCTTACCTATTATCACCACTATGTGTAGGAAATTTGGGGTATAATGCACAAATAAGTGCTGCCACACTCTCAGGCGAATTAGAGAGAGCATATTTGCCACCTCCAAGAAACAGAAAACCAAGTGCCATATGTAAAGCCATGTGAGATCCATAGGTCACAACTGCACTACTTGCTAAACCAACACGCCTTCTTAAATGCCTTACTATTCTCATTATATCTAAGTTTCCTGTTCCAGCCATAACCTAAAATGATTAAATTATATACAATAAACATTGCACTCACCAAAGAAGCAGAAAGCAAAATAACACTTAGACATGTTTCAATTGTAGGTTTTCCTGCTAATTCTGCAATTGATTTAGCTGTTAAAGATGCAAACATTTTACAGTAATGCAGTAACTGTATAAATGTCTCTTGGTCTGCTGTCCCTGCATATTTCAATCCCATAGCAAAACACGCACCCGCAATAATATTACAATATGCTTGACTAAAATACAAAATTAATAATAATAAATATATTAAGAAAAAGCATACTTCATTTCCTCATAATCAACATCATAATTTATAATCGTAGGCTTCACCAAGCAATAAGGTAGAATAGATTCAGGAACCTGATCTTCTATCCAATCAAGGTTTGAATTTGAATCTATGCTGTCCCACATAATCAATCCTAAAATGGTTAATTACAAATAATATTAGATATTTTCTCTAAACATAAAATAATGTTTTCACTTATTATTTTTAATGCAAGAAGTCTAGAATTTTGAAACACATTAACTGTTCATCCGCACAGGGACCTTTCCCTATATGCCACAAATTGTTTTTTGAAAGTACAGTTTGGATTAAATTTAGATTTGGTGTATAGAATAGTAGGTGATTATCAGTTTTATCAAAAATAAAATCAAACGTGTCAAGCATATGTAAAGCATAGCAAGCATGTAACATACTTTGTATACACGCCCAGACTGAGCCTAGAAAGGTATGAGGAATTCCATAAATAAAAAATAAGTACAAAAAACATTTTCCTCAAAGTTTTCACATCATTCAATATTCCTTAGTAAAAGAATTATGTACACATTGATGTACACATCAACAAGGCAATAAAAGGCAATAAAACATGATTACTAAAAAAGAATTAGTAAAAACAGCCCTTTGCCAGGTATTAGTTCCATGATTATATATTACAAAAACACTATGTTTGCCTACCAATTGTAACACATCGGCATTACGTTAAACAAACAGGAGCAAAAAGATGACAATTAGACTTAAACAAACACAATTAATATTGATGCACCCTGTACATTCTGATTTCATATATAATAGTGTTCAGTAAGCACGACATTTCAATAAATTGTGTTAGTTCTATTAAAACATAAATTATTTTAAACCACAAAAGCATTGTTTTATTTCTGTTAAATACATATTGGAACAGAACTTAGGTTCATAAATTATTTTAAACCACAAAATGATAAACGAAATATTTATAACAGTAAATTTTTATAGCAAGGTTGCATCATTTAAGGGAAGCCTTTAAAATAAAGAAGAAATTACCTTGAATGTTCCATATCATAACTATTCCAAATATAGAAGCCCTTTTTACAAATTTTAATTGGGTGGAGCAGAATTAATGTTTCATTGTTGCAATACTAAGTAAACCCCTGGTCATACCAGAAGTATATTCACACAATGTATAGTAATTATTTAAAAAACATAGATGCCTCATTAATAAACTCACAAATAGCAGTGATGCGAATGGTACGGAAATATGGGAAGTTGTAGGTTAAACGGAAATGCAGCCTCAAGTTCAAGATGTAATATGACTGGATTTCCTGCAGGGAAAAACCATGGCATGCGACTTATTTTCTGTAAGTTATGGTTGCACGAGTAGGGTATTTTCAACTCACATGTTTGTGAAATTATTATCATTATGACCAATTAAAGGATTTAGGACCTGGAGAGTTCATCCCTCCATTAATTAGGAATCTTGTGTATTGTTGAGTTAAGGAAGCTGTCTCAGTTGGAAAGAAAGCCAGGCCAGCTAGAAGGACAAGAAATTTGCATGCTGGAGGTCTGTGGTCAGCCTGTAAGTTTTAAAAATTGGAATTCGAACAGTAAGTAATATTATCAACTTTTATGTATATATTTTTTAATAATGTATATGTGAATTGTAAATATAAAGGGTTGGTATTTAAGACAGGAAATTAATTGAACATGAAAGTTATTATTTTGTTGATTGATGATTTAGTGAAAAAACGAGTGTTGGTTAAATTTAAACAATGGTGCCATTCAAAAAATTGAGAAATATGTATTCCTTGACTTTAAATTATTTTGAATGGTCCATAAAAGCAAAAAGGAAAAGTTGGTATTTAACTGTTTCCTATGTTGTTATCAGAGGCATTTCCAGAAATTGAATTTATAATGTCTTGTAATTTAATATGGGAAATTGAAAAATTGGAGTGATAGTATTATTGATGGATTTAATTTAAGGTTCCTCATATGACTTCTTTTAGTAATACCTGGCCTAATTGAAATTATATCTTCTAAAACAAAAGAATTCAAATAGCATACTTAATTAAGATTAATTATTCAATAAATCTATTATACAAGATGCGCCTATATTTAATTTGCCCATTAAAATGTACTAAATTTTACTTATCCATTGAATTTACAGCTGGAGTTAATGCAACACATTGCAAGAGTCATTACGCGGATTCACCGATTACTCCATGTTTTTTTTTTTAGACTGCGAGTCTGCTGTGTGTCAACATTTTAGTGAAGAGCAATATTCTTAGACGATATCTATAAGTTACATTGTACGAAACTGCATCATATAAAACATTAACGCAGAGGGAATACTTGATTTGTAAAACTTCAAATTTTTCAATATTTACTTATACTTGTAGTCACGGTTATGGGTGTTTCCTTGTAACAATTTACATAAAGCCCGTATCAGCCTTCAGTGATTACATGTTCAACAGGAAAATATGAAATGTATGGAATTAGCATTCAAATACCCACTAGGCTAAACAGAATTAATAGGCAGGCATAAGTACAAATTTACATTTATGGGTTTTTATTGTAGTATTAAATAATAAAGGATCCTATATCACAAATGCATGGATATTGTTGTTGGGATAATTTAATGTATTAGTCAACTTGTTAATACATGCTTACAACAGATACGTTAACATGTTCAGCATGCAAGGTATGTTTCTTACTTGTTCAAGTTTATATGCAACTGAAGAAAGGGAATACCAGAATTGTATGGTTATGTGCAGAAGCAAAACATCAATAGTATTTTATCTGTTGGAGTGGAACATTGGTTTTGCAACCAAAGAAAATTATTCAATTGTTTTTGTTAGATATTTGTGGCCTGTAGTCTGTACTGGTATTGTACAGAATTGTAATCAAAGTAAGTTTTGTTTTTGTCTGACAACTAAAAATGTCAAATTAATTTTTCGTTTTGTTTGTTATTGAATCGATTCTAATCAATCAAAATTAATTCTAAAACTTAAATAATGATTGAACCAGCGACAAGCTATATGTAAATTGAAGCATATACAGGTATCATGTTATCAATGTTTATATTACTGCAAAATAGTATTATAATTTAGTTCCTTCACCAAATATAAATATTTCTTTATTTTATTACATTTTATAGCAGTTAACTTGACTGTCTTAGAGCTTAGAGCATTGTGTTATGGATGAAATGTGATAGGTTAATAAATTTTGTTTTGCCGTAAAGGGACGGGTATCCCGTAACAATTTAAGGGTGATTTGGCTGTCTACAGTGATGCGAGAGTTCCTATGTAAGAAATTATAAAAAAATAATAAGGAAATAAAAATAATAAAATGGCCGAAATATAAACAAACTATGTAACAAAATCAGTTACCTTGAAAGACTTTCTTGCATTAATTAAGAGACTCCAAACCATCTGCCTTAACATTCTTTTGATATTATCCCCATAGAGAAGACTGTTATTTCCCATAGGTTTCCTAAATTCTATTACCTTATATGTTACCTTTCTTTAAGACCAATAAAATTTACATTTAAAATCTATGTATTTTCTATTACATAAATTCCAATTGTTTACATTTTAAAATTCACATGTACATAATTATAAAGTATAAACAATAGTTCATAATTACTCGATGTTTAAATTCCAATTCTTTAAATTCGAGGGAAGATCTCCAGTAATTCACTTTCTTTCCTCCAACTAGCACGACTCCATTAACTGAACACAATCCATTTATTTCAGCTCTATCTGCAGGCAATCCTTCATCACTGCCCATACACAAGTTTGTAAAATTTGAGGCTCCTCAATATCCTTGCCAAATCTGCAAACGAAGTTATACAAAAGCTCGTGCACCATTTAAGTCTCCTTCGAAGAAACTCTTGTTACATTGAAACTGATTACTGGTTTCGTTCAACACCACAAGCCCCACTTGCTTGAATAGCTACATTTTTACGTTTCAAATTGTTCTCTGAATTTCATGAAATCTTGTATGTTCACACAGCTAGATAATATTCAATCAAAAAAATATTCATAAGCATATTTTAACTATATGTAAAATAAGAAAAAGGCAAGACAATATTGTGAATATTAAAATAGGCAATTTAGATATTAATAAGATAATAAGAACCTGCTATGAACACACACTTAGATAATTTAGATATTTATTAAGGGTAGGTTAGATTACTGCTTTCATTGATATTCAAAGAAATTAGCAAAATCCATACCTAAGACAAGAAAGATCCCAGTACTTATTTGAGTTGTACCTGGCGTTCAGCACGAAAAGCATCTGCCTCTGTCAAACTTCTAAAGAGACGAAACATCTGGTGCACCAAATAGTTGCAATGAAATGCCATTGCATTTCATCAAAAGACATTCCGGCTTCCAGTTGTTTTTTATGTTGTATTTATATAGAAATTTATATATACCTCTTGAACCAAAATATATTTCTGAGGCAATGTTTAATAGTAGATAATTTTTAAATTAAAAATATTTTCGAAACAAAATGTTTTCTATTTGGATCAATATTTCCGAAACGAAAGGTAAATTTTTTTGAAAGTGAAGTATTATTTTGGACCCTGCAAGAATCAATTGTGTTACCAATTAATATAACCATATTTCTAAGAAACACATCAAAAATTAATCTATTTTTATCTTATCATCTTTTATTTAAAAGACAGATACAAATAGGCAAGTTTTCATCTTACAGTAGGATGAGATTCCTATATTATTTTTATTATAACACTTGCTTTATATAGAAATATACATACTATAGCTAACCTCATGGCAATTTAAAGCCAAGTCAAATTGGAAACCTCTGCATCTGGCAGCTTGAAGATCGTGAAAGCGAGTTTTATATTAATCTTTCTGATAACCCAGAACAAAGGGGGCAAAAATCATTGAAGTGGTTATGTAGTAGGGAGACATAGATAGACGACATTCCTGCCATGGGTTCAGATCCTCGCTAGTTGTTTTGAAAGAAGAATCAACCAATAAGAAAATTACAGTAAACGTATTTACTTATACTATGTAAATAAATAATAAAATCGTGCATAAATATAGTAATCTCTATCTAGTTTATTTTTTAGTACAAGAGTACACGTAAATATATATTAGAAATCAAAGTTAAGTCCAATGAATAATAAAATGTGTTTTTAGAATGAGGTAAACACAAGTATTTTAAAAAGTGCAAAGTACGCTGTAAAATTGCCAGGCTTCGGCCAATTGGCATGGTACAAAAGTATTCAGAGTTTGTTCTGCCAAAATTTCTGAACAGTCACTTGCACTTAAAGATGCAGAAGCAGATGCTGTCGATGCGATGTAGTCAAGTGTAATGTTATTTGTATCAACATCTACAATAATGCAAAAATCAAATTAATAACAAAACAAACACATCACTGTCATGAATGATTTTTATTTATTTTTGCAGTCAAAACATGATAAGATTAACCGGCTAACCGATATATTTTGTATGTTCCGTGATAGGTGCAGCCAGCACTTTGCAAAAGTGAAAACAAAAACTGATATCTGTGATTACAATAAACGATATCCACAGTGCTAAATAAAGCAAACTATATTTACCTGCAGCAGATGCAGGTGCAGAAACAACTTCTTTGCAGATTGTATGATGAATTATTAAACATTGTACTAGTACTTGCAATTCCTTGTTACAATTCTTGCAAAGTACCTTTATGCCTGTAGAAGTATTTAGATCACTGGCACTGATGCATGAAGGTCTAACAAATAAAATGTACTTTTAAAAGCAGAACTCCAACCTTTTATATGCTCACAGTCACTGCAAGCCTGGACAGACTATGAAAGTAAATAGCTGTACATTTTCAAACTTTCTGAACGCTGATGCATGTATTTTTGATTGTTTTACTTCTGGAATAATACAATTATGGTTTACTAGATGTAGAAAATTTAAGAACGCTGTTAAATCAGAATACAATTAAATTGCAATATAATAATTTTGGCTAGATTTTACTTTAGAAGGGTTTTGTTTCCATCTAATTACGAATGCGTAAAAATTAAAAATTATGATTTAAAAAACAGTGATTTTGATTTTAAAAAATCAATCTTTCCAATTCTGTTTTGCACCTTTTAACTTTATAAAATATTACTGGATCCCGTTTCACGTAATAAGTTAAACAAGAAAGAAATTTAAACTATCAATGCTTTCTATACTTAACTACTCTAAATTTTATAATGTACAGGGTATTTCCCTATTATCAATATTATTTCCATTCATCTTAAATTAATAAGTATACCCCTATTAATCAATTTTTTCACCCAAAATAATGCACAGGTTACAATATGATAATTCTTGAACATCAAGAAATCGATGCAATAAAACTCAGTTGCTTACTTTTAAAAAATAAATAAATCCTGCAATTAATCAGCACTCTTATAACAAAAGAAGCACCTCTTTCTGTGATGCACATTCACCGGTTAATTCCAATATAACCATACTTTTCATTTCAACAATTATTGAATACTTTTGAGGGTTTGTTATAAATATCTAAATTATTGAATACTTTGAGAGATTAATCAGAATAACACTTCATTTCAGAACTTAATATATAAATAATACAATACAGGGTGGAGATTGCTAGACACTCAAAAAGTATACAAAAATAATTTATTGTAAAAGTAAAGCTAATTATTGCATTATTGTATTGTAACATGTCTTTTTGCCTATATTTCAGCATGTTACATCTGTGCTTGGCACTATTAGCATATAAATGCTAATACCTACATTTAAATATAAAATTACTCTCTTTATTATATAATATATTTTCTATAAGGATTTATCTCGTACATTCCTGGATTATTAGTTTTAATGCACAAGTTATTAATTTGTTTACATAGTACAAATAAATATATCTAAATGTAATTTTCCAATTGGTCATTTCTAATTTTCCTATTGGTTGTATTATAATTGTATCTAAATGAAATTTTCCTATTGGTCATTTCTGAAGTGTTTATTCTAGAAACACAACTGGTGTGGTTCTAATTCTGTAATATAATTATATGAAATTTTCCTATTGGTTATTTTTGAAGTGCTTATTTCAAAGTCACAACTGGAGTGGTTCTAATGTTGTATTATTGGGAATTATAGCTAGTGATCGTCCATCCCGAAGATGGCCGAAAATAATTGATTAGAAGTGTCAAATTTTCATTTCGCGAATATCTGATTGCTTATCTGGCACTCCATTTCTCATTTAACTTTTACCTTGCTTCATGGTTACCTGGTATGTAAATTTTCTAGTTATAGATCATAAATTAACATTTAAATATATTTGTAGATGTTTTATCTAATGGATGAAGGAGTTATTTCTTCATTAATCCCATCAACTACTTATGATGATGGTAAGATATAAACCGATATAACTTTTCTTTGCACCTCGTGGTAGGTTGTCACTTTTGTAACACAACTGAATTTTCTAGGGTCCTTTGTTACCTCTGGCTCCAGCGGATTTGTATGTTCCTTTGTTACCTCTGGCTCCGGATTTGTGTGTTCCTTTGTTACCTCTGGCTTCAGTGGATTAATATGTCCCTGCAATATGTGTTCCTGTAATATTTTTACATGGAAAAGTTGCATGTGCAATTCACAAACAGATGATGTAAAATAAATAATCGTCACAAGTATTTCATATTTCGTTTCTTTCTACTTTACATAATGAATGCTAAGTTATTATCTTATTGAAAAATTTCGACAAGTTTACTTTTATGGAACAGAAGTCTGTAAGGACAACATTCAAAGTTGACCACATGTTTTGTTTTGTACCTACGCTAGGAGTTCCTCAAACGCAGGATGTTTCTGTTTCCTGGATATTGGAGGATTCCTGTAACTTAAGTAACTTTGTATTAGTTTAGTTACTGATACAACAGGTAGTATGAAATTTAAAACTTTTACCTTACCGTTTCTCTGTTAAAATAAAGAGGCCTAACCTCTATTTAAATTTGTCTTTGTCACTACAAATATTTTGTATTGATTATTAATTACCTTTTACTTACCTTAATTGATTTCAAATAGCATTCTCTAATGTATGAAATTTAAAACTTTTACTTTACCGTTTCTCTGTTAAAATAAAGAGGCCTAACCTCTATTTAAATTTGTCTTTGTCACTACAAATATTTTGTATTGATTATTAATTACCTTTTACTTACCTTAATTGATTATTAATTACCTTTTACTTACCTTAATTGATTTCAAATAGAATTCTCTAATATATAATCCTATCTTAAATGATTTCAAATATAATTATCTAATATATAACCTAAAAATATGTAAACATTTGAAGCTTCATATGGTGAAAAGGTTTACGCGGAGGCTATCGGCACATTAATGTGTGGCTAAAAATAAAAATTAAGGGCACAGGAAATTTTCGTGACGTCATTAATGACGTACGTTCGTATTTACCAGGAAGGTGTTGGTTTGTTCTTCAGTTGATTGTTACTGGTTTTAGCTTTGTTTATGTATATCAACAAAGATTATAGTTTCTAACCTATGTGTCAGTTTTAGCGCCGTAGCTTATTTTTCATAATCCCCATAAGAAATTACCAATATTTTTAGCTGTTGTTTATAAATCTTCGAAGTGTATTGAGTTGAGCTACTGTTTCAAGTTCCAATTGTTAACAGTAAATTTATTCATCATGAGTGCTGTTTATGCTGATTTTTTGTTGGACAATGCTTTAATAACATTGAAGAATTTAAGCGGCTGCTGCAAAATATGAGGCAGAAAAATGCCAAAGTTTACCATTCGTGTTAGTCAATCTGTAAAATCGTCCTTCAAATTTTTGAAGCGTAATATTAATACAAATTAATATGGGTTTATATAGCCAAATTTTTATACCTCTCCTCTCCAATTTAGAAGCTCAAAATTTACTTACCATAAGTCATGTGTAGTGCTTGTACAAAACTGTAAAATCTAGCTGTTGGAAATTAAAGAATCCGTAAAGAGGATCGAACCCTGGTTTCCCGCGTCAAAGCCAGACATCCTAACCACTACGCTACCCAGTGACATACATAAGCAGTTAATTTTTTAAATATTTACTCGTAAGTTTAACTGCATCCTTTTAACACGGCAGATTTTAAAATTTAATTATACGATCAAAATTATTTTAAATGAAATAATATAAAATTATTTTATATACAAAACCATAATATAAATTGTTGTTTAACAGACGATTTATACTGTGGCTTTGTACACACATCACTAATACGTCACTAATGACGTCTTAACCTTTCCTGTGTGGTTAATTTTAATTTTAGCCGCACATTAGTGTGCCGATAGCCTCGGCGAAAGGTTTATTATTTGAACTTTCATTTCATGTGCATTTTGTAACATGACGTTATTACAATTAGGATCACTTTTGATTTAATTTCGCATTAAGTATAATATTTTGAGTTTCTAAACAGAGAATATTTACTTTGATTTCTCTATAAAAGAATTTCTCGTGTACATTTTATTAAATATGTGAATTATATCATGTTAAAATATATAGCGATGTCTACTATGTTAATGACACAAGCATATATCTTATACATGCCTTTGGAATTGTAATAACTTGAGTATTAATATACATATTTAGTCAAATTTCTCTTATCATGTTTTAACTTTTGTTTCTCTAAGTTATTTTACAGTTGTGTAAACAGGTGTCTTGATATTTAAATTTTAACATTCAGATATTCTCTAAACATTCCCTTACCCTGATGATTTCAAGTCTCACGCAGTCTCCGAAACCATAAAGGTCGATGCAAGCTGTGCCGAAGTATTTCTTATACTTCGTCGTGCGCTTACTCTTTTATAACATCGAGAAAAGAGTAAGGTGCAGTATAAACGAAGCACATCATTGAAAAGAAGGTTCAAACATCTGTTATGCTTTATTTTAAAGCTCCAACATAATATTACATTAATTTAGGTTTAAGGACTTTCTTTAGAACTCTGCATGGTGAAAGCAAGCAAGCAACACACCAAGCAGCACGAAGCAGCCAAGGAACCTATCCCGAGGACCGGTAGCGCCACATCTGTATAGGACTACTGGGGTAAGTGTTTAATGAATATTAATTGCCCAGTATTTTACATCTGAATACGGGGTTAAGGTTATACATCTACTACAAAATCCCATGATAACCACGAGAAAGCAAAAGATTGTCATATTCTTTTATGCCTTTTCAAATGTATATAATAAAATACTTGATAGAGTTATGATTTACATCTAACATTTTATTAGTAAACAACAAAATCTGAAATTTTAGTTTTTTCTAATATTTCTAAAAGCAAACAATTTACACCAACGTTGTGTATTTTAAAGCCAGTATAAACTCTTCTACATTTTTACCCATTTAATCGAACGTATATTACTAACCATAATTAAAATCGCAATGCAGACGCGAATTATAGGCCTACTGTATATAACCATCTTATTTATAATTTAAAACTAAAATTCATACCTCGCGCTAGAACTCTCAACATGAGGAAATCGGGCCGAATAAAATCCAGTAGGTACTGGGTTCCAGGTGGTGCCAACCATTCAGCTACTGCTTTATTGCCACTTCCTAAATACATTAAACCTAAAGCAATAATTGCACCTGGTGCTGTGACATCTAAATTTACTGTAGATCCTTCACGTATTTGGAATGAAGGTACTTTATATTTATCAGTCTGAGCTCCTGCAACCTGAATAATAAATTTTGATGAAAAAAAAGTGTACTAATCTACCCATTAAAGGTCGCTTATTTCCACCGCTCTCATGTAATAATGTAGCGTATCAGCAACGTTAAGATCTGACAAACCAGATAGACGTCCTTCTTGTTTTAAATTAACTAATCCTAATGCTAAGCCTGCAGAAAGGGAATAGGATTCCCTATCCATACTATTTTCCATTTCTGGTCCAGGTGGACGGCCAATTTCTGACAATAAGACTTCAGTCATATGTCGATGTGCTGTTCCTTGGTAGACCAAGCCCACACCAAGTAATACTGCAACTTGAACATTTTGAGGTACATCAAGTTCCATTGAAGTAGGTGGTAATAATGCTTCAATGTGAATACTTAACATTTTTGTTACATTTGCATTACCTGTTCCACGCATTGCAGATGATAAACCTAGAATATTTCCGTTATAAAAATTAAAATCAAATCTAAATAAAAAAGTAGTTTAGATGGCTCAAATGTTAAAAATTCTTAAGAACTAAAATGTATTATAAATTCATTACATACTCGATTTTGATGCTGGAATAGTTGCTTAATAAAATCAGTATGTTGTTCAACAATGATGAAACAATATTTAGATTAGTATTACCATATTGCAACTGCAAGTATCTCGAAATTGGGAAATTATACTGAGATGAAGTTCCTACTGTACAGGCTGCCCCAACAATAGAGTGAAGTAGGTTTTCGCTTAACTAATATTAATTGTGTAAAAATTGTATTAGCCATAAGTTAGGGGTAAGAAACATGCACATTTTAAAAATACTGGAAGTTATACAGAGTGCATCACAAAAGCAGGGCATTAAATAGTATGCTATTTTTTTTAAACGAAACACTGTATTTACTTTTATTCTTGAATTCTACATGTTCGTACATTCTTTGAACATTAACTGGAATTTGATAGTGTTTGAGATATTCGTATTGAAATATTATAATTGGCATTTTCATGGGCTTGATGAATGGACAGTTGTTCCGTTATTTTTACAATTCAAATTTTCGATATTTAGTAGAAGAAGAATTACTATTATATTAATGTTTAGCCCAAGAAATATTCGTAATTGTTTCAAAAGGGTATTTATTATAATGATCCGAATAAGAAATGTAAGGTTTTATTCAAGAATAATTAAGTATTCTATTAAATATTGTCTTAATATTCAAATAAATGGCCTTCTATTTGAATATACATATTTATCCTTTTTTTTGTTTTGTTTCACTTCCGAGAACATAAAAAGAATCACTATATGACAAACTTCTTAAATATTGTTTTTCATTCCTTCCCTAGTTGTTGGATTATCAACATATAACCAATTTTTTAGGTATTCCCATAAGAAAAAATCCAATAGAGTCTAATCGCACGAACTCGATAGCCATGATATAAATTCCCCACACCTTATACATTTATTGTGTATTGTTGATCCAAGAATTCCCTATGTCATGATAAAAATGTGAAGGTGTATCATCGTGATCATTGTGTTACAGTCACATATTTAGTCATTTATTTAAATTAATATCTTCTAGTAAAGGAGACGCATCTTATCATAAGAATTATAAATACAAATACAACTCTGTAACTACCCCTATACAAATATATTACAATAAGTATGCTCAACCACAGGTACTGATGTAATTAATGCTTTTACAATGTTATTTTCACTTATTTAAGATTCTGTTACATCTCTCCTTTCATCAAATAGACAGTTTTCAGTACATAGTAATGCCACATGGTATATGGAGCAAGTGTCTGAAACCTACCAAACCAAATATGACGGGCTCAGATAATGTTCCAGCGTATCTAAATATACAATTGTTTGAACATATTTCTAAGTATTTTAGATTAATTATTCAATCTAGTTCTGCAAACATCAGACTTTCCCAATTCTTAGAAACTCTCCAGAATTGTTCCCATTCATAAAAGCAGCACTAAAAAAGTGATATTAATAACTTTGATTGCATTTGCTACTCCATTCTTATGACTAAACTAGATAACATTGGTTTCTCACATGAACTAATTTTATTAATAAAATTATACATGGCTGATCGTACCCACTATGTACAATACTTGGCCGCAGGTCTAAATTAATCCATGCTTTATCGAGAATGCCTCACGGGTCATTACTTGGACCTCTGCTGTTTCTAATCTACACAAATGATATCAGTGGTATCATAGATTTAAACTATCTGCTATGTGCTGATGACCTATAACTAGGCGGTTCCGTAACTTAATTGGCTTGCGTGTGACAACTAAGCCCAAGGTCTCAGATTCAATTTCCGATAGAGACCTCTTGAAAAATGTAAGGTCGGCATTTTCAATTTTCACAAGAAAATGTCCTCATTCGGAACAGAGGTAAAATGGAGGTCCTGTGGTATGTGTGTTGTCATGTACGTTTAAAATCCCTACCTTGCTTGGAACAGCAAGGGTTTGGCAAAATTCAAAATTTCCAGGTAAAAACTCGCTTCATGGTTAATGTAGTACCTTTGGATGGAGCATTAGAAAAACGAATATAGTGATGACATAACTATTTTATAAAATTACTTCGTTCGATGATTGTTAGAATACAAACAATCTCTCGAGACTTAATGATTTGTATCTCCTTAATAGACTTCCATTAAATAGTACGAAGTGTAACATAATGTCATTTGCAAAAATAAGCAATCCACATTTTTATTATTATATGCTACATGATTCTATTCTTCAGAGACCATTGTCTATCAAGGATCTTGGGGTACACATTTCGACTCCAGATTTAACTTCACCGAATATATACACAGAATTTTAATATCTTAGTAAAACAACTGGTTTTATTATTCGCAACTCAACTGATTCCAAGGATTTGGTAACGTTAATTACACTGTTTAATGTATACATTCGATCACACCCGGAATATGCATGCTATTTGGTGCTTACAGTATAATAAATACATAACTTCAATTGAGAACATTCCGAAGAAATTCTTGAATACAGGTAATGTAACATGGACCAGAGAACCAAATCACTTTAAGAAGAAACCAGGGTATTTAACAGATTGCGCAGAAATGTAGTGACAGTTATTACGGTGATGTTTGGAGAGTGCATTTTATAAATACTCCCACACATAATAACGAAATCACGTAATTTAGTTCTATAAGAACTGTTTTATAGTAAGAAATGAAATAATATACACAGAATAAAAACAGCTGATGTAAATTGAGCGAGCTCCCTGGCATAGTTGGTATGCTTGTGATTACTATATCCAAGGTCGCAGTTTCAAATTTCAACACAATCCGCTTGAAAAATGTTAGACAAGCATTTTTCACAAAAAAGACGCCCTCGTTTGGATGAGATAAAATAGAGGTCGTGTGTATATGTGCGTGTTGTCGTGCACGTTAAAGGGTAATGCTCATGGCAAGTACAAAGTCAGTCACAGAAGAACTAATTTATACCAAATCGATACTGGTCACATCACAGGAGAACTATACGTTGTACTATGGAACATATGTTACATAAATAATGGACGAAAAGCGTCAAATGAAAATAAGAAATGTGTAGGCAACACCATTTCCTTTCACGTTCAATTTCACATATTCAATAAGTGATGGTACTGCAAATATATGTGAATCCAATTCTTTTACACGAAAATTGAATCGAGCCATAATGATTCCACATTAAGCGAACGACAGTTGTCGCTACGAACATTACTGGACTCCGTTAGTCATACAAACAATTATGATATGGTATAATATCGGATATTATGGATTATCAACCGAATGGACTAACTCCTCTAGTTAAAAATATGGCCATAGACTGAGACATAACCAACCGCGGTTATCTCGGAACCATAGGATATCTTCAATTCGTGAACCAACGATCTACCTGTGCTACTCCGTTGCAAATATGTACATCAACCAGGAGTTAAAATATACGGTCTAGCAAACCATAAATTATCCACTACCATCAGTCAGCAAAGCTTTTCCAAACAACGGCAAAAACAACGTTTCTCCATACATACAACAATCATCATCAAGCTATTACAGTAAACATGCAGTTATTCGCCCTGACCACCTTTATTAAGTTTAAATTCTTTTTTAACTTCAAAATTTATTTAATTTTTTTTAAAACAATTCAGTTAATTTTGTAGTTAACTTGTGTTTTTCTAAACTCTTAAAATCTTGTTATCATTATGTTTTGAATATTTCTATCTTCAATTTAACTTTTATACCTTCTACCTCATTTAATTTTATCAACTTTTTGTTAGTTCCATTGTTAGTTCACGTATAGTATTAATTTTTGTCTTTATGTTTTACTATCTATATTTTTTGTGTATTAGCATATGGTAAATTCTTGGTAGCTCGTCACTCACCACAACTCATCTTTAAAATGACAACCACAGATGTATAATGGGCATTTGCTGTTCGATCAGCCCTCCTAAAGCAACAAAAATGTTATAATTTCTAAAAACATATCTAACTGAAATACATCTTTTCGATTTAATTCTGTCACAATATACTATATTATGCAATAAAAACATTGTTTTGACCGAGTAATAAACACAGTTTCTCCTATATTAAACTCATGAGAAATTATTTTCTTCTGCACAGCTTACCGAGTAAGCTCTTCCCATTTCTTTTTCTGGTCTTCATCGCTCGGGAATTTAAATATTTTACAACCATCTTTGTTGGCGTGACTGCATTCTACAGCAACAAATTTCTACATTCTACAACAAATTGGCGACGAGGATCGGATAGTATCCATAGTGCAAAGTTATATTTATTAAAAATTGTACGCATTACGCAACAAAAAAAATTTCTAACCTAAAAAAAAAAGACCACGTTTTTACCATTTTAGAAGAAAAAGAAAGTTACAAGTGCAATGCCTACAGAAAGTACAAGTACAAATATTCAAAATGTGCAAACTACTCCAAGTACTCAAAATTCTGGAAATGCTTTCGTACAAGCAGTTTTTACAGTTGAGCTGTTTGACGCGAGTCATACCAAATGGAATCGTTGGGTAAAACGTTTGGAGGTTGCTTTTAAAGTTTTTAATGTTGCAGAACACTTGAAGGTACCTTATTTACTGCATTTTATGGGTGGTGATAGTTATGATACGCTTTGCAATAAATTGTCTCCAGAGGAGCCTGAAACAAAATCTTACAATCAAATTGTACAGATATTGGATCAGTTTTACAATCCTGCACCGCTCGAGATTGCGGAGGTGTTTTGTTTCCACTGTAGGAAGCAGCACGAAGGTGAGCGAATTCAGGAATTCTTACATGCTTTACAAAAATTAGCAATAAACTGCAAGTTTGGCGAATTCTTAAGAACTGCACTACGCAACCAATTTGTATATGGTACGTATTCAAAACGTATTCAGTCTAGGTTATTGGAAACCAGGGACTTAACTTTGGACAAAGCCGTAGAAATAGCAACAGGTATGGAGCTATCAGAGGTAGATTCAAGGCAACTTCAACAACGTCAAGAAGTTATAAAGAATTCAAATCAGCTAAACCAGGTTAAAGCAACTAGCAGTTGTCATACGGGTGCGGTAAGGAAACCATTTACTTCAAGTAATCTCACAAACAAGGTGAGTTCAAAAAGGTTTAGTGGAACTAGGGTTAAATACTTTCGTTGTGGTAGTCAAAGTCATTTAGCAAGTAAGTGCAATAAAATAAATATTACATGTACTTATTGTAATACGAAAGGACATATGCAATCAGTTTGCATGAAAAAGGCCAATCGGGTTAAAAATATTGGTGTCGTTACAAATGCTGAAACAGAAATAAAGGATATTTTGCAAATTAAAAATCACAATAGAGATAAAATTATGATTGAGGTTAAATTAGATTCAGTCATAGTACCATTTGAATTGGACACAGGTGCAGCTGTTTCAATTATGAGCTTTGACAAATACAAATTGTTGTTTGGTCACAAACCTTTAAAAAAAAGTGATGTAACACTTATTTCTTACTGTAATACTAAAATAAATGTATTGGGTTATATTACTGTACAGGTGCAATATAAGAATGTTACAGAAAATTTAAATCTTTATATTGTTCCTACAAATAGGGATGCTTTATTCGGTCGAGAATGGCTTCATAAAATTAAGTTAGATTGGGAAAGCATATGTCAAATTAGCATTACTAATGTTTCAAGTTTATTACAAAAATACAAAAATGTTACCGAACCTGGCATAGGATGCATAACCGATTCACAAGCACGTTTAAATTTAAAACCAAATACAAGGCCAGTTTTCAAAAAAGCACGCACGGTTCCTTTTGCTTTACTACCCCGAGTTGGACAGGAAATTGATGCGTTGGTTGAACAAGGTATTTTAAAAAAGGTAAATACATCGGACTGGGCTACACCCATAGTGCCGGTTATAAAATCAAATGGGAAAATTAGACTTTGCGGTGACTTTAAAGTTACTCTGAATCAATACTTGCAAATCGATGAACATCCATTGCCTACAGTAAATGAACTATTTGCGACAATGGCTGGTGGTGAGAAATTTACCAAAATTGATCTGAGTGAAGCATATTTACACATGCCTGTTCACCCAGACAACCAACATTTACTAACACTTAATACACATAAAGGTCTATACATGTGTACAAGACTTATGTATGGAATTGCGTCCGGACCTGCTATTTTCCAGCGGGATATGGAAAAGAAATTACAAGGCATTGAAGGAGTCAGTGTATTCATTGACGATATTAAAATTACAGGACCAAATGATGAGGTACATTTGGAACGTTTAGAAGCTGTACTAAAATGCCTCAGTAATCATAATCTTAAGATAAATTTAAGTAAATCATTTTTCTTACAAGATTCAATTGAATACTGTGGTTATAAAATCAATAAAGGTGGCATACACAAACTTACTAGCAAAGTTGAGGCAATACAGAATATGAAGCGCCCACAAATAAATCTGAAGTGAGGGCAATGTTAGGTTAGTTAACTATTATGGTAGGTTTTCAAAAATCTGAGCTTGTTATTGCGACCATTAAACTTACTATTACAAAATAATGTGAAGTTTAAGTGGACACAAGATTGTGAACAAGCATTTCTAAATATTAAATTACGTTTTCAAGACCAAGAGGTGTTGTGCCACTACGATCCTACGTTACCTATAATTTTAGCTACGGATTCGAGTCCTTATGCTGTGGGTGCAGTACTCTCATGTTTTCCTGATGGCACAGAACGTCCTATTTCGTTTGCGTCACAAACTTTGACAAAAACGCAACAACGGTATGCACAGATTGATAAGGAAGCGTATTCTATTATATACGGTGTGCGAAAGTTCTATCAATATATATATGGTAGGCGATTTATTCTATATACAGATCACCAACCGTTAGTACACATTTTTGCACCTAATAAGGGTATACCAATATTAAGTGCTACACGAATGCAGCACTATGCATTATTTTTGCAAGCATTTGATTACGATATCAAGTATAAAAATACAAAGTTACATGGAAATGCAGATGCTCTTTCAAGATTGCCAACTAATTCAGAGGAAACTTACTTGTTTGAGGCATCTGATGTGTACGAGATAAATCAAATCGAGACTTTACCTTTAACTGTCAAGGAAATTGCTAAACATACACAAAATGATAGGACCCTACAACCATTGTTACAGGGGTTAAAATCAGGAGAAAGCATTGAGAGTTTGGACAGATTTTATATAAATCAATCAGAATTTACATTACAACAAAATTGTTTAATGCGGGGGCACAGAACTGTGATTCCTTGTTCGTTACGTCAGGGCATATTAGCCGAATTACACATTGCACATTTCGGAATATCAAAAATGAAAGCTCTTGCTAGAAGCTACTGTTGGTGGCCAGGAATCGATAGTGATATACAGCAAGTTTGTGCTGACTGTCCAGAATGCAATGTAAATAAGAATAATCCAGTCAAAGTTCCAACACATCCATGGGAACCTGCAACTGTACCATTTTCGCGAGTTCATATTGACTTTGCTGGACCTTTTTATGGCGTTTACTTTTTAATATTAGTTGATGCTTATTCTAAATGGCCGGAAATTCATATTATGAACAAAATTACTTCAAACTTAACCATTAAAATATTACGAAGAATATTTGCACAATTTGGAATACCAAGGACTGTGGTAACCGATAATGGATCACAGTTTACTTCTGAAGTGTTCCAAAACTTTCTTAAAATGAATGGTATTTTACACAAGCGCACTGCTCCGTTTCATCCTGCTACAAATGGGCAAGCTGAACGTTATGTACAAACCCTTAAACAAAGCCTTAGGGCAATGAAAAATGAGAGACAAGATTTGGATTTACCTATTGCGAAATTACTTATGCAATACCGAAAAATGCCACATTGTTCAACTAACGATTCGCCTGCTATGCTCATGTTGGGTAGGCAAATTCGTACTCGAATTGACTTAATTAAATCTAGCTTAGATACGACTGATTACAACACAATAAAAATTAAAGTACCAGAATTTAAAATTGGATCACGAGTTGCAGTACGTGACTATTCTTCAAATGTAAAATGGGTATTTGGTAGAGTTTTTGAGCGTCTAGGTAAATTACATTCCTTGATTAAATTAGATGATGGCCGTATGTATAAAAGGCACATTGATCAAATGCGGGAAGTGGATGAAAATCTCCATCCTGATGTGATAACTTCTCCCTATATTGATTCCAAAACTGATGATACTGTATTCACAAAATCATCAGATCTTGAAGGTACTGTAAATTTAGGAGATAGTGTAAATACAAATGTAATACCTAGATTAAGTACTAACAATAATACTGAAGTGGACAAAAGTGATTACAGTGAACATAATCAAAGTGCAAGTGTTGATAATGAAAGTAATAAAAATCAGCCTACTAATATTACTGATACACCCTTAGTACGTAGATCAAATAGAATAAGACATGCACCAAATCGATTGGGTTTATGAAAGTGGTATTATGTATAGTAGAAATTGCTCTTGTTTAGCAAATTATGTTTTATCTGTTAGACGTTACGTCGCTAGTTACGTAAGAAGTCATGTTTTCTTTTCGACAAGGGAAGGTGTTGTGATACCTACCTACATGTAAACACTACTTTAGATTATAAGTAGGTGTAAAGGGGGCTTTAGGATGAGCCAGTGTGAAATAAATATGGATTACGTAGTTAGGTGTTGCTAATTCATTTTACCTTTTCCTGATTTCGACTATACACATCCCGACAATTACAACAAAAGTACAAAAAGTTTATCATATGCTTCCGACGATACGAAATTACACAGCATTTTTGTATATTTAGATGCAACCAATTACTTAGGCACCAAGTAGTCAAACTTTCAATATCGTTTTGTAAAAGTATGCAGTCGTCAATACAAGTAATAGTTTTGAAAATTTTTAAATTGTCTGCAAACAGTAGTTTTTTTTGCATTAATAGAATCCACAATATCATTAATAAGTATCAGAAAAAACAAAGGGCCAAGATCTGACCCTTGCGGGACACCCAATGTTCGAGTAAATGTTTAAGAGTGATAGTTCGAATAAGCTACGTGCATTTGTCTATTTAAGAGGTAAGACAGTAAGTTCCAAAAGTGCTCGTGAGAGTCCAATAACATTTAGTTTACTCAAAAGAATGTAATGATTGATTTGGTCAAAGACTTTCTGGAAATCAGTGTGGATAACATCAACTTGTTTGTTGCTCTCAAGTGATTTACACACAAATTGGCTGAATGTAGCTAAGTTGGTAATCGTTGATTTTCTTTCCATAAAGCCGTGTTGTGCAGGTGTAATATAAAGTTTTATTTGAGCATATATGTGTGTGATATATATATATATATATATATATATATATATATATATATATATATATATGCTTGTATAATAGCGACTCAAAAACTTTGTCAATATTCGATATAATGGAAATAGGACGATAGTTAGTAACATCAGAGGTAGAGCCCTTCTTAAGTACTGGTGTAATCATTAACATTTTCCATATATTCGGAAAAGACTGCTGTCTAAGAGAAAGATTGTATAGGTAGCATAAAGGTTTGGCCAATACATATGCACAGTCTTTAACAAAGAAAGACGGCACAGCATCAACACCAGCAGTATTTTTGTTTTTTAGTTTTCTCATAGCTTCCAACACTTCCACCTCAGTAAAACTAGTTACCGAAATAAAGCGAGTGTTAAGAAATACTGGAATGGTGCTCGATGAATTCGACTTAACGTAAACACTTCGGAAGTGTAAAGCAAATGCATCTACAATCTCTTGTTGAGTAATGATAGTTTAATCCTTGTATTTCATTGTACCAGTTATTCTAGTGGAGCCTTTCTTGTTATTTACAAATTTCTAAAAATACTTCGGTTCCGAAGAAATGTTTGCTTGAATCTTGAGAATAAACATCATGTATGCTTTATCAATTAATGTTTTACATAAGGATTTTATGGATTTAAATTTAACGTAGTCATTAATACTGTGACTTTGTTTATAGTCTTCCAAAGCCTTATGTTTTAGTTTCAATTGGTTGATAATAATTGAATCAAAGCATGGCGGGTATGTACGGGAATACTTAATACGATAGCGTGGCACTGTCAAATTAAATAACTTATATAAAGTATTGTAGAATTCCAAAATTGCAGAGTTAATGTCCTTGGTTTAATATACAGGAGCCCAGTCTACCGAACAAAAGAAATTGTACAGTAGCGGGAAATTAGCTTTTTGAAATTTCACCTACATCTTCATTATTTATTGAGAAATTGATGTCTAATTTAAACTCGATATAAATTGAGATTTTTAAAGGTGGTTGATAGCCGTCTTCAGAAACTATTGGAAAAGTACATTTAGACACTTTTGTGGCGGTGTTACAGAGAACTAAGTCAAGTAAACGATCAGACACATTCAGTATTTCATTATATTATGATAGGTAGAAGTTGTGGACTACAGTGGTAGCTGTACTGCTAGTATCGAAACAGTAATTAGCGATGTTGAAGTCACCTAATAATATAATTTTCTCATTGGTACAAAGAACCAGACTATTTAATAAATCAAAAAAATTTTCCTAATCGGAAGTTTTCGTAGAAGGAGGTATGTATGTATATATATATATATATATATATATATATATATATATATTACAAAAATGGAAAGGAAAGAATTAAAGCTGGTTTTAATACTTGCGCTGCATATATCAATTGTGGGATGAGCTGACGCAAACGATGATAAATCTATTTCCATACACGAAGATCCTTTATCGATTGCTAATAATACTCCACCTCCGCGAGATGTATTAGTTAAATCAGAACGACGATTTTTTCTAAATATTGTGAAATTATCGTTAAATAATTCTCCATTGTAAACATAAGTTCAACCAAGATTCAGTTATAGCAACAATGCAATCCTGCAGAATAGATATATTATTAAAGAATTCTGTAACCTTTGACCTCAACCCTCGCACATTTCAATATAAAATATTTACAGATGGTTTGAAATTGGGTGATGCATTTAGTTTTTTTGAGTAATCCTAGGTACATTATTAATCCGAATGTTGGTTTTGCCCTTTGATACACGTTCATATAGTTCTTACTTCAAACGTCTATGTTCTTCTTGCTAGTATTTAGTCTTGTCGGATGCTATAATCAAATTTTTAAACTTTTCATGCGATTTCAATGCTGCTACGGATTTAATCACACCATAGAAATCAATTTCACAATGGAATTTGACTCTAAGCGGACATGGATGTTTAAGATCACCTTTAGGGCCCAAACGATGAACGTATAAGTTTGAACAATCAGTACCGGGTTTAATAGTTTGAACTAGTTCTTTCACAGTGTTTTACTCATTGTAATCATTAGCAGATTCTGGCAAATTGAAAACGATAATATTATTTTTCCTTTGATTACGATCATTAATTTCTTGGATGGCAGTTTCAGGAGTGAAATTATTCGCTAAAAGTTCAAATGTTTGTTGACTTTTAATCAATTGCTTGTTATTCAATTCAGTTTCAAAATCAGTTTTTAATTTGTTAATTAATGAAGTAAATTCATCCCGCAATGAAGATATCAAGTTTTTTAGATCACTATATTGTGATAAATTATTATTGCAGGAATTGCACACCAACTTGATTACTTTTTATTTAGAACAAGTCAATCTAATATCGCTATCAGAAAGACCTAAACATGTGTATGAACATGCATTTTACATACATCACATTCTATTGAATTAGTGTTAGGATTACATTGTGAATTGCAATTTACACATTTATCACGTTTATCCATTGTATTTGTTACTCAAATTGAAATTAGGAAACTAAACGTGGACACAAATTCTTCATGTTTTTGGGCGATTAAAAACGACTATATTTTAGACAAACCACAACGCTTCGGATAGGATTTGGGTTAGATATTATACAAAGGAAAAGTACGTTATAAAAAAGTTAAAATACAATTAATTTAGTACCTACAATAGTTGTAAAAAAGGGCCATATGGCCCTAATCTCGCTTGTGTAAATAAAGATGTTACAATACAATACACTCACTCATTATTCTTGGCCTTTACACACAACCTGTGTTATCACGGGTGTCTTTCTGTCACTTCATTTCCTTTGTCAGCATATGTGATATTCATTTAAATATTTAAAGAAAATGTCTGATATTTAAGAAATTAAAACCTGTTACACTAAAAATAGAAGTTTCATCCAAACCAATTTAAATGTCTATTTGTTAGTCGTGGGAAAAGTATAATAGTCTACTCGCGAGTTATAGCCATTCTGAAAATAATTATGAAATATGTATTCGTAACATTTTATTGTTTGAAAGTTGGGATTTCTTCTTTATCGACATTGTATATTCTTGTCAATCGTGGTAAATGCCATTTTGATTATTATATGAAATAGCATTTTTTTAATTATTGGTATGGTGTTAAAGTTATGTCATGTTAAATGTGTATTCATATTAATTGATTAATAAATATAGGAATTACCAACGATTATTATTTACATTTGCATAAAGAAACTGCTTTAATAAGGTTTTCACAGCCATTACTCATTCAAATTATGCCGCTTGCCCTACGGGCTCATGATGCAAATGCTCTGAATGAGTAATGGCTATCATAACTCGCTCGTTAAATACTTTGCTATAACACATTACTTTATATGCCTACTTTTACACAACGACTGGCGACAGCGAGTACCTACGTAATGTTGCTGCTAAGGCAGAGGGTATGTGCCTGGTTAGTTTTGTTTTGAATGATAGTGTGCTTATGAGGGGTTTGCCACACTTTTCTTGAATGGTACAAAAATATTTGTTATAATTAGGTGCCATTTTGTGCCGCTAAGACAAAATTTTGCAACATAATTGCTAGCAGGCAGTCCCAGATACATGAAGTTGGCCGCAACGTTTCAAATTTTCTGAAAGTTCTTGTATCATAATTAGGTGCCTTCTGTGTAACAAGTTATTTGAAAAAAATGTTTTTTTCTAAGCTACCTTAGAGGTGTAAAGTAGGAACATAATTGGCCCCTAATTATGATATAATAATGTTTGAAAAATTTGAAAAAGTTGCCAATATCATGCATTTAGGCTACTCAAAAAAATAGTTTGTCCAAATAACTTGTTTCACGGGAGAGCGCAAAATTTTGTTTCAATGACACAAAATGACGCTTAATTGCCTTAACAAGACAATTGTTTCCTCAAAACTAAAATGAATAGACCCATACCGTTGGTGTCAAATTAAAGCTTTTCATGGGCTTTTCAAAATATATTAATATAGGGTGTTCTGTTAAAAAATAGAAGTTCAATGTGTATTGGAATTATGAAACACCCTGTAGGTTTCCAAATATTTTTTAAGTGTGCACTTTAGTTGTCCCTAGTACGCTTTCAAATCTCAAGAACTGCAAAGCTTACAAACTTGAAATTTGACAGGTAGTTTCCTTATAAGATGTAAGCATTCACTAAAGAATGGATTTTACGAAATTCCACCCCAAATTGTGTGTAACATGGAGGTTGCAAGATTGTATTAAAGTCAATATGGTTTTGAAGTTAGACATTAAAAATCGGTATTTAGGTTAATCATTTTAAATAATAAAATAACCTACACAAGCGCTTTTTGACAAACAACCCTTATAGGTGTAAAATAGAGGATGAAAGTTTCTGTGGGAAAATTTTATTTACTGTTATAATTAACTTAAAACTTAATAAAAATATTCTTCAATTTTCAATAGTATATTGTGTTTAGGATTAAAAGTGTGGTTCTTTGTTAGACAACCAAAGTTTGCGTTGATGAAACGAAGTGCAGAGTACCTTTTGTAAATTTTTCATACAAATGACACTAACATTCATAATAACTAGTATTGAAAATTTTGAACTGGTTGACAGATTGTATTCTTGTATTTAAAGAAAATGTGCATGTTACTAAGTAACACTTTTAAGCCTAGTAGCATGCTAGTTATTCGTGTAAGTAGTGCAATAAGTGGAAAATTTGCAGCTCGAGACGAAGTCGAGAGCTGTAACATGCTAAGTGCAACAATGTACTTTTCGCACATGTTGCACACGTAAATTTTTTTACGATCAAATTAGACAAATTCTTATTAATTTTAATTGAACAATATATCACATTACAGGAATATTACTAATGTTATAGAACTGCAGCCAGGAAATAATTATAGTAACGATTTCCAAGATAGTGTCAGAGAATGAGTTACCTGAAGAAAATAATAGTGTAAATAAAGTTTTCCTGTGTTGTGGTAAGGAATATTTATATTTTAAAGTTTCAATACCATCAGAACAAATAGAATAAATTAAAAATTCTAGTACTTGACCTAATGAAACGTGAGTAAGTTGTTTTTTATACCGTTTAATGAAAAAGAACGTAACAGCATAACATATAAACCCAACCACAATAGCAGAAATATAGTAATCAATAAATATAGTCTTGTTTATCTTAATGCCCAGGGTTCTTACATAACAAAGATCAAATCGAGTTATTAATAGCTCACCATAAACCGCTTATTGTTTGCTTTTCTGAAACTCATATCGTGGTAGATGTTTATCCACAAGAAATACATATTAAAGACTATACATTTGAAATTTGTGAATTTAGAAGTAAATACACAAGAGTAGTAATTTTTATTAATGATAAATTGAATTATAAGTTTCATTTCGATTTTATAGAGAACTTAGAAAAAATAGTAGAAGGAGGCAATTATAAGGAAAGGTTAACAATAATCAGAGACTTCAACATCGATATGACCAAAGAAAGTTATTATAAAAATAAACTGATTAGAATGATAACAGAAAATGGTTTACATTAGTTAATAAATCAACCTACCAGGGAAACAAAAAAAAACAAAGCTACAATAATTGACATTAATTTCTAATGTAGTAGAACTCCAAGGGATTATTATTCACAACACTCCAAAGATTTCAGACTATTATATAATAAGTTTACCATTAAAATCGAAAACAAAATGGTACTACCATAGTGACCATGTTTATATTATCATCAAGCTGTTAAAACATTGTTGCGGAAAACATCAGAATATACTAATAAAAGCAAACTGGAATAATAGTACAAATGTTGTCAATAAAATGGCTGAGAAGTTAGTAAATAATCTACAACGCAATTTGGATGATATGTCCTGAAAAGGAAGTGTTGAGAAATAAGCCGTGGCGAGAGTTGTCATGGTGTTATAATAAGTGGTGGTCATATAGTTGTCACTTTTATGTTTATTATCAGTAATTCGTTTATGTACCATAAAAAGAGCTTTTATACTAAGAGACGTTCCGTAATTTACCGCGCATCCTGCCATCAGATTATGGGCCCAGGCACTCATAATATTATTGTCTAAAAGAAGAATTTTAAAAAAAAATTTTTTAAATAATTAGGGCAATGGCGACAGCAATAGAATCAATTGAAAAATTGAAAGGACGAGAAAATTACAAAACTTGGAAGTTCGCTGTTCAGGCTTATTTGGAGATGTCATGTCACAGGCACTTGCACAGAAACCGAAATATCAAAAAAAGCGGCTGGAAATACAAAAGCCAAAGCGTTAATTGTACTATTGATCGAATCAGTGAATTTTTCGCACATACAAAATACAAAAAGAGCTAAGGAAGTCTGACGGAATCTTCAGAAAGTATTTAAAGATTGGGGGTTGTTACGTCGCGTTGGACTACTATGCGAACTCGTCACAACAAGACTGGCGGATTGTTTGTCGATGGAAATCTTTGTAAATAAAATCATTAGCATGGCACAAATTGAATGGTACTGGAATGAAAATAGATGAAGAGTGGATCGGAACCTTATTATTAGCCAGATTGAGTGATGAATACAAACCAATGATTATGGCAATGGAAAATTCGGGACAAAAGAATTCTGCATATTTGATCAAAACAAAACTTTTGCAAGAAGTTAGATCAAACGAAGGAGCAGGTAGTTTATCATCGCCAGCGATGTACACTCAAAAGCTTAAGTTTCCAAAAAGAAAAGGCCACCAAAAGAATACAAAATGTTTCAGATATGATGAAATAGACCACTACAAAAATAAATGTCCAGGGAAACAGAGTAAGAATGCCGGTTACACGTCAATTCCTTCCTGTTTGACTGCAAGTAATCTAAAGTCGACAGAGTGGTGCATTGATTCTGGTGCATCAACTCACGTGACATGCCAACAAGGCTGGTTTGAAGAAGTCAAATCTGAATACAGTGGCGAAGTGACAATTGCAAATGAGTCAAAGTTGAAAGCAGAGTTGACAGGGGATGTACGGCTTCAACTGCAAATTAATAAAAATGCAGTTGATACTACTATTCGGAAAGTGCTATATGTACCAAATTTATGCACGAACTTATTATCAGTCAGTCAATTAGTCAATAAGGGTCTGATTGTAAAATTTGGCACTAATGATTAAAATTTTTTGTAGAAGCATAATAAGTTATTAGTTCAAGCAAATCTGATGAATGGCCTGGCCTATTCAAGGTTGTCGTATATTTGGTATACACAAATTATGCCTTAATCCGTTACTCCATTAAACGTTGTAAACAACCTCTAATTCGATATACGACCGAGGACGACACAAACAAGTTACACCTGGCCAGGAGATGGAAGTTGTTCGGTACTCGTGTAATAGTGCGGTACGGTCTAGTAAACTACTTTGATACAAATAGGATAATGAGATGTGATTGTGTTATTAACTACTACATACTACTTCAAGTAATAATTAAGTAACAAATATAGTGAAAGCAAACTAAGTACAAACTAAAGTGACATGTTACTGTTTTCATGCTATGATGACAGACACCTGATTCGAATGCTATCCACAAAGGGATGCTCACCTGTTGGATTAAAGCTCAAGGTATCTACTTAGATTTATGTTATATTATAAACTAATTGTCGTGCAGTTGTTGTAAAAAGAACTGTTGGTTGTTTACTCCTCAAAAAGTGGTTTTATAAGCAGTAAAATTGTGATTTATTAATAGTGTTTGGTATTAAAATAAAGCTATATAGAGCAGCAAGACAGTGTTGATAAAATTAAATGCCTGAAATAAATAGTTAAACACTAAATTACAATTATCATTAATTTTAGACCTAAATATCATTATCAAGCTAATACATTTTCTTGAAACTGTTATCAGTACTGGTTTTCCTATACAAACAATATTCATGCATGTGCAGATGATAAACATTATTACATAATTATATGAAATTATTTTTGCCTTATTTCTAAACTGTAGATAATAAGGAATATTATGGAATGCATTAAATGCAACAGCAGTAATTCTCAAGCAGTAATTTTTTGTAATGGATGTGAAAGAGCAGTACATAAAGAATGTTCAGATCTTACATCCTCAGAAATAAAAGTAATGGAGCTGAAGGGAAAGCGCTCTCTAAAATTTTACTGTGAGAATTGCAATGAAGGAGTAAGATTAGTTCCCAAGCTTATTAAGAAAATTGATGAAATGTGTGTTGAATTTAATAAGTTGAAAAACTCCATTGTGGTACCAGAACAAAGTTGTGAAGAAAAAGTGCTCAACGAAATTTTTGAAAGGCAGAAGAGAATGAATAATATAATGATTTATAATTTTGCGGAAGATTTACAAAATGATATGGCTAATGCTCAGGCCTTAATTAAATCAGTGGTTAAGGAAGATTTAAAGATAACCGGTGTATATAGAATGGGAAAGAACAATAAAAATGGATCGAGAGCATTAAGGGTTACATTTTCTAATCATGAGGATGCCACGAAGGTGATTAGGGGGCCAAAGCACATTTTAAAAAAGGAAAATATCTTTGTTAGTGCAGATCTCACACCACAACAGGTCCAGCATTGGAAGAATTTACGTAGTGAGATGGAAATAAGAAAAGGAAAGGGCGAGGAAGGTTTATTTTTAAAATATATTAAAGGAGTACCTTATATTCAGGCTTCAAAAAACTAAGCAAAAATTATACAGTCAATAATACACAAATACCTATTTCTGTTTATTTTCAAAATGTGGGAGGGCTCAAAACAAAATTATTACTACTGCAGCAATCAATATTGTGTTCAAATTATGACATTATAGTGTTAGTGGAAACTTGGTTGAATACTAATATAGAAAATAATGAACTTGGCTTGAAAGAATATGATGTATTCAGATTTGATCGGGATTTGACTGATTCAAATAAAACTCAAGGTGGTGGAATACTAATTGCAATTAGAAGTAATTTATCTTCTATTATAATCAATCACTTTAATAACAGTATTGAGCAACTTTTTGTTAAAATACCTTGCAAAAGTTATAATCTAATTATAGGGGGAGTATATATACCTCCCCTATCTGACACTGCTGTATATGATAACCATGTAAATACAGTGGATTATATATTTGAAGCTCATCCTAACTGCCGAATGTATTTATGTGACGATTACAATCTTCCTCGAGCACAATGGTACAATGATGAATTCGGGCTAAAAGTTTACTGTCCTGATAATTATCCAGCGTTATCTTTAGTGCGTTGTTTTAGTTATCATAACTTATTTCAAATTAATACTATCCCAAATAGTACGAATACATTTTTAGATTTAATATTTGCTACTACAAATGAAACACACGTTACAGAAGCTATTAATAAATTGTTTCCTAATAGTATATATCATACTGCAACCTCTTTTGATGCTAGTGTCAGTCAATACAAACAATTACAATTTGAAGAATTATACTACGATTTTAAGAACGCTAACTTTGAAGCTATGAATGACTGCTTTGCTGGTACTGATTGGAATTCCATTATGCTTAAAGGCACAGACATCAATATAGATATATCAGAATTTTATAACATATTGGACAACGCCATCGAAAGATTTGTACCGTTGAAAAGGTTTAAAGTGTCAAGTTTTCCAACATGGTTCAGTACCGAACTAAGAAATGCTATAAGACTGAAGAAGGCAGCACATAAGAAATACAAAGTAAGTGGTAGTAAGAATGATTATGATCATTTTGCCTTTCTTAGGGAAACATGTAAATCTTTAAATAATTTATGTTATAAAGCTTATATAGATAAAATCCAGGCTGATATTAAATTACAACCAAATTCATTCTGGAAGTTTGTGAATAACAAACGAAAAGTATTTAATCTGCCATCACAATTTGTCTATAACAACATGAAAGGTAGTAGTAATGAGGAGATAGTAAATTTGTTTGGGTCATATTTTCAACAGTATACAGTAATACAAAGGTTAATAGAGTACCAGCATTTTTTTATACAGACACTATAGAAGTTAGCAATTATTACATTGAAGCATCAGAAATAATAGATCGTGTTATGAAGCTGCCAAATAAAGAAACACGTGGACCAGATGGAATTCCACTGGTTGTTCTAAAACGCTGCTTGTATACTTTAATACACCCAATAAAATACTTGTTCAATAAATCCTTAGATGCGGGAGTTTTTCCAGATTATTGGAAAAATAGTTATTTGAAACCAATCTACAAAACAGGTTCTCGTGAGGATGTAACAAATTATAGAGCTGTGTGTAATCAGTCGGAACTTCCTAAATTATTGGATTACTTGGTTAATAAGAAGCTTACATGGGATTGTAGAAATGTGATTATTGAAGAGCAGCATGGTTTTTCACAAGGCAAATCTACTTGTACTAATCTTTTACTGTACACACGTTATATCTTTATGGCTTTGGAGAATCGAGTACAAGTGGACTCCATATATACAGATTTTGCTAAAGCCTTTGATAGGGTTAATCACTCAATATTATTAGCTAAATTGCAAACACTGGGAATGCAAGGCAATATTTTGAAATGGATAAACAGCTACCTTATTGGAAGAACCCAATATGTGAAATGTGGTAATTCAATTTCGAATCCAATAACAGTGACCTCGGGGGTACCGCAGGGTTCTCATATTGGTCCTCTATTATTTAACCTTTTTTGTCAATGGCATAAAAGAAGTGATTAAATGTAGTGAAATATTACTTTTTGCGGATGATTTAAAAATGTTTAGAACTATTACTAACATCAAAGATGCAGAAACATTACAAATGGACATACAATATTTAGCTCAATGGTGCAACAAAAATTCTTTAAGGCTGAATATTAACAAATGTAGCGAAATTACTTTTTCGAGAAACTATAATGTTATTGTAGAATACTATCATAGGGCTATTACAAATAAACCGATATTTCGTATCCAAGAAAAATGCTGCTGGTTCGTTCTGCAAAATAAGAAATGTGTTCTTGCGAAATTGTAATATATTGAACATAAATAACGAATCTTCATATAAACAAATAACAACGAGTTGGTAACTTAGAATGGCGAATTATGTACACTATACATTTTTACGTAGACAAAACAACTTAGTTACATTTTTACAACCGCACTTGACCAAGGTTCGATCGGAAGTGCATAGAACATATACAAATAGAAAAGTAAGCTAAATGAGTGACCTTGAGAAGTCTGTCAAAAGTTTAGTAGGGATCGCACCCGTTGGATAGCACTGCTAACAAATTTTTAGAATGTGAATTGTCAAAGACTCCACTGCCATTTCCGCTTTGTTTTGTTTTGCTTTTGCGTTTACCTGTTTTATATTTGTTCCAAGTTTTTTCTATACACGTTTGACTAGTAAATTATTTGTTCGGTTATTTATAACGTAGCGCGACGATGTCCCATGTGAAAACGTGTTGTGTTTTAAACTGTACGGATAAAACAAGTAAAAGACATCGATTTCCTTGTAAAGATCTGGACATTTACTGTAGATGGATTGTGAATATTAATAATCCGAAGCTATTTAATGTAGCCCCGGAAAAGGTGTATAATTCATATTATGTGTGTGACAGACATTTTATTAAGGAATTCAAGGTACCTGGTACTAGAAGAGGTTTACAAAAAGGTGCTATACCAACGTTACATCTGAATTGTAAGTTTTTAACTAAAATTAATATTTACTAAAGTGTATGCCCTTATTGTAGATAATGCACATATAATTGAGTTGGAAAATGAACAGATGAGTGGAAGTCTTATTCAAGTACTACGGGGTAATAGTTTTACTTAATACGATTCTTTAATAATTTATGTTGAATATAATCATTTTAGATGATGTGCATGCTATGAAACACATAGAAGACTCATCGATAAGTGGAAGCTGTATTGAAGTATTGCATGGTAATGTACTAAAGGTTGAGTAATAGAATTTTTTTAATGTATGATATGAATCTTGTAGATATTAATATGGCTGCACAAAAAATTGGGGATGATCCACAGATTACCGCCAGCGTTGTTGAAGTACTAGAGGGTAATATCTTTAATATTATACAGATCAAGCTAAACATTGTCCATTTTAGATAATATGCATACTATGGCAACAGAAAAGGTTATGAGCAACTCTCAGATAAGTGGCAGCTACGTAGAAGAATTACAGGGTAATATACGTAGTCGATATTATATAATACGGGTATAAGTTCAGTTTACTTCGAAGATTCGGATTTGAATGCCCTTTGGCCAGGATGTTCCTCTAGTGTGTATAAGTCGATATCAAAAGGAATTAGAGGCAGTTCGATGTCCAAACCGCCATGGCGGGTGCCCAAACCCGCCAAAGACATATTTCTGTTTTTCATAAAAAATGATCAAATTTTCAACATTTTGGCGCCAAAGTGATGGTTACCGAAGATTTTGCGAGTCAGATGAGTTCCCACCATGCATCCCGCCCGGCGGGTACCAAACCCCGTCAAAATTAAATTTTACAAAAAAAAATAAAAATTAATTTTCTCCGTTCGGAAGCGTGAAACATGCATTTTTCAAAAATAAGAATTGTAGCACTCTGAGATTTCCTCATATTATACTTAATTGGTGAGTTTTTCTTTTCAAAGTTGTAAAAGCGTTTGTAGCCGTCAAACCAAACAGTAGTTTGTTATCTTTTCACAATTTACATTTTAGCTCTTCTTTCGAAGCGAACTTAGGGGTAAGCGGAAAGTTCAACATATGTACTACGTGTTAATGAGATTCGTTTCTTATAAGGGTCGCGAAGCGGCCAGGTTAGACGTAAACGAAGTGAGATATAACTGATGTTCGAACCATAGAACTTGGTTAGTTGTGTCAAATTTTCGTTGTGTAGAATTTTTCTTGAAGAACTCTTCAGTGTTGAATTTTCTTTGATTGAAGAGGATTTTGTACGACGACGTCATTGAGGTAAGAACGATTTTACTTTTTAATCGCGTTATTCTTAGCGAGTTACACTTATCATTTTGAATCATTTCATATCAACTTCGAACTCTTAAACTAGATGTTAAGAAAAATATTCTGATTGAATTCAATCCTTGGTCTGTTGCTTGTAATAATTTCACAAGCAAAATGTCAGTGGCAAACAATCAAAGAAGAATCGCCAAATAATTCTTTGTGACATTTTTCAGCTGGGGTGGCCCGAGCTAATTCAGTTACTGCAAGATTGGAAAGCTATTGGTATAGAGGGCGAATATCTGTGTCCAGAAGAAAGATGCCGTGGAAAATTGCATCTTCGAGCAACTGATAGTGTGAGTTACATTGACAAGTATTTGTGGAAGTGCAATAATAAATACAAAGTTAACAAGAAGACAGTTACATGCAACAAAATAGTTTCGATCAGAACTGGCACATTTTTTGCCAAATCGCACTTGTCTATAATGCAAATCTTGGCATTTGTGCGCTTATGGATGAAGCATGTGGAGATTGGAACAATTCAAGAAGAGTGTGAGATTGGAAGTAAAGCCACGGCAACTGACTGGAATAGCTTTTGCAGGGAAGTAGTCATCGATTCCTGCTTTCATCAGAGTACGGCCATCGGTAAGAAACACGATCACTATTTCATTTTAAATTACACAACATTCTGCTTATTCAGTGGTGTAGCTTATGGACATATGTATTAGCATAATGATGAGTGTTCAATGAAACCAAATTCCAGGCGTCTTTTTGATTACAGGTGGTATTGGGAAAATCGTTGAAATTGACGAGAGCAAATTCAGAAAACGAAAATATTATCGTGGCCATTTAGTAAATAGTCAGTGGGTGTTTGGTGGCGTCGACAGAGAGGGTGAAAACTTCTTTTTGGTACCAGTGGAGAAGAGAGACAGCAAGACGTTGATTCCTCTTATCGAAAAGTGGATATTGCCCGGAACCACCATTATCAGTGACTGTTGGAAGCCATATGACATTCTTAAGGATTTGGACTATGAACATCTGAGGGTCAACCACTCATTGACCTTCAAGCATCCGGAGACGGGGGCTCATACCAACACCATCGAGGGTCTTTGGAGACATGCTAAGCATCGTGTTCCCGAGTACAGACGGGTAAAGTCATTTTTCCTAGGTTACTTGGCTCGTTTTATGTTCATATCGCGATGTAAGCGTCAAAATTTGGACCCAACTATTGAGTTTATGAGAGCTGCTGGACGTTTGTACAATCCAACTCACCCAAGGGAAGATGAAGACGAGGGTGAATATGATGTAGATACAGAACTTGATAAGGAGGATGATATATTTGTGTAAATACAAGCATCCAACAATTTCGTAGTAATTTTCTAAGATTCTAATACCGTATTAATTTTGAATATAGAATGGATTTTCTTTAATTAAAAAATTAGTAGAAATTTTTCTACGCAGTGGTAATAATAATAGTTGTAACACCATAGTTTTGGTGACGTTACTTAAATGCATTTTGTGTTTGACTCATTGTTAACACGTAATAGAGTTTATGAAATAAAATAAAGTGACTTTTTAAAATAAAACAGAAATTAATAATCTGTACATGCTTATCTCTATATACTATACACTTAATGTTACAGTAAATTTGAAATTTTAGACATAAGTAGGCTTACTTATGAAATTTTATTTAGGAAATCTCAGAGTGCCACAATTTTTATTTTTGAAAAATGCATGTTTCCACGCTTTCGAACGGAGAAAATTAATTTTTAATTTTTTTTTCTAAAATTTGATTTTGACGAGGTTTGGTACCCGCCGGGCGGGATGCATGGCGGGAACTCATCTGACTCGCAAAATCTTCGGTAACCATCAGTTTGGCGCTAAAATGTTGAAAATTTGATCATTTTTTATGAAAAACAGAAATATGTCTTTGGCAGGTTTGGGCACCCGCCATGGCAGTTTGGACATCGACCTGTCTCTAATTTCTTTTTATCGATCTTCACACAGTGTTTTCAAAGATTTTTGGCAAAAAAAAATTGAAAAAATCAGCTCCGGAGTAAACTGAACTTGTTCCATAATACGTATCTTACTACTATATATTGATATGTGGTTATTATTTGATCAGGGCTGTAGTGATAATTTTTTTTTGAGAGAGAACTAATCTTATTACTCTATTCAACATTTTTGATTCTTACTTTCAATTTAACTTTAAATAATTACTTACCGTATTTGACTTCATATTACTTTTTGTTGGCTACAGTATAAGGAGAATTACCTACGATTAACAATTAGTTTATGGGAATTAGTGATGGGGCGTGAAGTTTAAAAATCACTGTTCATGGTGAACATTGTTAACCTAAGAACAGACAACATGCTGCGAATTTATTTCTGTGATTTTCCATTGTAGCGATATTGTATACTGTGAGTCGGTCACTCAATATGTTTTAATCCCTACACATTTGTAATGTATTTTATTGTTCATGTTTTAAAGTAAACGGAGTGACTGATTAATTGATTAACATAATATACAATAAAACATACACTCATTAACTATTATTAACTGATGAAAAATGTCTGGAAATTGTTGACATGTAATATGATATTGTGTATATTTCTTTCAAATTAAAAACCTATTCTGTTTTTACTTGTTGACGTGTACAACACTATTATTAAGAAAAATATTGTTGAAAATTTATTTTTAATCATTTAATGAGTACTTTACCAGCCAATGCAATAAAAAAACTTGAAAATCAAAACAGTTTCAGCAAAGGCTGTCGAAACTGTCTAATCGTGAATCGTGAAAATTAGTAGAAGTTTAGATAATATACATCATTCAGCAAATATCATACAAAGACCAAACATCTTCAACCATAGATGCATATAATTTTTGTTATCAAAGAGTAGTTTGTGCTGTGTATTATTATTCTTAATTACGAATTAATTATTTAAGCATTTTAGATAATAATATTAAATTTTTTAGGTAATAGAAGAAATGAAATATTAAGGGCCGTTAAAGTTACGCGTCAGAAACACCTGAGTTCAAAGTGCAAGGTTTTGTACAAACTGGCAGTCGATTGGAGTAAGCAAAAAGCAAACCCTAATAAGAAACTCTCGAATTTTCAGCAACGATTAGAAAATGCCACCCAAGCAATCAAATCTGCTCCATTTAGGTATTTAACAAGACATATTAATCAAACAACCGTTAACTTTGTGATGTTGCAAATCAGACTGCAAAAACAAAAACCAAGGGCCAGACGGTTTACTCTAGACGAAAAGATATTAGCTTTGACTATATTAAAAACTAGTGGCAGAGGATACCGTTTACTGTCTAAAATCTTTGTTTTGCCATCGAGGCGCATTTTAACAAATTTATTGAATCGGCTGCCATTTAGACCCGGCATTAACAAGCGTATGTTTCAATGTTTAGAAAATGCTGTTCTGAACATGAAACCTGCAGATAAATTTTGCTCTCTAATATTTGATGAAATGGCAATCACACCGATGGTGCACTATAATAAAAAGCACGACTGTATAGATGGCATCGAGGACACTGGCAAAAAGAGGACACCTTTTCTAGCAGATCATGCTAATGTTTTTATGCTTAAAGGTATACATTGTCAATGGAAGCAACCCGTTGCGTTTACATTTACAAGTGGCCCAATAAAATCAATTTGTTTGAAACAAATGATCAAAGAGTGCATTTGTCAATGCCAGACAATTGGCTTAAATGTAATCGCAACTGTATGTGATCAGGGAAGTGCAAATCAGGCTGCAATTAATGCCCTATGCAATGAAACGGCACAACATTACATTAAAAAGGGTCTACAGAAAACTATACCAGGTTTCGAACTGAATGGAACTGAAATTGTACCAATTTATGACGCACCTCATTTAATAAAAGGTATACGGAACAATTTATTAATCAAAGATCTTTATTTTACGTGCAATGGGGTTAAGAAAGTTGCAAAGTGGAAACACATTGAGCAATTTTATTTATTAGACACTTCTGAAGAAACAAGAATATGTACGAAACTTTCAGATGCCCATATATTTCCAGCCAAAATGAATAAAATGAAGGTCTCATATTGCACCCAGGTATTTAGCTATCAAGTTGGTTCAATGATTAAAAGAATTTCAAAATGGGGTATGTATTGAGGTTGTTCTAATATTTGATTAAATTTTATTTTTAAATGTAATTACAGATATTATGGGTGACTACAAATTGGACAAGGAAGCAGAACATACTGCAGATTTCATTTTGTACATGGATAACTTGTTTGATAGTTTGAATGGAAATAATCCCATTGCTCCACGTAGTAAACCATTAAAAGGTGGGGTTACACATACTTCAGGTCATGATGTGTTTTGGCGAAATGCAATTGCTGTCATCAATACAATGAGATTCTTCAGCAAGAAGAAAAATGAATTAGTATGCGTCCCTTCTTTGATGAATTTAAAGACTACACTTCGAGGAATCTTGCGTATAAGGGAAATTCTTTTGCAAAGTAAGTTTTCATTTATACTACCAAGGAGTTTGAACCAAGATTCAATTGAAAACTTTTTTGGTTGTATTCGGAGTCATGGTGCCAGGAACATATCTCCTGATGTGTCCAATTTTTTAACATCATTTAAAGCTTTAGTAATAAACAATTTTTTATCTACTCGTTCACCTGGCTTTAATTGTGAGGACGATGATTCGTGTGGTGCTCTAGACAATTTACGTTGTTTTGTTACTGGCGAGGAATTGGCTGGTGTACAATATTTAGGTAATGCAAATGAAGCACCTATAAGTATTGGTAATATTATACATAAGAAAACCTCGAGAGTTGCCAAATGTGTAATGTATTATATAGCGGGTTATGTTGCCAAGAAGCTTATTTTGTATACTAAAAGTTGTGAAACTTGTAAATCAAGTCTATTATCAAATAATTATTCCCTATATAATGACTTTGTTATTGCTAGGCAGTTTCAAGGTTCAGAATTAACTCAACCTGGGCATTTTGTATTTTATATAGTTAGTAGAGTGTTACCTCAACTTTTTTATTTAATTCCTAGGTTATGTAGCACGATTAATTTAATGTACATTTTACAGGCGCGTATTTTAAATGACTTAAATATTGGTCAGTCGTTGGATTGCCCTAAGCATAAAGGATTAGATGCATGCATTGTACAAATTATAGTAAAATGTGCTATCTATTCTTGGACAAAACGAACAAATTTAATTGCCAAGGGTAAAGATGTCAAGTTCACAAAATTTATGGCATCCGAACCAGACGCCAATTTAATAGACCCCGTGAAATTATCTGCGCATAAGAAGTTTTTAAAAAAAGTACGTAGAAAGAAAGTGGTTGTTTAGCAGTAGAAAAATCCTTTCCATCAGGGGTTCAATATTGAACCTACTCTCAGTTTCATATTAAATGAGCTGTTTAGATTTTTGGTCAAAAATAAGAATTACTAATAGTATATTATTTTATATGGAGGAGAAGTGTAACTTTTCATGGGGAACCTCTATTTACCTGCCGAACGATAGTGAGGCGGGTAACAAAGGCGAGCTATGAAGTCACTTCTCCTCCACATAAAATATACTATTTTATTTTCAAACGTACTGCAAAATGTACAAACATTAGTAATTTTTATTTATTTTTATGGGTATGAATTTTCAGTATTTGATTAATCAAAAATTGCCTACAATTATTTGTCTTTTTGACACACATTAATTTGACACAATTACTATGTGGTATGTTGTTAAATAAGAAATAATTCATCGTACCGAAATTGTATAAGCTGCAAATGAAGTCACTCGTAAAAACTGTACATTTAATATTACACTGAAAAGAGGAATGACGTTTGATGGTTAGTTATCGTTGTATAGTGTAGTTTTGTGGAACTTACTTGATTTGTCGTCATAACTACACTTTTACCTCCATGGATGGTAAAGGAAAAGTAAAACTGTCACCGGCGGAGAAGTGACATTTCTCCATAGCCAACGCAGTTAAATAATGACCTAATTTTTTAATGTTTGAAGATATACATTTTTACAGTTAATCTTTGTTAAACATTCTTGTATAGTTATTAATTTTTTGTCGTTGAGCCGTGAGCTGTTAAATAATGCTAATTTTTAAAATTTTTGAAATAACATTTGCTACAACTATTGTGTGCGTTAAATTTAGGTTCTTTGTTATTTTTATTATCCTTAAACATGAAGAGTGAAACCAGAGAAACCATACTGCTTTTTTATCCATTTATAATATATTCATTATATGTGTGTTTACTCATAGGAATATCCATTATTCACTAGAGAATTTATTTAAACACTATGCTTTTAAAGTACTTCAGTAAAAACTGAGTATATACAGTGTGTACAGTATAAAATGCAGTACATGAGGATCTTGGAAACTGTAGGAGATACGATCTTGGTTAAATGGGACAAAAGTTGCATAATCATGAGGGTATCTCAGATAGGTTTTCAAATTTCAAAAATTTATCATAGGTTACTAGATAGAGGCAAAAAACACAATTGACGATTTCTTTATTTGCTCGTAGTTAGTCTACTAATTGAAATAGAATGTTCAAATTTGGTACATCATGGTAATTCCCCATTGCGCTTCACATTTTCAACTTAAATTTTGTCTAGGGCATCTAGATTTTGCGTGACGATGTTCAACTTTTTATTTTTAAATAGCCGCCATATTGGATTTTTACATTTTTGAAATGCTGCCAAAAAACCCTTTCCAAAGAAGTATAACATGGCTATGTTTGATTGAATCAAAACACTAAAAATCACATAATTATGTTTTGGTCGTAGTAGGCTTTAATTTCCATTATGACAAAGAGAAACAATTGCTCTAAAAATTTTAAACTCAATTTTCAGTGGTAATAAAAACAGTAAAAAACGTAGAAAATTGAAAATAAATCTGCATTAATCAGAACTTACATAACTATGCATTGACAAAGAATAAATACAAACTAGCTATTTCAATACAAAATATTATTTAAGCTGTTGTTAGTTGTCATTCATGTTCAGACAATTGTAAATTAACAATCAAGGAAAAAAAATATAACAATAGTCAGTCACATGAATTCATTATTTATTTTAAATGTTCAAATAACCCCCCATTTTGTTGAACACACAATCGACACCTTTTATAAACATCTTTACAAGATCGTCTTATCATAGTTGGAGTTATTTTATTTACGGCCTCTTGGACTGCTTGTTGTAATTGGCCTACATTATCATACGTTTCTGAGTACACACGACTTTTTAAATGGCCCCATATAAATAAATCTAGAGGAGTTAAATCCGGTGATCTCGCCGGCCACTTAATTGGTCCCCGATTTCTAATCCAGTTTTCATTATACTCAGAATTTAAAAAATTCTAATAATCAGAGCATTGTGGGGTGGAGCGCCATCATTTTGAAAAATCATATTTTACAAAGTAGCAAGTGGAAGCTCCATTAGTCTATCTGCCACATTTTCCTACAATAAATCTAAGTATCTCGCAGAGTTTAAATTTGCATCATAAAAAAACGGACCTATAATGTACCTTCCAATAATACCAATCCAGACGTTGAATCCCCATTTAACTTGATGTCTAACTTGGCGGTTCAAATGTGGATTTTCATCTGACCAAAAAATTGGATTTTTGCGGTTGAACATACCACAATTCGTAAATCGACTTTCGTAAGACCACAAAATTGTATATGCAAAATTTGAATTTTCGTTGCACTTTCTGATGTACCAAGCACAAAACTCCATTCTTCGAATTTGATCTTCAGTATGCAATCCCTGACATGGTTGTTCATGATATGGATGGTACTTGAAACGTTTTAAAATAGCTCTTGCCGTAGAATGAGCTACACCTGTTATATTCTGAATTTGTCTAAGAGAGGTACGAGGATTTTCGACAACTGTTTGTAAAAAGTTGTTTTCATTATCTTTTTTAATTTGCCTATTTCTCTTAGACAAGCCAAAACTACCATAATTTATTAAATTATTTTGTAATCTCCAAAACATACATCTGTTTGGTTGATGTTTTTCTGGGTATTTATTTAAATACAATTCAGCGGCTTTAACATCATTCCTTCCAGAAAGAATAAAACATTCTAACATTTGATATTTATCACGGTTAGTAAAGCGATCCATTTCAAGCACAAACGCTTTGCTTAAATTTCTATGTAAATTAATTAACTGTTTTTTTAAACTGCACTACTTGAAACATAAAATAAAGGACAAACTTTAACGTTTCTCAGATGTTGAGCAATTGTTTCTCTTTGTCATAATGAAAATTAAAGCCTACTACGACCAAAACATAATTATGTGATTTTTAGTGTTTTGATTCAATCAAACATAGCCATGTTATAATTTCAAAAATGTAAAAATCCAATATGGCGGCTATTTAAAAATAAGTTGAACATCGTCACGCAAAATCTAAATGCCCTAGACAAAATCTAAGTTGAAAATGTGAAGCGCAATGGGAATTACCATGATGTACCAAATTTGAACATTCTATTTCAATTAGTAGACTAACTACGAGCAAATAAAGAAATCGTCAATTTTGTGTTTTTGCCTCTATCTAGTAACCTATGAAAAATTTTGAAATTTGAAAACCGATCTGAGATACCCTCATAATTATGCAACTTTTGTCCCATTTAACCAAGATCGTATCTCCTACAGTTTCCAAGATCCCCATGTACTGCATTTTATACTGTACACACTGTATAGTGAAAATAAGATGGCTTGTGCTCCTTAGATTAAGGGAAGCAGCAAAACTGCAAGCTTGAACTTTATACTGAAAAATCGAAAAATAACATTTGTTTTAATAACACTTCCTTATATTATTTAACAATGTAAACCTGTGATAACTTGAGTTAAAACGGCATGTGTCGTAAACTTAGACCTTGTGAATAATAGCCATCATTATAGGCTCGTTGAATAATATAGTATTTTCTATTACAGAAATAGCTCTTGTCTTGGGTATTATTTGCAATGACAACAGTCGAGTTATCGTATAAAACAAACAAATAAACCAACAGATGTCAAATAAATAATACCGTTCTGTGAAAGCATTTAAAATCTTTAAGTTAATAACTAATTATAGTCAAGGTGGAAGTGGAAGCTTTAAATGCAACTACTTTAAATTTATTACCAGAAACTTAAAAAGATAATATGAGATTGCCTACTAAATTTTTTATGGATTTGCAAAAATATCTAGACAATTGTAGTACTATTGAATAACTCCATTTCGAATGGACCTGCACCTTGCCAAAGTTCTAAATTACTAGAACAGGTGAAATGGCTTGCGTGTTTTAATGAGCTAAAGAGCCAAACTACACGTCCAACCAAAGTAGTAGGGTTGTTAGTGAGGAACCAGACTAAGACAGATCTCCGAAAGAGGGCAGCGGCTCTTTCGGTGTACAATATACTAATTGTGTAGCCAGCACAAAATCTTGAGCCACCGATATTAGTACCATGAGGATCTGCATGGAATTAATACTTTTTATATAACTGATAAATCATAAGTAAATAAAGTGTTCGAATCTCCCCATAAACATTAAATTTAATAAAACCATAAATAATTGCTCGCTTCGTGTTTCAGGCTCATACAAAGCCTATCCTCAGGTCGGTACAAATCAAAGCATAGTCCAAATCTAAAACATTAAAAAGCATGGTCACTAAATAAATTTGTGAGGTTGGTGACCATGCTTTTTAATGTTTATGATTTGAACTATGCTTTGATTTGTACCATCTGAGATGGGCTTAGATGAGCCTGAAACATGTAACGAACAATTATTTATGGTTTTATTAAATTTAATCTTTATGGGGAGATTCGAGCACTTTTATTTACTTAACACTCAACCCATTTTGAAATTTATCTTCAAATTATTATAATGGGTTCATAAATGATAGTCAACTGAGTATATCACTGCAATCCACTTATTGCTTGTAAGTCATACTATGCTGGTACAACAGTAGGGGGTCTAATTTAGACCAAACCATACAGTGGTAATAGTCATAATTTAAGTAATCTTTTGTCTATGCAACAACAAACTCAAACTGAATATCAAGAAATGTAAATATGCGTTATTAGGAAAAGCATAAATTACACGAACCATGCAGTAATAACTATGCCTTTAATAATTGATAAAGTTAATATTAAGAAAGTATTACAATTTACAGTTTAAGTATTTAGGTTAATCTATTGATCAATATTTAGATTTCATAACTAATTGTGATTGTATTATTAAAATATTGCAAACAATGCTTGATTTGTAGACCGAAGATCAAATTTGTTTACAGTATTTTCTAGATGCTTTGTTTATAAGACATTAATTGCACTGCATTTTAAATACTGTTGTATCCTAGTGCATGATCTAAACAAACTTGATATGCAATGACTGCAGTAAGTACTGATCATTTACAATGTTGGATACATTATACTTCATTTGTCCCATGATAGGTGTCCGACTTGGTAAAAATTAAATTCGAGAATAATGTAATCAGGATATATGCAACCGAATATATTTCCAACTTAACAAAACATTTTATGTAGTACCTTAACATGACAAAGGTTACCATCATGCCCAGGATCAACACTCGACCTTAATGATTAGTAGTAGTAGTAGTAGTAGTAAATGCTAATCTCTGTCTGGGTAGCTTCGATAAGCTCCATATCACATTTAAGACAGAGTGATAGCATTCCTACACGTTGCAATTTATCTTTGCTTAAATGGGTTGATTTAGAGTTGTTGCTGTCCTTGACATTCATCATTTCTAACATACATTACTTGTGAGATTTTACATTTACATTTGCTGATCAGTTACATAAACATAGTTTTCCTCGATGCCAAATTTGGATTATCCTCTCCTATACAGACCATCAGTGACTGCATTTTTATTGACTCATGTTTATAGGTTTAGCATTTACACTTGGTTGTAGCAAGTAATGATAGACACTTTGATGTGCTTACTGTGTTGTATTGACTTTTTTGGGCCCGCAAATAGAGCAACTTCACTGTTTATTGCGTGGCCACACCAGTTTTTTAGAACACGTGGTTAATAAATAATTACCCAAAAGTTAAATTGGGTGTTCAAACTTTTTGGCAACATGCAAATGTAATTTTTGATATAGGTTCGTTAATATGGAATACAGAATTGTAATTGAAATTGGAGAGATAACGAAGTTTTAGGAAATATAGAAATCTGGCACCCATTTTGGGACAGAAGAAGTATCTTAAATATTATGCAGTCATCTTTAATGTACTAAAACTATTATTTAAGATTAAAAATAATATTGTCGGTTATTATCTACTAATTTGCATTAGGTATGTTGTAAATGTGCATAACATATTGTACACAGGTAAAAATGATTTTGATTGTACTAAATACATAAGGTAGAATTTCTAATAATTGTTTTGAATAAGAATTATGTATAGCAAATTCCTAAATAAATGCCACTTCATTATTAATAATTATGAGGTTTACTTCATATGTGATTGTGATTGTTATTTGTTATTTCCAATAATAAAATTATTTAATATAATGGATTATTTTAGTTCACATAGCATCTCCTCCTACAAATGGAATACATATTTAAAATTAAAATTCCAGTTAACAATAAGATTGTTCTTTTCAAAATCCTCAATTTAATGTTGCTGCTATCCCATGAATACTGTGATGAAAATGCATGGAAATTATAAATACAAGTTTATACAAAGTTAAATTCACCCAACATTGGTTTACTTTTAAACAATTTTACTTAACATGTTCTTTGCTTATTTTATAATCAGCAAGATGTATTAAGTATAATTTACTAAAGCAAACCAATGTATTTGGTTGAATTTAATTTAATAACTATATTTGAATAAGGTAGAGCTATTATTTAAACTTCCCGCCTACAATAGTTCGGATCGCACCCGCTGCAAGCAGCACAATTAGTTTGTTTCTCTCTTTGCCTAGCTTTCTTTTCTATTTATGTATGTTCTTTGATTTTCTGGAACAACGGTAACTATATTTTTAAGGTTAAGTTATATGTAATTACATTTCTAAGTGACAGATCCGTACTTCCCATAAGTATACACCATACGTTAGACAGGTTAATACTATACACAGTAGAAACAAGATATGTAAGTAACCAATAACAAGCATTGTCTAATCCGCTCCGCTAAAACCTTTCGTATTTGCTGAGTGAAATATGCCGAAGTTCGGCAATAGTACCTACAACAATCTATCAAATATTGAAATTATTAAATTTTCAAATCATAAATCGTTTAATAAATGCAATAGTGAAAGGTAAATAACTTTATAATAATAAAACATGATTATCAGATGATACAGTACCTGCTATGCTTTCACTAGGAACAAATCGTATAAAGCTGTACATCCTTTATTAAGAAAGTTTGTGTACTGTAACTGTCCTATATTTTATTAAAATTTCCAAGTCTGAACAGAAATAATATTTGAAATGAAGACTTAGTTATCTATTATACAAAGTAATGTGCAGTGCATTAATCGTTATAGATATTATACGTTTGCACCACCCAACACTCTAATCTTTTAGATTTTGAAATCTACAGTAAAAATTTAGGAAAAGATTACGTACGTGATAGATACTTAAGTGTAACATTAGTAACTATAGCACTACAATAAAAACGTAAATTATAAAGAAGGTAAAGTTAACGAGTATAAAATAGTTATCGAAAAAAATTATTAAGTTGGATTCCTCCGTGCCAACTGTTATATCAACTTGCAAAGTTAGGTAAAACATCATGAAGTTATAAAATGATGTTCAAAAACGATGGTGTATTTCTCATAATTTGTAAGTTTATAAATAGCTTTGCGACCTTTGAGTTCTAATAAGGATGAAACACGTCGACAAGATGCACATGTGGGCGTAATTGAAGTCACTTCAATATATTATATATATATATATATATATATATAATTGCTGTGTTATTTCCTTATTATTTTGGGATTAACGAGCCCCTACGGTGAATGTCATAAATTTGCTATGATTTTCCCCTCTGATTCTTTTATTATTTTAAGCCCCAATGTTATGAAATGTTAAATTAGGATTTTTACCCTGACTAGCTTACTGAATAGATCTTATTGAATCAAATAAAGCAGTTCTATAGTACACAATATAATAATTGATAATATTTACAACACACAAAATTTTCCTTTTTGTACAGAATATCTAGGTATACCAGATTTATGCTTTTCTGAAAGCCAGCAAAAATATCTTTTAAATTTTGGGACCTTCAAACGTTCCAAGATACCTATTCCATTTTCATAAATCTTTAAGTGACTCTTTTTGATGACTCTTACAAATATACAATGTGGCAAATATTAAATCAAAAACAGTTTTCAATAATAAAGTGTATTATGATTGCTAACCTGGAATGGGTTCTGTAGTTCCATCCTAGTCTATGATCTGCATCCCCTTTCTGTGTTCGGTTTACTTACTGATATGCCGGCCCCATATATGAATCGCCTCCCATAAATCGCTTACAATTAAAATCGTACCAAGTCGGAAGATGTCCAAACTAGAATACGTTCATTTTGAATTATCTCCAAAATTAGAATATGTTCCAAGTTAGAAGTCCTAAATTGAAATCCAAAATTAAAATCCAAAATTAAAATTCAAAATTAAAAGCCCTGTTTTACTAATTTTAGAAATGAATTTAATTAAGTCGTTTTACTTACAACTATCTACAGATCGGCTTATTTTTGTTGCACAAATTTTCGCACTTTTAACTCTGATTTATTTTACTTTATACTTCACTGTTTATGTAAGTTTTTAACACCTTGGAACGTAGTTGTTGCTCGGTTGAATATTGACTAAAATGTTGTTCCGTTACTATCGTATATATAAGCCCTACTTCCATTTGATTTCATTGGCTTGTTGACTTCTAGGGCGATACTTCTACTTTATCTCGCATACCTTGGAATTTTTACCAATTACTTAGTTTAAATCTTTCAATGTATGCCTTGTCTGTCACGTCCGCATTCCCGCATATTGTAATATTATTTGAGAATTTCCAACTTTTGACTTTTATTAACTCACGTATTTGGATGTTTGTTGATTTTATCGTCTAATTGAATCGCCTGGTGCTTATTTATTTTTACAGAATATTGAATTTTTGAACAAATGTGTTTTCTTCCAGTCACGTAACGATTTTCTAATAATGAATTATTTAGAATGCGTACGATGATATTGTCGACGCAATTGTTAAATATTTGCAATGCCAATTTATCTATGCCTCCTGGTGATTTAATTTTGATGCAATTTATTGCGTTTAAAATCTTATATTTACTTGTAAACTACACTTGGACATCTTTATGTTCTCATGCATTTAATCCCTGTATTTTATATACAGTGTCCTCTCGATTAACAATATGTAGAGTGACCGTTTTACTATTATGATTTCTGGAATTATGTGTTTTCTTAAAGTGGAAGTTGTTTATATTTATTCTACAACCCCATGACTTAACCTACCCTAAACTACCCTATTATCATAGAAATATATATAATATATATATATATATATTAATTGCTATGATAATAGGGTTATTTAGGGGTATATAGAGTCATAAGGGTCGCACACTACATGTAAAGAGTACTAAAAGCTAGAAAACTAAATGATTTCATCACGAAAAGTACGTAATTCGCAAATTATGCAAAAAGCAAACATTTAACACCCTGTATATGGATCACAATGGACTTTAATTAATGCCGGGAAACACATCCTTCAATAATACAAACATATTTAGTAAAATAAATATCTCTGTATGCAATTAAATTTTTTTAAATCAGAAAAGCATTTATAAATTCTAAACAAACACGCTTTAAGAGCATTGAAAGCTAGAAATCATGATTAGAATTCTGGTAAAATAAGACACGCAATGGTACAAAGCAACAACAAGGCATTCTTGCAATAAACGCACATTTAAAAACCAATACGTTTCGGAAACGCAGGATGTAAAAAACACATTTCAATTTAGGTCATTATAGAAATTTCATATACGTGATTTTTAACATGAAAATAAATTCAAAACCCAAAACATTATCTTGACAAAAATAAAGCCATAAATTTGCCTACGTGAGACGTCAAATTATAATTTCCTACAACAAAACAAAACAAACGGGTGAAAGTACAAGAATTATAGAAATCCACCATATAGAACTGGTATTCTACGTGACCACAGCATTGTTTCGGCGGGCTATTATCAAATTCATACCTGAGAAAGCCCAGAGTGTTGACAATATTCTATAACATGCCTTAAACCTTAACCGTAGTACGCCGATAACCAATCCTATCAGATGGAGGCGTTGCTTCATTCAACCTGAGCACGCTCCACATCATTTTAAATTAAAAATTTACGTTAAAGTAAACATAGAAAATTAAATAATTATATTTAGTAAAAGTCGTGACAGAGAAATTTGAAATTAAAATAGTAGTGAAGAATATACGAGAAAAGTTTTGCCGTTAACTAGAAAACGTAAATAGAAGCTTATTGATTAAACATAATTTTAATATTCATAATTTAGGGCTCTGGGAAATCTAAGGAATAAGTAGAAATCTAAGTGACAGGTAGAAATGTAAGTAATAAATAAAAAACTTGTGAAAATCTGTTGAACCGTAAGAAATAAATCCGAATTTAATCATTAAAAGGAAGCTAATTCTTCAAAAATTCGATCACATTTAGTAAGATAAATAACTATAGACGCAATCCGATTCATTTTAGAAACAAAGGTACATTCAGCCCCACCAAATATAAAAGAACCCGAAAAAAATAGAAAATTCCAAAGATTCATTGTTTTATCCTGTATAATATAAGCGTATTGTAAATACATAATACATAGCCATTAATGTGAAAAGCGATCAGTGTCTGCAAATAATCACTCTAAGATAAATACAAAACTGTTCATTTATTATAAAAAACAAAACACACTTCCCCTGTATTTAAAACCCCCAATTTTAAATAGATAAAACAGGCTTGTGTACAAAAGTGAAACCGTATATATGAAAATAATTACTCTTGAGATGCATTAAAACGTATTACATGCGAATGCAAATCGATCTTTTTAAGTGTATTATAAATACAAAACCATTATTTTCATTTATTAATTATCATAGAAATATACTTTCTGTGATAAAACTAATAATTTTGTGTATAAAAACTCGTTTTAGTTTACCGTGAAAGCAGATATTTTTAATCGTTAAGAATGCAAACCTTTGAATTGTAAAACCTGTTAAGAACCAATTAAAGCTTTAATTAATCACATAATTTGATTCACGTATGTGTATAACAAAAATTCAATTTTAAATAAAGAGTGCTTTCGAATGTACCGGATTAAGAAAGAAAATGAGAAGCAGTTATAATAAATTGTATGTAAACGGGAACTTTATTAAAGAGGTTCTTTTAATTTCAGATGTTTTCGGTAATTCGATTCGTGCCAATTTGCGCAATCGACAATGTAATAATTCAGTCACAATTTCGCGTCAACCAAGTAAATGTAACGTTAATTATGACGTTAAAATAACGTTCAGAGTTTACATATGAAATAGTTTGAACTAAGGAAGTTGTTAAATGCAGTCATTTGATTTTGTAATATACAATGAAGATGAAAATTCTTCTATACAAAATGCTTCTTTAAAGCTAAATTAATTATTAAATCGAAGATGCACTTTTGCTGGATGACTGATGCTTAAATGGAGTTTTTAAATAATATGAAAATCCTGTGAGCTGATTTTGACGTCAATTTAAAAGTAGAAGCAGAAGGTCTTTACGGCCTGTTAATTACGAGAATTGGATTTTGCAAGTATTGCTTTTAGAATCTTGTAACTGATATTTGAATATTTGTCATTTTAATTTAAGGTAGAATACGTCTTAATCATATAATATTTCTTTGTAAGAATATTTATCAAAAATTCGTGGTCAGTGTTTGAAGCACTTTGACTTTTCGCATAGACTATCTGTCAATGAGCTTTGGCCAAACAAACCTTACAGGTATCGTAGTAACAGCCACAAGAGAAAAGATTAGAGTTCTGTAAATTTTAACTAAGATTATGTGAGTAACATTTTGATAATTAAATAAATGAGTACTTGTTAGGAATTATGTTTGAAAGAAGCTATGCTATAAATGTTCTATATTCTTTCGTATGAGAGAAAATATGTTTGACTGTATAGAAGCTTACTGATATTGCTGTGTTTGATTTAATTTTGTAAATTCCATTACTTCCGTTGAGCTAGCCAGGCAAAGAAAAGTTAGAAAGGAAGGTAAGTCTGTAATTTCAAATTTACAATTTGCTGTACCCGTTGTTATAACATTAATTTAGCATAATGATCAGATTTACTACAGCTGTTAAAATGAGTTCCAATTCAATTTCAGTTAATACTTTCTTTTTAAATAATCAAAATGGGTTATTGGTCTATGACCGTAATGACTCTGACTGGGTGTGTCTGAAGTATGATTTAATTTCTAAAGGATCATAATAAAATGCTAGAGTAACCACCCTGTGTTTTTATCGATTAATTGACATTGTCTGTCACATTTTGGTAAATGTGTCAGAAGTTACATAACCTTTTTCTAGTAGGTGTCATATTTGGTATATTGGAAAATGTCTGAAGATTCTCATGTAGACGAATCCAAACTCAAAGGACTTAATAAATACTTCAATGGCCAAACAATACGAGGAAGAGCAAATGTAAGTGTTTTTTTTAATTTTTCTGTATAATATTAGTACAACTAATAAAGTTGAACATTTTTATATAACTGTCTTATTCCCGACATTGTTCATAATTTTATGGATAAAGAAGACGATTTTTTAATTATGAATTTAGTACAGATTATATTATGTATTAGAAAATAATAACGTGAAAACTTTTACTTTTAAAACGGTAAATAAAGGCTGCATTTTGTACACAGGCATAATGTCATAACTTAGAAGAGTATTTTAATGGTGTATGAAGATTGGCACTTACCCAGTTTAGCCAATGCAGGGTTTTAAAGGTATAGTTTTCTGCTCCTTTTGTTAAGAATCATGTTTCATATTTAATGTATTTTATATAACAATCATCTTGTTGAGAATTCTTTTTAATTTTTTTACAATCTTTCACGTTCATATCAATACGAATTTTCTTAACCGAATACTAAAACGAATTTTAACCAATCAGGGATACAAAATTTTTTCACCAGGCAGTTCTTGAGCATGCTGGGACAATTTCCAAAACACCTTGACCTTTTGTTGGATCGGTCTCTGCATTTGTCGTAGTTTGGGCACTTGAATAGAAAAAGAGTTAATGTTAAAATTCGTTTTTAAATGCTGCTATTGAGAATTACTGATCCTTACAGGCATCCAGAGATTTGAAACGGAAGTAGTTTTTTATGTCATCATCATCATCATCATTAGGTCTTCAGTCCTAGAACTGGTTAAATGTGTACTCTTATGGTTTCCTATTCTGAGCTAACCTACACATTTCCCTGAAATTTGAACAGTCTACAACTTTCATGCGTACAATAGTCTGATCTAGATCTACCTCTAACATTACTGCTTTCTCCTATCTCTGCTTGTAACATATCCCATACTATTCCTCAAAAATGCCTTAGAACGTATCCTGCTCTTCAATTTCATTTTTTTTTCCACAGATATTTTTATTCCCCTTCTATTGCTATAATCTATTTGTTATTAATTTTGTTTGTCCATGCTATCATCCTCATACATCTGAAGCACAACATTCCAAGAGGCTTTTACAGTTTTTCTGTATGCTTCTCCGCTGTCACTATTTCATAGATGTACTGTGCTGTGCTCCACACATATGCTTTCAACTATTTTCTTCTTGTTTCTATGTTTGCGCTCTTCGAATATAACCTCTGCTCTTTCTTGTTAGATGCAGTTCGGTTCCCCTTCTATTGTTTTACGATTATATACCCCATTTCCCTGATATTCAGTGGTTGTGAAGGGGGTTAAGCAGCCTGTGGCTGCCAAAGTCCCCAACACATGAGCATTTGCTGAATTAGTAGTCTTGCAATATATACTTTCGCACAATCAACAATAGTTGAAAATATTTCAAAACCAGCACCTGTAATTGTTTATAATAATCACCAGATTCATCTGCGTTTATTTTTTCGTCATTAGCTTTTTGTCTTGAAACTGGTTGGACGCGCACCTCCACTTATTTATTTCTGAGCTAGCCTACCTTTTATGTCATAACATTACCTAAAATTTGAGTTACTGAACATGGTCATCATCATATGTAAGAGATTAAATTTTATGTTATGAGTTTCTTAGTTAAGCAATTTATTCTACTTACCTTCAGTAGATGGGCAATCCCACTTACAGACCTGGTAGAAATGTGTTAGCTTTGAAAATAGTAATCTGTTATCTAAATTCTAGTAATCAATTGTGCTCAGGAAGGATATGGGCTCTTTTGTGACGATGGAATTTGTACATTTCCTTATGATTCAATCACTGCACCGAAATGGCTCTTTTGGAATTTGATATTTGCCAAGTAGGTACCAGATACAAATGTGGTCCTAAATTAGTTTGGGTACTTCATTTTGGTTGATTAGCCAACAGTGGATGTCTACTTTGCTTCTATTTTTCCTAATTGTCAAAACTGATGAGAGTTTTTCTTTTAGCAATTAGTTGCAGGGCATGCCACAATAAGTTAATTCAGAGTGCATGTAAAATTAAATTATACCTGAGACCACATGGTATTAATTTAAGTCTTGGCGCATTCACATACAAGTAAATCACATTGGCAACATACTGGAATATGCACAGGGCGAGAAACATCACTGAAGTTTGGGATAACACAGACATCCTTAGTTGCCACATCGAACATACCCTGCAACTGCAGCAGCAAATTTTGAATCATAGCTGTTAGTGAAGTTAGGTTGGATTTTTTTTTAGAAAATTTAGCATGATATTATTTATTTCTTTATTTATTTATTGTACAGCCACAGGACAAATCCCAAATGGTACATTAACATACATACTAAGAACAATATAACAAATAGCAAGAATATAAAAATAATATTAATAATTAGTATAGTATGTAAGGGGCTTTAAACACTAAGGTTTGTACTTGTTTCTTGAACTTTTTAACTGTTACGTTGTATATGTTCATTTCAGGAAACTTTGCATCAACTTTAGAAATTGGCAACTAACTTATTAATAAATGCTAAAAACCGTAAGTAGTACTGTTTTGACGCTCAAATAGAATTTCTTGAGAACGAGTGTCCCGAGGCGGTATTCTAAACATTACTTCTGTCAACAATTGTTCAGAATCTATGTAGCCATTTATTATTTTGTGTAAAAAAACGAGTAGAGCTGCCTGTCTACGCATTTCAAGGCTTTCTATACCAGCAAGTTGTAATCTCACATTGTATGTGCTGGGAAGGAAAGCAGTCCCAAGGACATTACCACAGACAGAAACACACACACACACATACGCACACATACACATACACACCAGGGACTGTACGTGGTCCCCCTGGTTTCCGGCTGCCGACGGCCAGGACACGTACAGGAATGCGAACTTCTCGGTTTCTGATTTCCGGCTGCCGATGGTCGGAAGCTGGGAAGGAAAGCAGTCCCAAGGACATTACCAAAGACAGAAACACACACACACACACACACACTCACGCACCTTCACGCGCGCACAGACACAAACACACACACACACGAGTATTTCCAAACGCAAATAATATAAAACTAACTAATATAATTTAAGGTAGCAAATAATTCTGTTAGATTTCTTAGGAGTAACAGGTTTGCTGTAATTTTTAGGTAGCAGACTAATTGTAATGTTAGAATAAATAAATAAATAAAAAATAATTGTATGTAAGGTTTTTGTAAGGGTATCCTAGTTTCCAAAGCAGAAACTTCACGAATGTGTTCTGTACTCTCTCTAAGCGGTTCTTGCTAGAGTTGTAAATTGACGACCATAGAATACAATTGTACTCTAAGATACGGCGTACTAGACAGTTATACACTGTTTTTATTGCTTTAGCATCACTAATAGTTTCATAATTTCTTCTTATAAACCCTAGCATTTTAAATCCTTTTGCAATTACGTTATCTATATAATTAAAGTTGAGGTTTGGATTAAAAATATCCCCCAAATCGTTTATCCCATCAACAGATTCCAGAGCACAATCATTGATTTTGTACTCATATGTTAAAGGCTATCGCATTCGATAGAAACGCATTACTTTGCAGTTTTGTTATGTTTAGCTTTAGGTGATTTGTATTGCACCATTCAATTAAACTGTTAATGTCATTCTGAATATTTTTAAAGTCTTGTAAGTTTCTGACAGTAGCAAAAATTTTCAGGTCATCTGCATATAGTAGACACCTGGATTGACTAAAAATAGACACTATATCATTGATAAAGAACAAAAAATAATTGGACTAAGGTGATTCCTGCGGTACACCTGAGAATACATGTATTTCTTTAGAAGTTACACCACATAGTTTCACATGCTGACGACGACCATGTAAGTACGATTCTATCCAGCCAAGATAAGGACCACTCACTCCTATTGCCTTTAACTTCTGTATTAATAATTTATGACAAAAACTGTCAAATGCTCTTGACAAATCGGTATAAATTACATCGACTTGTGTTCCATCTTGCACACTGTTTACCAAAAAGTTCTGGAAGATGGCCAAATTGGTGGCTGTTGAGCGGCTTTTATAGAAACCACGTTGCTCAATTCCTATCTGTTGCTTGTAAGTATAAAAAATTTCTTGTAAAATTATAGCTTCAAATATTTTAGTTATGACTGAGATTAGAGAAATTCCTCTGTAATTTTTTATTTCGTTCTTTGAACTTGATTTGACAATCAGATAAATCATTGAAAGCTTCCATATTTGTGGAAAATATGCTTCACTAAATGATTTTTGAAATAATGTACAAAGTGGACTAACTAAGGATTGTTTACATTTCTTTATATTATATATATATATATATATATATATATATATATATATAATAGTTTTTTCGATAAAATGTTACGGTACAATTGGGATATTTTAGTCCAAAAAATTAAAACGAAATAATATTTTGCATATATTTAATTACAAATCGACGTTTTGGCAAGGGTTGTTGCCTTTATCAAGATTCTACAAAAGGAAACGCAATCAATACAGTCATCAAAAAATGTTCTTTTAAAAATTACTTACTTAATGCATAAATATTAAAATTATAAAACAACCCTACACATCAGGGTTGTTGTTAGTCATGAATGGATAAAATAAAAATAAAAATGTTGGAGCACCAAAAGAGAATTATTTAAAGTTAATTAATAAAATTACTTGTTCATAGAGTAAACGACCAACTATGAATGAATTAATATAAAACCAGTCTGATAAGAGAGCGTGTTCCACATTTTGTACGAATATTAGGTAAATAATATGCGCTCTGGCCTTCACATCATTGTTGAAAATTAAAAGTTGACTTTGCAATTCTGTACAGATTGGAATATATGGGATGCAAATTTTGGGTGTCCTGCCTAAAATTTAACTACTCCCTGTATGTTTGTTGTGGTTTGTTTAGCATTCTTCTTAATCTTCTTTGGGAATGAAACCACTCATAGTTTTTAAAATCTATTTTATTTACGTTTCGATCCATGACCTAGGATCGTTGTCAAAATAATAAAAACTTCAAGTTTGACATTTATGACAAAAATTAAAGGTGACTTTGATTTATTGATGTTTGAAATATTTGGTTTGAATACACTAAGCAAAAATCTTTAAAGTTTAAAAGAATGATTGCCTTCAATTTGTGTTACGGCCTGGGACCGATTTGTTTTAGGTAGCCAATACGCTTAACGTGAAATCACCTGATTAATTTTTATTGGTGAATTTTATATAAATTCAATAATTTGGAAAACATTTTTTAACATGTTTTTATTTATACAATTGAGAGGATGGTTATTAAAGAAGTGTGCGATTGCGTTACCGTAAGGCATAAGCAGTCGTTTTTTTATTTATTTTGAGGGGGAAAAATTCATTATGATTTAGACTACCTCTTTGGTAGATTTTAACATGGTTCTGAGGCGACCCTATGGCGGGTTTACACTTGTCAGATACCAATGTTGTTCTATGAAGATTGTATGTGGTTCTGAGGCGACCCTAAGACGGGTTTACACTTGTCAGATACCAATACTGTTCAACGGATATTGTATATGGTTTTGAGGTAACCCTATTACGGGTTCACACTTGTCAGATACTAATGCTGTTTTACAGGGGTTGTTGATGTGTTTATTGTTATGTAATTAGTTATTGTATGTATAAATAGAAATCATGTATGTAGGCTGTATTTCATGTTAATATCGCAAGGAAAACCCAGGAAAAACTTGCAATGCTACCTAGATATTGTGGGCATTTGATTTTCATTTGTTATTTCTTTTGTTATTTCTTTTAGTAATGGAATCCATTGTTTACTGAAAGTTACGGATTCGTTTGCAACGCAGTTATTTTTATGTAGGGTTATATAAGCAGCTTCTTTGATTTTGCGTTTTTGGTGGTTTTCTTCTTTGTCGATAACTTTTGCGTCCTCCCATTTTATTTTATGACTGGAGTCCCATGTATGTTGGCAAATCATAGATTTTTCAAATTTTCTATTTTTTATATATGATTTATGTTCTTTTAATCGAACTTCAAATGGTCTGGAACTTTCCCCTATATAAAACTTGTTTACATTCGCACGGTATTTTGTAGATGCAGTTTTTTGAATTTTGTATTGCGTTTTTGGGTTTTGTTTTTGTTAATTGTGCTCTTAGTGTGTTGTTGGTTCTAAATGCTGTTTTAATTCTAAATTTGTTTCCTATTCTTTGGATTTTTTCGGAGAATCCTTTTATGTATGGTATTGAGAGCATTTTTTGGTGTGTATCGTTGATTTTGTTTCTTTTCTTTATTTTTAGGATTTTATTCATTTCTTTCTCTATTATTCATTTAGGATATTTGTTTTCTATTAGTGTACATTTGATTAGATCTTTCTCTTTCTTTAAAATTTCTTCGTTTGATGATATTAATTTTGCTCTATCATATATGGTTTTGATAATTCCTCGTTTGTCACATTGTGGGTGGTTTGAATCGAAGTTTAAGTATCTGTTTGTGGGCGTTGGTTTTCTGTATATTGATGTATTAATTGTTGTATCGTTTTTGCTAACTAGAATATCTAAAAATGGAAGTGTTCCATGTTGTTCTAATTCATATGTGAATTTAATAGTTGGTTCTATTTTGTTAATAGACTCTACAAAGTTTTTAATTAGTTCTGTATTATGAGGCCAAATAGCATAGACATCATCTACGTATCTCCACCAGATTAGTGGTTTCAATTCTTGAGTGAATATTACATCTTTTCGAATTCTTCCATGAATATATTACTAAATATTGGTGATAGTGGACTTCCATTGCCATTCCGAAGCTTTGTTTGTAGAATTGATCACTTATTTGAAAATATGTGGTATTGACGCATAAGTCAAGTAATTCCATAATCGGTGATATACTTAGTTTTGTTCTTTCTTTAAGGTTGCCATCTTTTCTAGTTTGTTTTTATAATATTAAGCGTTTTGTTTATAGGGACATTTGTGAAGAGATTTACTACATCAAAACTTACCATTGTGTGTGTATTTTCAATTTTATGTTTGATAATTTTTCTAAAAGTGTTGGTTGTTTTTATGAAAGAATCCGTTTTGCCTGCTAATGGATTTATAATTTTAGGAGAAATTTTGCTAAATTATGGCATAGTGAATCTATGGAGCTTACGATAGGTCTTAAAGGAATGTCTTTTTATGAATTTTTGGTAGACCGTAAAAGTGGGGTGGTTTACTGTAATGTGGGACCAGTTTACTTCTTTCTTTGTCTTCGAATTCATTTTTAAATTTAAATAAAGTTTTGTATATTTTATTTTCAATTGATTTTGTTGGGTCCGTTTCTAAACTGGTGTAATTCTCAGTGTTCAACAGTTCGTTGACTTTTGTGTTGTAATCGTTTTTATTCATTATTACTGTTGCATTGTCTTTGCCAGCAGGTAGAATTATAATTGATTTATCGTTTTTTAGATTGCGAATTGCTTTTATTTCGTTATTACTTACATTTGGTTTTATTTTGTGATTCTTTTCTATTTCGATTTTCCATCGTACTCTAAATTCGTTTGCTTGATCTTCCTCGAGTTGGTTTGCTGTTTTCTCAATACAGCTAATTATTTCAAAGGTTGGTATTGATTTTGGTGTTACGGCAAAGTTAAGGCCTTTTGATAGAATTGATTTTTCTGTGTCGTTAATAGTTCTGCTTGATAAATTTATCACGGTATTTAGCATGGTGTTGTTGTTTTCTAACGTTTTATTTTGCTTGTTATTTTTCTCTATAAATAGGTTATTAAATTTCTTTATGTGAATTTTGGAAAATACTGATTCGTAGTAGGTTTTTGCACTAACGAGAATTTTATCAAAATCATATTTTGTTACCTTTATTCGTATGAAATTTATAATGCCCTCAATATCTTGTTTTAACTTATAAATAATGTGTCGGTCGTTTTGTAGTCTTTCCCTCATCATACTGTAACCCTTCTATCAGAAAGAGAAAAACCTAATCAAATGTACACTAATAGAAAACAAATATCCTAAAAGAATAATAGAGAAAGAAATGAATAAAAATCCTAAAAATAAAGAAAAAGAAAACAAAATCAACGATACACACCAAAAAATGCTCTCAATACCATACATAAAAGGATTCTCCGAAAAAATCCAAAGAATAGGAAACAAATTTAGAATTAAAACAGTATTTAGAACCAACAATACACTAAGAGCACAATTAACAAAAACAAAACCCAAAAACGCAATACAAAATTCAAAAAACTGCATCTACAAAATACCGTGCGAATGTAACAAGTTTTATATAGGGGAAAGTTCCAGACCATTTGAAGTTCGATTAAAAGAACATAAATCATATATAAAAAATAGAAAATTTGAAAAATCTATGATTTGCCAACATGCATGGGACTCCAGTCATAAAATAAAATGGGAGGATGCAAAAATTATCGACAAAGAAGAAAACCACCAAAAATGCAAAATCAAATAAACTGCTTATATAACCCTACATAAAAATAACTGCGTTGCAAACGAATCCGTAACTTTCAGTATACAATGGATTCCATTACTAAAAGAAATAACAAATGAAAATCAAACGCCCACAATATCTAGGTAGCATTGCAAGTTTTTCCTGGGGTTTCCTTGCGATATTAACATGAAATACAGCCTACATACATGATTTCTATTTATACATACAATAACTAATTACATAACAATAAACACATCAACAACCCCTGTAAAACAGCATTAGTATCTGACAAGTGTGAACCCGCAATAGGGTTACCTCAAAACCATATACAATATCCGTTGAACAGTATTGGTATCTGACAAGTGTAAACCCGTCTTAGGGTCGCCTCAGAACCATATACAATCTTCATAGAACAACATTGGTATCTGACAAGTGTAAACCCGCCATAGGGTCGCCTCAGAACCATGTTAAAATCTACCAAAGAGGTAGCCTAAATCATAATGAATTTTTCCCCTTCAAAATAAATAAAAAAACGACTGCTTATGCCTTACGGTAACGCAATCGCACACTTCTTTAATAACCATCCTCTCAATTGTATAAATAGAAACATGTTAAAAAAATGTTTTCCAAATTATTGAATTTATATAAAATTCACCAATAAAAATTAATCAGGTGATTTCACGTTAAGCGTATTGGCTACCTAAAACAAATCGGTCCCAGGCCGTAACACAAATTGAAGGCAATCATTCTTTTAAACTTTAAAAATTTTTGCTTAGTGTACAAACCAAATATTTCAATAAATCAAAGTCACCTTCAATTTATGTCATAAATGTCAAACTTGAAGTTTTTATTATTTTGACAACGATCCTAGGTCATGGATCGAAACGTAAATAAAATAGATTTTAAAAACTATGAGTGGTTTCATTCCCAAAGAAGATTAAAATTTAACGAACTAACTTCATTTCTTATATAATATGCCTCCAAAAAAAGCCTAAGCTTATGATTAGCTTCAGAATCTAAAATTCGAACTTCATCATAATTTGGGGTGTGATGAGTCATATTTATATGTTGTGAGAGGGCGCAGCTGTTCTTTCCCAATTTTACATCTGACTTATGTTGAATTAGTCTATTTTTCAACCCTGTCAGAGCTAGTAGGTTTTTTATAACAATCAAAGATCAGCTTATTGGTGAAGTCTCTGATGACTAAAGTGTCCAAAAATGGAATTTTTCTTTCAGTTTCCTTTTTATAAGTAAACTGCAGATGTTGGTTGAAAGCATTGAAGCATTCTAAGAGATGTTCAATTTTATTAATTTTATTAATTGTTATAAAAAACCTACTAGCTCTGACAGGTATGTCAATTATTTTTCCAATCACTCGTTTAGTCATAAGATTAATACAGCTTTGGCATTAAAACACCGGATACAATTGATAGCGGAACCACAATTTAAGAAAAATAATCTAATGCTACTCGAAACTACTTTGTGTAACAACGGTTATCCTAAGCAATTAGTAAGGAAGTTGCTCTACACTACTCTTTGTCTGAACAATACTGAACGACCTAATAACGTTTCGTTCAGGAAGTTACAGTATATTCAAACTTTAACGCCTCTTTTGGCAAGAATTTTGAGACAACCAGACATTAAAATAGCGTTTAGTTATGAAAAATCTATAGGAAACTTTTTCACTAAGCTGAAAGATAAGACGAAAAAATGTTAAGTAGCAACACTATTTATAAAATAACGTGTTCCTGCAATAAGACATATGTGGGTAATTCTAGTCAGTGGTTGAAAAATAGACTAATTCAACATAAGTCAGATGTAAAATTGGGAAAGAACAGCTGCGCCCTCTCACAACATATAAATATGACTCATCACACCTCAAATTATGATGAAGTTTGAATTTTAGATTCTGAAGCTAATCATAAGCTCAGGCTTTTTTTGGAGGCATATTATATAAGAAATGAAGTTAGTTCGTTAAATTTTAGGCAGGACAGCCAAAATTTGCATCCCATATATTCCAATCTGTACAGAATTGCAAAGTCAACTTTTAATTTTCAACAATGATGTGAAGGCCAGAGCGCATATTATTTACCTAATATTCGTACAAAATGTGGAACACGCTCTCTTATCAGACTGGTTTTATATTAATTCATTCATAGTTGGTCGTTTACTCTATGAACAAGTAATTTTATTAATTAACTTTAAATAATTCTCTTTTTGGTGCTCCAACATTTTTATTTTTTATTTTATCCATTCATGACTAATAACAATCCTGATGTGTAGGGTTGTTTTTATAATTTTAATATTTATGCATTAACAATTAAGTAAGTAATTTTTTAAAAGAACATTTTTTGTTGACTGTATTGATTGCTTTTCCTTTTGTAGAATCTTGATAAAGGCAACAACCCTTGCCGAAACATCGATTTGTAATTAAATATATGCAAAATATTATTTCGTTTTAATTTTTTGGACTAAAATATCCCAATTGTACCGTAACATTTTATCAAACAAACTATTATACTAGACTAGTCCCATGAGCTTATATGTTTATATATATATATATATATATATATATATATATATATATATATATTGCTGCGAAGTTATTACCTATATAAAATCGAGCCCCACAAATTGGGCGTCATAATTGTTGTGAAGATTAGCTCCGTTGTTGCTTAAATCGAGCCCCTGGCTTGGGTCAATTTATTAATGCAAAGTTACCTGTAGAGAACTCCACTAATCATCACCTAAATAAATTTTGTTTCTAAATTTTGGATCAAGATATGTTCTAGTTATGTACCCTCTGAAGATGCTCTTAAAATTGACACTACACGGTAGCTCTGCTCACTGCTTCTACAGAGATACTCACCATAGCTGTTCATCTACTCTCAATCCATAACTACCTTTCTATTTAATAATAATAAAAAAATAATCTTTTAACCAAAAATACAACCCTTTTTATTCTGACAAATTAACATTAAAAACACACAATCTCTATATTTACAAAACTGATCCACATTAAATATTTCATGCTCCTCCTCAATATTAAATCACATGAAATTAATACAACAAAGATTTCCTGCTGGTTTATATTCATATGCTCATACTAAAGTAGATGGGCCTATCCCAGGAACCTTACTTTATTTTCCTCTGGTCTATGGTGAGCTCAGTATAAACCTTTTTTCTATTTGCGTGCAAAATTTTAGCACTGAAAATTTTAAATAAAAGACCCGTTTACTTCTTACAAATGTGAAATATTCATAATTATATCATATACATATATTTACATTCTCAGATTTTAAATGTTTCCTTTACAAAGGTAAACTAATTAATTTTCTGTTCATAAATTCATCACAATATCTAAGCCAAAATCACTAATGGTTTAAAACAACAAATAAACACCACCACAACAGTTTCAAAAAAATTCATTACCTGGAGAGTATTTTTCATCTAAATCACCACCTCTAAAAATGCTTCCTTCTACCGACTGCTCGTACCTAGATCACTCCATATTTTTGCCTTCCAATAGTAACAGCAATTATACCTCTTACTCGCTAGGCCTTCAAAAAACCATATTCCAAAATCCCTCAGGACTGCCGCTACAGATCCATAAACAATCGCTTCTTTCAAGCAAGTGCAAGAGGTACCCTCATCCAATTTACAAATAAGTTGCTACTTACTGTTCATCCTGCTTCAATTAAATCAAAATAATTTTATACGGTTCACTCCGTTTTAAGATCGCACTAACTTGTGCATTTAATATATATATATATATATATATATATATATATATATATATATATATATTATTATATATATATATATATATATTATTATATATATATATATATATATATATTATTAATATATATATATATATATATATATATATATATCTCGGACTTCACTAGTCGCATAGTTTGAAGCTAGTATGAAGCATTCAGCAGAATCGAAAAACTAAGAGGAGCCTACCTCCATTGCGTTTATATAACCAAAACTCCTCTCAACTTGCACGTATTTTTCACAAACATTCTTCGAAACTTTATAAAACGGCTGTTCAATTCCTAAAATTTACATGCACAAAAATACAACCGTCGTCGAAAACCTAGAATTTTCAAACGTAAACACGGCTTTACTATGAAAAAGTCATTAACTTTACCAACCGTCTTAATTTTCTCTGAGTCCTTAACACTCCTATCACCCCCAAATACCTAAAATCACGCCTCCTATATGGGTATACATACTATTGTCTCGCTTCTACTTTCATTATAACATCTTCTAGCCTCCTTTTCATACCCTTCCTAACCTGTCTATGTCATTTCTACATTTCTGGTTTTCTTGTCTACCTCGTGTTTTCTATCCTTTGCATAGTCCCTCTATCCTGACATTGTTCAGAGTTGTTTCTCCCTACTTTTCTGTGCACCTTGAAAATCAATATCTTCTGCGAACACGCCGCATCTTTGTCCTGCTTATTTCCTTTAAAATATCCTCGTCTTACATACGTTTGAAAATGCCAGCAACTTGACCATATGACATCTTCCCTCTTGTGTCTATTACATGCTAAATATCGTCTCACTTGATTTTATCGATCTCTTTTTTACATTTAACAGTCCGTTGCTCTTATAGACCTGTATTTTCAGTTAACGATTTTTTACCTAGAAATATATTTTCACGTTTAAAAGCTTTATTGGAATTGTTTATCTACTGCACGTTTGTTCCATGAAATTCCCAACTGTTGTAGCTTGTTTTCGAATATACAACCTTGTAAAGTTACACAAATGTTTTAGCTTACGCTACCCTTAAGAAATTTACCTTGCTTAAATTATTGATTTTTACACTACACCCAATATGAAAAGCTTTTATAATAATATTTGTACACGATTTCTGTCCTTACCCTCGATCTTATTAGTAATTAATTATTATCCTAGTTGAAGCATAAAAATTCAACCTACATTATCTTACCTAATCTTATCCCTATTTAATTATATTGACATGTTTTAAATTCTAATTTGATTTCTACATACAGGGTACCTACAAATAAATAAATGCTCGACTTATGTACACTTATCTAAGCTTATAAATCTACAGTATATATATATATATATATATATATATATATCAATATATAAAAAATACTCATATTTAGACCAGGGTAGAAAATTAATTAATTTCATCAAATAATTTTAATCACCGTGTATAAGGAATTTTATTAGATAATATGCTTTATTAAAAAACCGTGGAGCATAAAAATTCATTCGTTTCATTAAAAATAAGAGATTTAAATTATTTACAAGACGCTTTCTATAAAAGAAGTATTAAAATGCTCAACGTGTAATTTAATTATTCCAAGTAAAGAAACACATGGAAATTACGTGCAAAATTTATATTAATTAATTCAAGTTTAAGTAACGAGTATTAAACAAGATGTACAAATAATAATTGAATATTTAATTAGGATTCACTAAAAATTAAAGGGTATTATTTTAATTGGAGTTAATTGAACCATTAGTAACATATAATATGCATAAAAGCTTGTAAAAACCCAATAATATTCAAATCGTAGAAGTGTTAGTTAGAAGTAGGACGATTGAACACCTGCGTATTTTTAAAAGTCTCGTTCTGCGTAAATTTTGCAGATAACAAATGGTTACAGAGAATGTTGGAGAAACCGTTGCTTAATATTCACGAGAAATGCTAATAAGGTGGGTTATTTCACAGTCCACGTGGATTGAAAATAACCGATACTAAAGAATATCAATTTGTACCACTCAAAACAGGGTAGATAGAGACAGATAATATGCGCAAGACAGAGACACATATAGTAAAAGGCGTGGGTTGAGCAACGTCACTGGGTTGCGATTGGTTGAAAATAAGAGGCAAACATGAGAGGTAAAAATAACATTTCGGTATAAAAATTAATTAGTTATTCTCAGACGTTGCGTGCCGTGTGTAAAATTTCTGAGATTTAACTGGTGCGAATGCAAATTTAATAAGAACCGCGTGCCAGGCGGTCGAGATGGGAACATAGTATACGAAATTCTAGAAACTGTCCGTTTTGGGGACAAAAGCGACGTATAGGCTAGCGATTATATATACCCGTGTTAATATGCGTTTCGCTCTCTTAATTTTTCGATTTTGATTCAATAATTTAAACAGTTTGCTCGTATATTTTGGTGATTATTTAATACTTTAAAACAGTTTGTTCTTTACGTGCTACAATGAAAGTAATTTAGTGCACTTAGAAAAGAAGATGCAAGGTAATAAAGTCTAGTTATAATTGCGAGTACTGTACCAATTATTCAAATTTGCAACGACAAATGAATAAACAAAAGTAGGCAGTTTTGGCGTATAGCGTGAAAGAAGTATGAATTTCTTTGCTATTTTCGGGGGTGTTAATAATTAAATGATTCGTAAAAGTGACTGGATCCACAAAACAAGATACAGATATACGCAGATGAGTTCCGGAAAAGCACTGAAACAACTTTAGATGAATGGTGGTGTAGAAAATTTTAAAGGCGACCAGTAATCCGAGGACCTAAACATAACCCAGTTGAAATGGTGTGATTAACAGAGGACGATGTACATTGGAGCCACGAGTGCATTAACCTTCAGGTAACTTACGCTTTGTTGTTCAATTTTTGATGTTTTGGTGTGTGTGGAATAACTTTATAATTTATTTACTTAAAATGGACAATAGTGAATTTGTACTAACAACAAATTTTTAATTTTAAGGTGAAATTTTCTTGTTTAAGTAGAAAGGAGTATTTAGTATTTATGTTCTTGATGAAAATTTGGGTATGTCTTTGAGCTCAATTAGACGAACCTGGTTAATTAACGTAAAGGGGTGGGAGATGCTCCCTTTGTACTCAGACTCAGGTCTGCATATATTGTTATATTAATTAGTAGGCATCCTACAAGGACTTTAATTCTGGATGCACATTAAAATGATAATAAATTTAATCTTGAAGTTTTCTGATACTGAAATTTATGCTGAAATTTAATTTTGAAATTTTAATGTATTATGAATATTGATGTAAATAGAGTTAACGTTGATGTTTGTGGTAGGAATGTATTTGTTTCTTTTTGAATGAGGATGAAAGTTTTAACTAGGTGAGCAGCCGAGGATAGTAGAGGCGGAAAAGAGTAAAGAGGCGATTAACAGAAGAAAGTCAACGGACCAGTTAATTTAAAAGGTTTCACAGCATATTTGACGGCCCAACGCTGGGGCTCGATTCGAAAACCGTAGTTCCCGGATTTTGGTGGATTCACAGCAATATATATTGTAACATGTCAATTCGCCGTCGCCTTGCCATGTTACATTGAATGTCCCACCTCCTTGCATATAAAAGTATTCTTCATTTTAACTTTATATTGATACAGTTTACAATCACAAGTTAGTCTTGATTTATGTAACATTTCCCTTTAGTATTATAAAATAATACACTAATTACGTTGATCTTTAGTTTTAATTTAATATTTTTCTTTTGTATAAATAATATAAATAATTATGATCAGATGTAATTTTTTAATTGGTACACCTCTGAATTATGCCCATAAATACACAAATACATGAATCTGTCATTTAGGATGGTTTTCTGGTTTGTCCCTCTCTCAAAATGTGTGGTTATCTTCGAACCAGAATAAACTTTCGTTCTCTTGATATCTGACTGCCTTCTAATGCACATGCCGTTTCCCGATAATGAAGTTCCTTCTAAGGCCAAGATGTTGTACCTGGTATGTAAAAGGTGTCCTTTCTTTTGCTCTTGTTGAAATACAAAAATATTGGTCTAGAATATTAGTATAATGTATACGAAGAAAGCTGACCTGAATAACCCATTCAAAATGTTTAAGAATGGTAAGTTGATTACAGATAAATTTTCTGAGCGTTCCTCGTGGCGTATTACAATACTTCGTTCTTGTAACACGTTGATTTTCTAGGGTTCTCAGGTGAGTTGTTTTCTGGAGGGTTGTTCTCTGGTGAGTTGTATAACTATACATGCTAGACTATTTAAGCCTATGCATAATTTCTACCTATAAATATTATCTATTACCGTACAAGAATTTTACATTACCGTTTAGTTACCTTCTAAAAATAAATTAAATGTCCGTTAACAAAACATATGGTTGTGGAACAAAAGGATTGGCTCTTACAAAGTTGAAGTTTGAGGTTAACAACCATACTAAATATGGACGGTGTTCATCTTATTAAAACCGTAAGAAGAAACTGAAGCTTCTATATTTCTGTACAAGCCGGAGCTCAATACTTAAGTATATGTTGCGTTCAAATAGCATAAATATAGGTAGGAGATTTATCTTACTTACTTTTGTGAAAGAACCATGTGCATGTGTTTCAGTTTTAATCTCTAATATCTTCAAAAATAAGACATTTAAAATTTAAAGTCATATTTTTACTTTCCTATTATCTTAACTAATTTAATATTACATTTACTTTCCTGGTGTATCCTTACAACTGTAAACATAAAAGCTTTCATGAAACTTTTTGTGGATTATGTTCAATTTAAATGTTAAATACAAATTCTCTTAACTGTGTCAAATACAACAAAGCATATTTATGATTTACTCTTACTTAGAAAGTTAATTTGAAATTGTGTCTAAGTACAATAATAATTTTAGATTTTCTAATATCTTATCTGGTAGAGTTTAAGACATTTTTAAAATTATGAGAGAGTAGATATCTATACTATGCTTAGTGATTTTTTCACATGAAAACTTGGTTGTAAGATAATAAGGAAATATATCTTGTTTTTCTAATGTTATTAACTAAACGTTAATATTCAAGTTGTATTAAGGTATTTTCTTTTACCATATTTTAAATTACATCCCTATAACTTGTCTGGGTAAAATCTAACTTTGTTCTCAAAATATCTAAGAGTAAAAAACCTTGAGATATAGTCTTTTGTAATCTACCGTGGCCACAAAAGGTCGACGCTAGCCCCGCCAGAGTTTTGTTTAGACTTTGTTGTGCACCCATTCCTATCTGTAAAAAGGAAAGTATTATAGTTAATAAAATGAAATAATAACTTAAACTTTTAAGCAAAACCCAAATGATCGTTTCAAATCGAGCTAGTAATCGAAGAAGGAAAATATAAGGTCCCAGACAGGATTTGAACCTGCATTTTCATTTACAAATCTAAATCATGTATGTCACTACACATCAACCTAACTTTCAATTACGTTTGGCTTTTTGGTCAATCATATTTGACAGTGTCAAGTTTTTGACTCATGTCATTAGCGGTTTCCCAGTTTATTTTAGACTACTCTAAGTACAATAAATTAAAATTGCACTTTTTGTAATTAAGATCCACATTGATAGGAAAATTGCTCTTTAGCAAGTAGTCAATTTGAATTTTAAGATCCAAAGATGGGTCATAAGGACCTTCCTCGAGTGTGATACATTTCAGCTGAGATTGCAAAGAACTAGATCTAAGATGTGACCCCCGTAGTTCAAAATGGAATTGAATTGTGGCAGATTAAGAAATTTTGAACAATTATTGATAGCATTAGATTTATCTTTAGCAGCTGAAGCATTAAAATCACACAAAAGTAAAATGCCAAAGCTTAGAAATAAATAGGCAGATTCTAAGGCATCAAAGAAGCAACGTATTTATCATTATTGGTGTCTGGAGGAATATAAACCAAAAGAATAAATACCAAGCTATGTCAATAGTTTAACACAGCGCATGGCGTTTGGGGATCAAGAATATTATTCATCACAGATGTTCTCTAAATCTATACAACTGGTGAATATTGATTTTCTAATAGCTAACATTGCCCCACCACCACTCGTCATAATGGTTGTAGAGTAGTCACGGTTGCTCCAAAATATGTTAAATTGTGAACAATTGAAGAAGTCCTTTAACCATGTCTCAGTGAATGCGAAAATATCAACTTCAGTAGCAGCAAGACTATATATAAAGATTTATTTTTCATATGTAAGACGCGAACATTTTGGTAATAACAGTAAATATTCCGTGACACAGGTAGCGGTCTTCGATTGCCACTTTTTGTAGAGTGCACCAAGCATGGTTAATGGTTGTAGTTGTGAGAGTGTATCTATCTCAATCTTAATTTCAGAGATAGAATGTAATTGCTATAACGAACGGTGATACTTGGTCTTGCTGGCTTCTTTTTTTAAAGTTTGTAGGTAATTGGGACATTCGCTGTCCACTGCTGAGTGTTTGTCATTGATGTCCATGTTCAGTTTATGTTTAGCATAGGAGCAGTTAGTACATTTGTAAGTGTGGTGGTCCTTGTTGTGGTGTTTGCCAGAACATCATGAACAAGTCGCAGGGTGTCTACTGTCACGAAAGTCACGAGAAAGACACGAATTTCGTTTTGCGGTAACTAAAGTAACGAAAAGTCACTAAATCCTCTATCTCGGTCACGAATTTTTTCTTCATTATTTGATTATTGTATGCATTTCCACAAATACGTCATAAAATTTTATAGCCATACTTCAGATGTTGCAGCAAATAAATGTTAAAGGACAAAAATTCCTTCATCGCACCGAAAGCATCTTGTCTCTTTTCATTATACGTTTATTCGGTTGGGTTATATAAACCCTGTGGTTTTTGTTTGACGACTTGAATCTAGAAATCGCGGCTTATCAATGCTTGAGCACCAGTTTTGTGTGTATATTTCTGACATGCTTTTTTATTATTGTATGTGGCCATAATAAATACCTGCTATTGTAATCAACTCCAGACACTGTGACCGTGGCGCTAATGACCTTCATTGTAATAGAGAATTGGAATGTGGGGTAGGTAGCAGACGGACGACCGCATTTAAAGAATATTACCGCAAGTCAGTCGTAAATAAAACCTTATGAGATGTGTTTCGTTTTGATTATTTGTAACGTGACAAGATTTTACATTTTTAAGTTTACGCAGTGCATATGTTCTTAAAGTGAAAACTTTCTTGTAAAAATGCCTGGAAAGTGTTCGTTTTCTGAACTTTGGCTTACAAATTCGATTTTTAAAAGCTGGTTACAACCAGTATCTGGAAATGTTCATGTTGCTTTTGTGCCTACTGCAAAAAAAAAATTGATATTTCAAAAACCGGAATATATAATGTAAAACTTCATTCCAATGGACTAAAGCATTCTAAAATAGCTAATCCAATACTCAATATGTAGCAACCAACTATTGAGAATAATTTAGTTAGAATACTCCGGTCTAAGACTCTCAACACAATGAATTTTCAGCTTTAGTAACAGCTGATTTACCTGGAAAAGTGTATTCTGAAGAAGCTGATCGTGAAAATAAAAATATTGCGTCATACATGATCCGTAACGAGATTACTAAGGCTGAAATATTATGGACTATGCACAAGATAGTATCTTATTCTTCGTCAAGAGTTCATCAGGATGCTACTGAACTTTTTCCAATAATGTTCCGAGATTCTTTTATAGCGAAAAACATGCAGTTACACAAAGACAAAATGTTATTTAGCCACTTTTGGCTCGGGTTTCAGAACTTCAAATTTTAGTGTTTAAAAAAGATTGTCAGACCTTTCTTAAACTCCTTTTTAAGAAAATCAGTGAAAAGTCACTTCTTAAATATAAAATTGTTAGAGGTGCATCATGTCTTTCTCCATATGTAATGAAAAGTGAAACACTTAGGAAACAGAGGATTCAAAACGCATTAGAAGAATTTGTAGAAAAGAAACATATAAGTCCAGGTTGTGCCGATCTTATAAAAAGACAATATGAAACTTTGTGTGTATCAGAACGTGATTCTTTAAAAGAATGGCGTAATAAAAGGCTTGATATATTTTACCGAACTTTTTGTAAAATCCTCTATAAACAATAAACAATTTCTTACTTTTGTGAGGATAATTTTGACAATGTATCATAGCAATGCTATGGTAGAAAGAGGGTTTTCTATAAACAAAGAATGCTTACAGGGCGGCTTAGAAGAAAGATTGATTTCAAAAAGATTAATTTATGAAGCAGCATTTAAGAATTTAGATATAACTGCGATAATGCTTCATGCTGTAAGGAATGCATCTTCTTTAAGACATGAAGCTATTGCCGCAAAAAAGAAATCCAAGGAAAAGGAAGTATGCAGTAAAAAGCGGATAATGAAAGAAGTTGCAGACTTACAAAAGAAACGGAAGGACACAGAGCAGCATAACTTTGAAGAATTAACAGCATTGGACATTGAGTTGGAAAAATTAAAGAAAAAATTAAAACCATTATGAATTTAAATTGTGTTGTTCTTAAATAACCTTTATATAATTATTTATGGTTCCGGGTTTGGACCGTGTCATTTTATTAATTAAGGTCGACCTTAATTTATAAAATGACACGGTCCAAACCATAAATAATTATTATGACTCCGGCTGTGAAAGCCTCCGACAACCTTTATATACTTAAGTAGGACAAATGTCCTAATTACTTAATTTTGTGATTATAATGTTATGAAACTTAACAGCAATAGAATAAATACAAGTAAGTACAGGTCACTAATGTTTTATAAAATGGTCACTAAAAGTCACTAAAATGTCACGAATTTTCGTTTTTTAATCTCAGTAGACACCCTGAAGT